>JAACJT020000021.1:10389198-10415440 GCA_009936485.2 Gymnarchus niloticus | reverse complement strand
TGGGTGTGTAAAGGAGTGCGCTCTCTATCCTGAGAGGAAGGATGGGTGTGTGGGGGAGTGTGGTCTGTGTCTAGAGAGGAAGGATGGGTGTGTAAAGGAGTGCGCTCTCTATCCTGAGAGGAAGGATGGGTGTGTGGGGGAGTGTGGTCTGTGTCTAGAGAAGAAGGATGGATGCATAGAGGAGTGTGCTCTTTGTTCTGACAGGAAGGATGGGTGCGTAGGAGAATGTGGTCTCTGTCCTGAGAGGAAGGGTGGGTGCGTAGGGGAGTGTGCTCTTTGTCCTAATTTTTTTAAATGCCGGCTCACCTGTTCTCTGCACTAATTCCTGTAGCAATTAAAATATTGGATCAAATGTATATTTAACAGTGTAAAAATTCACTCTGGATTTTATTTCCTCTGACAAACTGGTCAATGTATTTTATTAATGTCTTGGCTACAGAAACTCTTGTTTTAATTGCATCCACATATGTATTAAGATAATGCTGATATTTAATATGTAACTGGGTAAATTTGTGTTGTACTGAACAGGATCATCAAGGTCATTGTTCAGAGATAATGAGCGGAAAATAAGCGCCAACCCTGGCTATGGTTTCACTGTGGCATCATAGGTGTGTGTGTGTGTTTGTGTGTGAGACCATCGTCCTCATCGGTGAATGTAGTGGTTCTGCCACATTGCTCTTCCTGTCAATGATCTACATTTTTTCAGAGCTGACGTGAGGCCCAGATTTTTACTGGCAGAGGTAAGGGGGTTACCTAAAGAGATTTAGACATTTCTTAAACAGATTATGAATAATACGATTTCACAGCTGTATATGATAACTCTCCATTGATTATATTGAAAGATGGTACTGTTTTATGGCTGAAACATTACAACAGCGCTGAACCCTTATCATAAGAGCCATTCATGCATATATCTATATTTTAACAATTCAGTATGTTAATCGTGAGTTTGTTGATTTGCACTCAAGTAGGTGTTGGTTTATTTGTAGCAAAGGGTTAAAAGGCATTTGTGCATTTTTTCCATGCAATAAACATTCAGCAGTGAACATTTTGCTTCTGTTTTCTTTTTTCCCATTTAAATTCTACCAGAAAAAACTATTATATTCATGTAGTGGATTTTGCTATTAAGAATAACCCCTAATGCAACTGAGCCTATATATGTAGTTAAACATTTGAACAAATTGTAAGTTCACAGACGATGCAGTTAATGTAGTTTTCAACTGTTCCAGCAACTTGATCACAACAGAAAGAACTCTTGAAGGAATGATGGTCCAGCATCCGATTGCATGCACATGAAACTTTTCTGTGATGAAATCTGATGTCTGGTTGAAATTTCCATTAGGAAGTCCAGGTCCTCCCAGCACTGTCTGGAAACAGTTACCCTAGACTAGCAGGACGTCATAATGAGACATGTCACATGTCTGTCAGACCATGCCAGGCATCCTTTGAAAGCTCACCAAGCGTAAGTCGGTGTGTTATTTGCTGTACTGTGTAACATTGCATAATGTGGGGAGAATGCTTACAGCCACAGGGAGGCTTGGCTCCCCTCCCAAACTGTCTAGACAAAGGTTACCAAGATAGTAATGTGTGCAGCGACAGGCGACCCTGACCTATTTCAGACGCAATGAAGTTGAAGTTAATACACACGCACGCACGCACGCACGCACACACAGGGGGTGAATAAGAGCCTTCAGGAGTGAGGTATGTGACATGTGAGAAAGTGGCGCATCATTACATTTATTCACGGTGATATTTCAGCTTGTTGGGGTCAGGCTGTGTTATCTGGTTAAACTGACGCCTGCTGGTGGAATCTGGTTAAGGATTCGGTCATCAGTCTCAGATTAAAGTGATGGTTGAGTAAGGGCAGTGAAAGGGTGCTTTATAATAACTCTAATTAGGTTGGTTTCAGAATGGCTAATAGGCTCTCATGAGCTCACAGGGACCACTGAGTGTCCATCTTGGTTGGGGTGCTATTCTCTTTGTGTCTGGGTCTAACCCTTCTGCTCCAGCTGGTCATGATTTTTGACAAATTAGTTGTGCCTTTACTAATGTGCTGGAGACAACGCTACGCTTGTGGCAGTTCAAACTGTTCAAATAGATATGCACTTTCAGGAATTTATCCCTTGTTCATTTTACCACTGTCTTTTTTTCCATTCAGCTGTGACAAAATATTGTTCTCCTTGGACCTCGGCACCTTGTCTGGGAACTCTGGATCACAAGTTTGAATGGTGGGTCCCAGGTTCGAATGGGAAGCCTCCCCTCCACAAGGAATGAAGGGCTGCACCGTACACGGGGAAGCCGTTACCACACAGTGGGGAGAAAGGGCCCTCTCATTACAACATTCACACAAAACAGGAACAAGCAGGCAATTCATTGCCAGAGAAGCGCTTTGGCATTGGCAGTCATCATCTTGTTCCCATGGCGAAAACAGAAGGCCTTTGTAACAATGGGGCTCGGGCAGCTCCAAGAACCATCAAGAGCTATTAATGGGCTTGGGAGTTTTCTTCTTCAGAAAGTCGATAAATACATATTTTATCGATGCTGAATAACATGATCCCAGTGGCTGCGGCTGGGGGGGAGCCTATTGTCGTCTTTTTGTGAGGCGATCTCTGGCAGAAATCGTGCTGCAGTTGGGCAGGATGTTTTTGTTTGCCCGATGTTGGACATAGCGCATGGCGGAAGCATTCCAGCAGGCCAGGGGTGGAACTGGCTGTGACGGTGCAATCACACGGTGTCTTCCAGGCTCAAGACGAAACTGCTTGCTGGCAGAGTACCCTCAGGGATGACTGGCGCGTTGGGCAGCAAGGGAATGCGGGCACCTGCCAAGCTCTCTGCTGTTCTTAGTGACACTTTGAGGCCCCTCATGTCATCTGTACCCTCACCTTTGCTCATTCAGCTCTTTACTGCCTTTAAGGAATGGGTTGAAAGCTCACTCACTGCATGGCTGCCTGGGGGAGCAGAATAACACCCTTCCGGAAATGTCCACCATCGCCGTCATGAAGGCCACTCCGGTCAAATCCTTGCTGTGTGTAATGAAGGGCTGTTACTTTTCCGGCTGTGCATGGAACAGGCTGTCCTGGAGGAGAACAGACGAGCCTCTGAGACCCAGGGAGACGCTCAGCTGAGCGCTGGCTGGACGTCAGGTGCTAACTGCAGTTTTGAGGCCCCATGATTGGCTGTGCTACAGTGTGGACCACACAACAAGGCTCAGACATTCTAGGGTTGACCAAATGGGCCTGCACTGGGAGTCGGACCATGCAAAGGTTAAGTGCATACTCCACACTTGCCCTTCATTATCTGGACAGTTTCCACGGGGGTGGGGGGGGATTTCTTTCCTTTATGAGACTTGCAGGAGCATCTCACAGATGCAGCTGTTCCTCATCCCTTAGTTTCACGCCCAACACAGGTCTCGGCACAATAGCAAAATGAGCTAGTCCCATAGTCCGTCTCAGTTGTGGAGTTTTGCATTAACTGGATCCATGCAAAGGGCTAAACTTCCGAGAAATTTCTATAACTTCTGGTTACATTCCTTGAAGTCCATTAGTCAGATTTAAAGTTTAATTATACTGTTTGCTTCCATCTTAATAGAATAATTTTGGATTAGAGGGATTTGCTTCAATTACTTGTTGTTGTAGCTTTGATTAAAATAGAATTAAGTCATCAGAATGGTTAGTTTTGTTTGAGCAGAATTTTAGGTCATGGACTGTAGAGCTGGCAGATTTTCTTGTACTGTAAGTTGGATTTGAAGATTAGCCAAATTACTGCTTGCAGATCCCAGAGGAAGGGAGTATTTTCTCTTACATGTATGACTAAAGGTGAGAGTACCTTTGTCACTGACTGTTAATGTTTGACTTCCTGTGATGCCAGTCACCGGCGCAGAAATAAAGAACTTTAAAGATCTTTGGTGAAGCATTTAAGTGTTTAAGCATTTGGTTACTCTGATATGGGGGCTAACTGTCTTTAAAGTGGCCAGAAATGTTTGAAGTATCTATATAGCTCAAATACGAAGGTGACAGACGATAGGATCCTCATGATAGTCCAAGAATAATAAAAAAACAGAGCAGGGACTGATCCCGGCACAGATTACAGCAGTATCTTGGCAGAACACTATCATGTTTGAAGCACCTCTGTCTGGGGATCCTAGTGTATTTGGACCCCATTTCTGTTTGTGGTTCTCATTCTGTACCGTTCCTTACATGTTGAGATATAATTGCACTAGCAGATCTTTCTGGGTTGGCACAAAGATGCTCACACTTTGAGTTTGTCTGGAGTGTTTGGGTTAGGCACCATTACTGTTGTGTTTGTCCAACCTGTGTATTTGAGTGTTTGCACACATTTCTGGTGGTGTGTCCCAATATTATATAATGTTACGGTATATATACAGCCTTTGTACTCTGCAAGTGGTTATCCAGGTGTTACATAAGTCCTCCGAAGGTGAACTGCCACCTTCCCATCTGAGGATGTATCGGGGTGCTTTGAAGCTGCCTGAGCACGAGCTCTAGCATTAGTGTCACCGACTCCTGTTGTCTACTGAGTCCCAGAATCCTTTGCTTCTTCCAGTGTTCACAGGTCACTGCTGCCTTATTATTATCAAGAAAACTGAAATACTATAGTAAAATTCTGCAATGGACTCTGTGTTCCTTTTGACAGGACAGGTTAGCATTTTTTTCATGTGGCTGTTTAGTTCAGGACAGAGGTCACGTTCTTGTATAAGAGAAACTCCTGGAACTTCTGTGCTGGTCGGTTTTACAGGTCCACTGCTTTCTGGGTAACAGATAGAGGAAGTTGTGGGTGTTCTTAGGGGAGACTGATGGGTGGTCCTCTGTCCTAGAGGGGATTTAAACAGAACTGTAGTTGTCCTTTAAAGTAAAGCAAACAGTTTACAGAGTACACAAAAACCACAGCTGCCTGTCTCGCCTATGAGAACATTTCTGTTAAAGATAAAACAGTTCACCGAACCACTGTGTTCTAAGAATTACAGTTTTACCTGGAAGAGTTTGGTCAGCAGACTGGGTGTGTGGCTTTAATTCAGCCACAGCAAGCATTGCTTGAGAAACCTGTGCCTGAATGTGCATTAAGCTCTGCTGTGGGAGTAGCTCAATGACCTTGACATCCAGATGATCTCAGACAATTAAAAAAGAGGAAAAGTGGGCTGGTACAGTTGGACTTGTGCTTTGTGATTTCAATCAGTCCAGATCACATATAGAATATATGCAATGGTGTGTCATCCCTGAGAAGGCCATTTAAATGGGACATATGTGTTACAATAGGCTCATACAATAACATACTTGGTTGGTAAGCTTCGTGCTTGCTGCCCCTCCCATAGATGGGTACGGCTGCGCTCTCAGCTCTGCGGTGCCCTGACCCCTGGCCCCTTTGGAATGGGAAGGTGATTGTTCTGGAGCAGCTCTTCCAAAATGGTCTGTTTTCAGTTTGTATGGTTACAAGGTTCTGGCATATAATTCAGCTGTCTGTTTACCGAACTTAAGCCTGACAAGAATTCCATGGAGAATCTTTAGGAGGCCTGTTGCTACAACGGTGGACTGATCCACAAATCTACTTTTGGCCCAGATGAGCTACAATTCATATAGGAAGCCTCCACTTGGAATGGTGTACAGACCCATGTGATACTGGAGCAGCAAATAGGGGAAATGAGAAATGTTTCCCAACTGGTTCAACATGGCCACAGGAGGAATCTGGATTTGACATAATTCTGGTCCACATTACTGGGCGTGAAAAAACCAAACAACAGAGAGTTGTGTCTACATGGGCAATAAGAAGCAGCTGGACTGATCTTTATCGGTTTTAATTATTCATTATTGACTCTAATTTGAGTCACCCCAGTGCTGAAAATCAGTCCAGCAACCAGCCATGTGAATCTGCAAACAGTATTGCCTGAATGTATTAATTCAACGGGCATCTGTTTTAACGAATCAGTACTGTAATTAGCCATAATTAGCTCTGGTGAACCTGAAACACTTTGCTTTCATTGCATTTCCAGTAATTAGCTATTAACGACTACTTGTATAGACATGGTGGACAGTACCATTTGCCCCTAGCATGGAGGGGCCTTTAACGCACCCCAAACTCAGCTCTGTAATCCAGAGTGATACTGAATGGAGCTCTGGGGTCTTTATCAACCAAATGAGAAAACGTACTCCATTCAGATTTGATGTTATGGTCAAGAGTGCTCATCACTTTGCCATATCCTTATCGTCCTAGCCATCCTGTAGTATAGGAGCTCTTATATTTGTATATTTGCTCATGGATGGTGTTCTCATGCTCCTGCAGCTCACTGAGATGAGAGTGCTGATCAAGCTCCTTTCCCACACTTTCCTGTCGGTGCTAATTCAGCCAGAGAGCCGTGACGTGCAGCTGAACCTGCAGCCTGGGTGCTTGATCTTTTCAGCCTGAATGCCATGAAGAGCTTGTCCCTTGTTAGCATGTAGGCTCCTGAACAATGATCTTTGCTTAGATTACGATATTGCCTGGCAGGTTTCTGCACCAGGATTAGCTTTGTATGCTAACACTCACAGACTGGGTTCCAGTCCACTTCCTAGAGCCTCACAAAGGCTGAAGTGCAAAAGTCATAAGTAGTGGGACTTTAAGTACTTTAGATTGTGTGAAGGACCTGGATAGCTTTCAAACACACTGTATTTGCTCTTCCTGAAAGTGCTTTTCCTGGCTTCAGGCCGAGTGCCACTCTAAGGGGTCAGCGAGCGTAGAGCTTCTTGTGGTTGCGCGTCCTCTATGACCGTTTATTGTCGCCGTGTGACAGACGATTTGCTCGTACATTCCACCCTCAGCTACCTGATTAACTGATGACAGTGCGTAACCATACTGGTATCTTCTAATCCGCTCAGCTTATCAGGAACTACATACGAATGGCTGTGACACACATCACCTGGTTTAAGTAATTAATCTTTCTCTCTAGACGGCAGGTGGAATTTGAATCCTAAAACAAGCTGTGTAGAGGTAACTGTTCCTATGAAGGGCCAGAGAGACCGCGGCTTCCATAGTGAGCTAGTGGTGGGTCTGCCCCTGGGTGCTGGATGCCTGTATGACTCATGGTGGACCGAAGTTGGCCCAAAGACCCTTGGTGCATGTCTTTGCTGGGAACATGTAGAGCTTTAGGCTGGGGAAATTAAACATGTAGACCTGTACCCTGGCCTTTGGAAGCCTCCACTTCATAGACATGAGCGCAGTCCGTGGACCAGGCCTGTGTTCGTGGAACACTCTGATCTCCAGGTCAGGGTGCAGATGTGTAGTATGAGACATCGGGATTGCCCAGGTGTGCGTATTACCTCAGGCTGAAAGTAATGTGGCTGCTGTGTTGTCCAGCACAAACCAGGTCTAACTCATCCGAAGAAATCCAATTTTCAGCTAAATGTCTGATATTTAAACAAAATTGTTTAGTATTTGATGTTCTTGCACTGGAATTAAATTACAGAGAAACACTTGGAACAAAACATATGGTCTAAATCAGGTCCTAAATAAGTGATGACAGGGACACACTTTCAATTATAAATATTTATGTTCATCAAAAATGTTATTACATGTTATTTTGTTGTCTAAGGAATAAGCCATGCTGCATTAACATAGATTGTTTGATTGTTCTTCATCCAGGGACATTGCGAAGCTTTTCTATTTGGTTATTTTTTTCTTTGAAAATTAATTCACAACATGTTGTAAATGTGGCTGACTGACTGAAATATCCGAGGCCTTGTCTCTGTGTAATGTTTCATTACTCATGTAGACCCACATCTCCTCAGATGATGGCGAAAGGTTTCATGTGAAAGGGCTGTGAATTTTAAATTGTCCACTTTAATGACTATCGTCTCTGTCAGCAGCAGAACATCTGGTCTGCTTTTCCGAATACTGTGCCTTGTGCAGTTGTCTTCACCTTCACACTCTCCTGCTGTCAGTGCCAGGGACGGTGCTGACGTGTGTCGTTGACTTGTGCTGTCCGACGACTGTACGGGACTGAGCAGATGATTCTGGAAGCATTGCTACCCCTGGAATTCTGGCCCTCAGAGCAGACAAGCGTGTTTGCATGAACTGTCTAACTGATAAGACGGCAGACTGAAAACAGACGGGTAGCGGGTTTGGGAGCCTCTTGCCAGCGTTACATGGAAAGGCCCGGCTAAGTGCCGAGGGATGGGTGGGGCACGCAGGGATGTAAGTCAGGCAGGCCTTTTGATCAGTAAGGACCCATCTCACACATCCTGCCAGACACAACTGGTCTTCTCCAGTCTAGTCATCACGTCTATCTGCTGATGGTGGCCCGCTAACTAATCTTTGTGGACGTGACATGGCTGCCTGCTGCCCAGTTTGTTGAGTGCCCCCCCATCCCTACTCATTTTATGGTTGATTTGTGCACAGACAGAGAATTGAGCTGTATGTGTCAATTATTCAGACTCAGTCTGACGATAGAGGTTACTTGACCTCATATCTATTGTGGTACTTCAGACTACTTGGTAACCCTGCACATTACCACTCGAGACGTGGGCTTCAGAGATGTAAATGGGTGCGAGAATAGGTTAGCAATGCTCCAGGTTCACATTTTTGAGTGAAAACTCAAACTAATAACTCCTAACTGGGAATTGTGTTTGAAATGTTTTGTTATTGTTATTTTTTTAATCATAGGGGTGACATGGTGGCTGAGTGGTTAGTATGTCTGCCTTATGGCAAGAAGGTTCTGGGTCCAATCCTCATGGCCGACAGGGGCCTTTCTATGTGAAGTTTGCATGTTCTCCCTGTGTGTGTGTGGGTTTCCTTCCATAATCCAAAGACATGTGGGTTAGGTTGATTGGCTACTCTTTTTTTTTATTTTTATTTAATAAAAGCCCATAGGTTTGAATGTGTATAATTGTTTGTCTCTGTGTTGGCCCTGTAGTGGATTGGCAACCTACTTGGGGTGTACCACACCTCTTGCCCAAAGTCAGCTGGGATTGGCTTCAGCTTTCCCATGACCCTGACGGATAAGCAGTATAGAAGATGGATGAAGTTTTTTAACCTTATGCTGCATTAATTGTTCTTAATGCTTTTTAAATGTTAGTTGTTTATGTTCTCTTCTCTCAAATACAGTAATTACAATTAAACCATAGGACAGTATTTGGACTTGCACTCAGGATAGCTATAAAAGCAAACTATAAACCACTTGTGCTTGTGAGATATTGGTGTTGATGTGCCCACCCCTGCAGAAAGCACCTGGCCTTTCTGAACATCTTGGGCCAGCAGGAAGAGCTTCTGATGACAGAAGCTTTAAAATTGTTTAATGAAGACTTTTGATATGGAAGCCTTTTCCCAAGTTTAAGTAGATGAATCTTATACCTTAACAGAAAGATGTATTTAACTTTTGGTACCGGAGAATTTGTCTGCACAGTCATAAGAAGGCAAAGTACTTAATTTTCATTTACTTGGATATTTTGCATCTAGATTTCTAATATTCTAGATCCTGTAATTTTACACCCCTGCATCAGTATTTGCTTTAATGTGATAGAAATCTCACTCAGAAATCTCCCTCATATTACATGTAGGGTTATGCTCACAAATCTTCCAGTGGTTGTATGTGAGTTTTATGAACCAGCACATTCTCCAAAACCCCACCATGCCATAATGTCACTGGAGAGGGGTTATTCTTGTCATATAACACTTTGGAATGAAACATCACCTGCAGGCCATGTGTCCACTGGCCATTTTGGCAGTTTTGCTCAAAGATCATGTGATTAAATAAAAAAAAAAAAAACAACAACAATCCCAAGATTATGGCTGCCAATAAGCATGAGGATCACTTGTGTTTTGATACTGAGGGTGAGAAGAAGTCGAGCTGATGAAACTACGGGAACCACAAGTAACCCCCCCCATTTAAAAGAAATGTCCTTTTCTCAATTTGGATTTAATCCTTCCTACCAAGAGGAATGTCACATTTGTTATTCCTTCTATGTTTTTTATCAGTTAATCAACAGCACAATGAGTTTTCCCAATGCAGAGGGGAGGACTATAAATGTGACACGTGGCACAGTGCCATTTTGGACTCCGGTTCTGGACCGGATGATTCATATAGCTATGATTTCACTTCTTCCACACTGCCCACAGAGCCTACAGCTAATCAGTCTGCACAACTCCTCTGCCATGTCATTACCTCTCACTGCTTTTCCAGGCAGCTGGGAATTGTTAACAAAGGCTGCATCACTCCGAGAAAGAGCAAGAAAACAGAGGAGACAGAGAAACAGGACAGCTGCTTTCATCAGGGCCATCTTTATTAGGAGGAAGGCTGGGTGGGTTTGGAGGAGGCCCTGTGCACCGGCCACTCGGTTCATTGGGACTGGGGTCGAAAAGTTCATGAGGCAGAAACCACTACAGTTAGAGGAATTGAGACAACATTGTTAACACCAGACTATACTCTTACAGTGTGGATTCATCTCTGCTTTTAGTAATCTTATAAGGTATTTGATGACCTGACAGTGGCGTCTTCTCATGGGTGGTCACGTCAGCAGGTCCTAGGTGAGGCTGGAGAGGGCCAGCCTGAAGTGCAACACAGCCTGGCCCAGCAGTACACTTATACAAGTCCTTCAAATGATGATATATGTCTGGATGAAAGTAAAACAGAGTAACAGTCAGTGAATCGCACTACAAAATGGAGGTACCCAAAGCCAGCCTGTTAGTGAGGGGCTAGATGTTCCTTGTGGAATCTGCACATCACCTCTGACTCACACCTTGTGAGACCTCGCTGCATGTGCAGAACTCAGCTGTGCTTTACAAAGAAGAAAAAAAAAGAGCCTGCCATTAGCTAAAACAAACCTTACGTCATATGGGAAACGTGTTTATGACAGTTCTGTGGGCAGACTTGCATAGCCATGTCTAGTATGTAAAGAATGTAAGTGGTTAGCAGTGTGGAGAGAAGGTGTCGGTGAACTTCAAGAGGAGCCGTTAAACGTCCTTATTGTTTATTTGTTGTGAGCCGAGTGCCCGAGGCAGCACATGTAAATCAAGGCAGTGCCACAGTGCCAACGTTCTTGTGGTCAAGATTCAAAGGGCCTGGGATGCGTACTCCTCTCTCCGGCGAGGAGGTCCCCTCTCTCTGAGGGGGTCTGGGGTGGTCTTCTCTCTGGGGTTGGTGGCATGGTCCTGCATGTTGTCAAACATCCAGCACAGCGTGGGTATTGCCCAGAGGATTGTTGCTTAGACGACTGTCAGCTAACCCAAAATTCTGTATCCATCTTAGAAGTCCTTCTTGATCTTTGTAAATGTTTATGAAACAGCAGTCGTTTTGTTGATTTAAGTAATTTATTTAAAAGTAATTTGTTGAAAATACATGTTGATGAATTTTGCTGGCACTGTGCTTTGGGCTGGTAAGACCTTTGTATTTCCAAGCTGGTCTAGCATGCACAGCCTCTAAATCCATAACGGATAAGATTTCAGCCTGGAGCATCACATCTGTGACATGATTTAATCTGGACTGGCCTCCCTGTACTGTTTACCCACTGCAGTTGATGTTTGTGCTAGTTTATGGGTCGGCCTGCTTTCCGAAGCTGACACCCCCAACTTGAGAGAATTTGAGAAAATGCAAAGCATGTTCAAGCTCATCCATCTTACTGGTAAGAGTTCTGTCTACAGGTGATGGTATAACTGTTGATATTAGTGTCTTCATATTTGTATGGAAGTCACATAATGAAATTTAACAAGGCACATATTTCTGTTTGTCAAACTTAGTAAAGCAAAGCACCCCAGTCCGGGTCCACTAAAGAAGCCCTGGTCGGGTCCGGTCCGGTCCGCATTCCGCCCTTTGCTGTCAGTGAAAACGTCGCCGGTAAAGTGTCAGATGGTGTCAGCGTGAAGGCATGTCCGGTCCCGTTGTTGCGGTTCCGAAGCAACGGGAGTACGCATCCCACGCAAGGGGATCTCAGGTTCAAGAATATCACCCGCATGAGTAATTACAATGACAATAAACACTGTATATTAATAACAACGGCTTTTCTGCATTCGATTTAGAAGCCAAGTGTTGAGTTTTCAACAAAACGTCGAAAGAGATTTTAGGTTTAAATGACAGATTTAAACGACAGAGATTTAAATGACAGTCATCGATCTAAAGTACAGTATTTATAGTTGGCTACGGATATTTTGTCAAAGTGAAACTAACGTCATACTTTGAAAAGTTGCATGAAAGCTTGTATTTGTTTTTTAAAACTGTCGTACTAAAGTTTGCATTTAACCCACCTGATATTTTGTGTGTCCAAGTAACTTGATCGCGCCAGTACCTGTCAGTCGTGCGTCACGGTATTCAGGCAATCAGGTGAAAAATATAACTGTGGGTAAAGTAGAGTAAAGAGAGACGCGTTTTGAAGTCGCTCTTCGGCCGGCCGGCCCCTCTGACAGGCATCCTCATCCCCGGCGCGGTGGCTCCGGTGGCTGTGAGCCGCATGTGGCGTGAGAAATGGATCCTTTAACACAATGCGAGGTTCCACCCCGCTGGCCCGTCCCGAGTGAAAGCTTTCTCCCTGACGTCATGATCTCACGGCAGATAAGCTCGACTTTTATTACACGGCCCAATGATGCAGGCTATATAAACCGGCGCAAGTGCGGGCTCTCATCAGCGGACAGCGCGATAATTACCGGAGGAATGGGGAAGAAAATACTAGCTTCGGGGGGCATCAAGGTCTGATGTTAGATTATCGAGGAGCAAGTCGCTGAACGGGAATTCCCATTAAGTTAACGTAGAGCGGAGAAGATACGGGACATAAGTAAGATGGGTTTGGAGATATAAGTTTCAGGAGGACAGAAGTGCGTGAACCGAGGGCCGAGTGAAAATGGGCATGTTAAGCGTGGACTTGCTGGTAACCCTGCAGATCCTGCCAGGCTTCTTTTCGAACTGCCTGTTCTTGGCGCTGTACGACTCCGTAGTGCTGCTGAAGCGTGCCGTGCTGCTCCTCAGCTGCTCGGGGTCCGCCACCGGCGGCCAGTGGCATCGCATGTTGACTCCAGCCGGCTTGCGCTCTGTGTGGAACAGTTTCCTTCTCGATGCCTATAAGCAGGTAACTGTGTGTTCAATGCCTTACACTCTGTAGCCCCGACTGGAAGTCTGTGTGGGTATCTCCTATACAAGTGCAGAGTTCTCTGCGTGTATACCAGGCTGGCCAATAAAAGAGTACAATGAAATATAAATTTTAATTCTATAATTAAGGATTTAAATATCGTCTTACGGCTGCAACGTGATTGTTTTTTGTTGGGTGATTGTCTGGGAAGGCAATCTGTGTATGAATTTAGATACATTTCTTAAGAATGTTCTCGACCTGTTGCTCTGACCTGAACTTTTGTACTGCTCAGAGTTAGGACCAACTGGCTATTGCCCTGTGTGTTCACGACTCTCCAAATACTGATGCTCTTCTGGGTGTTAGTATTTTTAGTCAGGGATCTGTCAAAGGAGTAGTTTAGTGTTCACCTTTCACCAAGGCATGCATGAGGAATTAGCTTTAAGGCAACAGGGACATTACCTGTGTCACCTATTGCTCATCAGCTGTTTAATGTGACAGGAAGCCTTGCTTTCCCTCTGTGTATCGTTACTGAATTGCTCATCACATTTACAGCATTTAATATTTCCGTAAAATGTTCTGTTATTTAGTCATACAGTTCACATGAAACTAAACTTTTAGACCTTGCTTCATGTAATAGGCGATAAATTCACATTGGGTTTCAGTGTTGTGGGTATACAAATGGAGAATTTTTGATTCCAAATCATAATCTCAATACATAACAGAATGAGCGAAATAGTGTCGTCATTTACACTAGGCTCAGGTTGGTCTTTTTGGCACAAAGAGGAGGTTGAGCCTGAGTGTTAGAGGTGTGGATATGGCATTCTGGACAGCTTACACAGGAAGGCCCCTTGACTACAAAACATGTCATTGTAGGACACTACATTTGTAATGTGTCACTGTTAAAGCCCATCTCCAAGTGTGTGTCTGATGGTGTTTGGATGTCATCAGAAAAACCAACTAACACATTCTGGTTGAGGAACTTTAAGAGGGTGCCTATGTAACATTTTCAAGATTACTTTTGCAAAATAGAACGTACACTTATTAAGGTGTCACTTCACGCCCGAGTAGAAAATGAGCATTTTAACGGAAAGCAACATGGAGTAGATAATGTAGCATTCAGCATTCTACAGTACCATTGATAGCACAAATTAGTCGTATTGCTAACTTAGGCAAATGGACGACAAGTAGACATCATTCATTCTGTTTCTACATTACATTTACCTGTATGTTTATTTATTTAGCAGACACTTTTATCCAAAGTGACCTATGTATGAGGCAGAAAAATATCTCACAACTAGTCATGAGGATACAGTGGTCAAGAATCCAATTGCTAGACTAAACTTCCGAGTGACAAACGCGTCACCGTGGTTTCATTACCTGGTAATCTATGAAACCCAATTGGCCATTCTTAAGGTACTTAACTAATTAACTGACAGATTATGAGAATTAAAGCTTGGAATGGTACACGTTGCTTTATCTCTGCATCCAATCTGAAGAGCATCAAAAACGTCTGACAAAATTTCCAGTAGTACAAGTGACAGACAAACATTCAGCAAATGCACAATTACCGGAGGCTCTGCATGTTTTATTATTTGCCAACATTACAGATTGGCTGCATTCTTTGAAAATCCTTTGCTCAGTTTGATGCCTCATCACATTTCATTCATTGGTTCCAGCCAGTTACTAATAGTGTGAAAATAACTTTGCACGCAGTTAGATTTTGAAGTCTCATTTTCTACCCAATACCTGAAAATTATGTAAAAAAACGAGGACTTTAGGAATGATTTCTTGTTAAAGATGAGTCGGCAAGGACACCTGTGCCATCCCATTCCTCTGGTTGCTGGAAGTACCAGAGTTCAATACCATGAAGCCTTTTCTTGAACTTTGAGTGCACACAAATAGCTCTTGTATAGCGAGTGAGAGAATGAAGCTTTTCCCCCTTGTCTTCAGATGGCCAAAGGGATTAGAGGGCTGTCACACTGACAGAAGCTTGTCATGGGCATCTGCTTGCAGGTGAAGCTGGGAGGCCAGGCGCCAAACTCCAAGGTAGTGAAGGTCCCTGGCATGATAGACCAGAGGAGGAGCCTTGGCAACAAGATGGGCAACGAGTGCCACCTGCTTGATTTTGAGTCATCTGACCGGCCCCTGGTTGTCAACTTTGGCTCTGCCTCCTGACCCCCCTTTGTCAGCCACCTGCCGGCCTTTCGCCGGCTGGTGGAGGAGTTCTCTGACGTGGCGGACTTCCTCCTGGTGTACATCGACGAGGCCCACCCCTCGGACGGCTGGGCGGTATCCCCCATGGAGTCAAATGCCTTCCAGGTGAGAAAGCACCGCAGCCTAGAAGAGCGCATGCTGGCCGCCCGCATGCTGCTGGAGCACTTTGCCCTACCACCACAGTGCCACCTGGTGGCTGACTCTATGGACAATAATGCCAATGTGGCCTATGGCGTGTCCTTTGAAAGGGTCTGCATTGTGAAGAAGAATAAGATTGCCTACCTGGGTGGAAAGGGACCTTTCTTTTACCACCTGGAAGATGTGAGAAGGTGGCTTGAGCAGAGCTATGGCAAACAGTAGAATACGAAGTGGCTACAGGTGAAGAAGATGAAAGTAGTGCACCTTTGGGTCAGGTGAATGTCCCAGCAGCCAAGCCCCTAATTCCTCCCGACGTCTCCCCATTCTTGGAACATGAGGCCAGGGGCCAACATTGCTGTTAACATTCAGATGATGAATTAAACCGGCTAAAAGTGTCAGCACTGACATGTGGCAGATGACTGTGGCGATGCGGACCACACCTTGATGATGCCACCTCCGACCGCTGTTAATGTAGCCTTTTGCCATGTTAATAATTGATCATCCCCTACAAAAGAAAACCAAATTACTTAGCACGAAAAGAAAGCACAGGTAACCAGGTTTTATAATGGTATTAATTTATTTCTCTGAAATGGAGATTTTGTGTGTGACATTTTTACATGTCATTGTAAAAAACTTTTTGTACAAATAAGAACTTGTAATACTCTTATTTAAGATGACAATCCTCTGTATTCTCCTGTAGAAATGTAGATGTTTTAAGGTGCTTTTTTTAACGTGTCACGTCACATGCATAGCTTTGATGGATGTCCATGCATTGTTCAGAGGAGCCTCTTTCAGATGGCGTGAAGGAGACCCACTTGATGTTCAGAATTTTAGGGCAGTCTGTGTTTTTAAAATGGCTCAACATCACAGCGGATTACGGAGCACATGGTGGAAGGCTTGTGAAGTCAGCAGGATTTCTTTCTGGGAAACCACTGGCTCTTGTTGGTCTGGAACATTGTGTGACGCGAATCTGAATGTAAGAGGATTTTAGCGTAACCGTACACTGTTCTTTTGTGCTTTACGGCATTAAGGCTGAACACTTACAGAATGAACCGTTGTTAGTAAACAATCAGGCAATGAATAGGGCAGGACAAAAATGCAAATATTATGGACAGCTAGCAGCTTGAGAGACGCCTTACGGGACTGGCTCTGTGCCATTGGACGTTTCCAGGAAGCGCCTTGCTCAAGCTGCGAGTTGGTCATTCTGTCCCTTACCCAAAAATGGGTCAGAATCCTGCTGTGAGGAAGACTTGTGTGGAGACGGTGATTCAGGTTTCGACGGGGCTGGTGTGTGAATGAAAATCACTGATGAAAGGGTACCGAGCTCTGTCAGTGGTCGGATGCGATACCACACCGCCTCTGTCCAGACTTGAACGAATGTGCCAGTTTGCGTTTCAAAAGCGTATTTAGAAGTCTCTCTCAGATCCAGAAATGTCTGTTTCCTACCCTTTTTGTTATTGTGTTGTGCAAATAGCTGCTTTTTTTAAACTGAGAAAAACAAAATACATTAAAATTAAAACTTTTATGCTGACTTAGTTTGTCTTGCCTGTGTGTTAGCTGGATTTATTCTTGGTCAGAAGCAGTGAATGGCTGCAGTCATCCAGAGGAAGATTTAGTTTTATGGTGTGCATCTGGAGTCGGACGATTAAGTGCGTGACAAAAAAGATGAGTAACACACGCAAGCCTGACGGCACTATAAAAAAATGTTTTGCTTTTCTTTAAAATGAATGGAAACATACATGCTGAGACAGGCCCATACATGCGGCCGTGAGGCTCCCGGCGTTTGCCAGAGAGCCGCAAGCACGCGGCAGCGTGGCCCGGAGGTGGCGTGGGGAACAGAGCCCTTGTTGTGGCTCAGCGTGGCCCGGCCAAGCGGAACTGGTGAATGCACACTGCGAAAGCCTCATTCACGGATTCGTCTCTGTCTTTGGAAAGACCAGGCACAGCCAAGCGGGGCGCTGCCAATGAGGACATGTTCGTCTTGGCTTTGAAAAGCAGCTCGACCAAGCACAGGCCAGGAGAGGCTTTCACAGCGCGGTAAGCATGTACTGTGCAGAATCACAAGCAGCTAGGCCCCATGCCCCCGCCACGCAGTACTTACAGGGCCATCGGTGGGGACAAAGACCAGAGGGAAATGGGACATAATAAATAGGAGCCATTTATTAAAGCATACCAAGTCATGTTAAATGCATTCACTTACACTGAAATTGGGGGGGTTCAAAAACAAACAAAAAGAAGAACCCCAGCAGTAGTGCTTTGATCCCGACTCACACTGCAGAACATGCGTTTTAGCGCCCAATGCAGGCGGGTGGGATGTTTAAATGGCACGCATTTGGCGGAGCAGACTTAACCGGTAAGTGACCCCTAGGCTCTCAGTGCTTATCGATTCATTTAATCGGTTATTTCACGCAGCCTCGCTTATACATCACAGCAACGCAAACCTTAGGGAAACATCCACTTCGCTATCTTGTTAGTTAACATTAAAACAGACCGATTTTTGACCCGTTAAATGTCATGTTTCCTTAGAATTTTTCACATCATCGATTGCTTCCGTGAACCCTTCCAGTCTTAAACTGTACGATATGTTGCAATTTGTTGGAACTGTGATGCTAAATGAATCAAAGTGTGGGCTCTTCTTAATGCTGCTAGCTATGTAAAGCCAGGTTGTATACAGGCCTACTGTATATGGCCGGCGGGGTCGGGTGACCTTGCGAACAGGTTTAGTCGTCGCTTGGACGAGTGGAAAGGACCAGCCGCTGTCTGAAAGAGGACCGGTCAGAAAGGCCCGCTGTGTCAGTCCTCTCCCAGCCGAGTAAATGTGTTCGGGGTTTTAAGTACCTCAGAGACTCGGTGTGTGTGATCGGACTGCACATCCGGCTGCGGGTGTGAAAACCGCGGGGTGCCTTCATTCACACAGCCATAGAGGTATACCTGCCAAGTGCTCCGTGAAAGACATTCACAGAGAAGAAGGGGCACGGAGCTTTAAAGTTTACCCGGGTGACGCTGTAGTCACCTGTTCGTGAAGAGATGGCATACTTAAATTCCCTGTCCCCATTTTGAAATCTCGCATCAACACCGTCTGGTTTCCCAAGGCTTTCTAGTTCCCTTCCCTGTCGTTTGTTCCGTATCACAGCCTACATGTATAATCAACTTGTGTTTATAAACTAGTGATGGGTCAAATAAGGCTTCAAAACACCAAGGGTTTGGTTATTTTGAGATACTTCCACCCATCACAGGTTTTGAAGCCACATTTGTCCCATCACTACTATAAACTACTTTGATGCTGTGTCTTCTATAATATTATTTCGCCTATTGCCTGTCGTATATCTCATATGTTGTATACTTTTGCATTTAGCATTGTATTTAATATTTTCCACTATTGTAAACTAACATACTTTGTTTTATTTAATTGTCCGTATATATTACTGTTATTTATATTACCTAGTTGTACTCTGTTCTCACTCATTCCCTTATCTGTTGTAAGAGCCTTTGGGTCTTTGAGAAGTGTTATAGGCCTGCAAATTTATTATTATTATTGTTGTTGTTGTTGTTGTTGTTGTTGTTGTTGTTGTTGTTATTATTATTATTATTATTATTATTATTATTATTATTATTATTATTATTATTATTGCACTTATCATTGTCTTTTCATGTACCATGTAAAATTGCTTTTTGTACATTTAACGGCAAACTTCCAATTTTATATAGAAAATCTGATTTAGTATATTCGGCCATGCTGAATACTGCGCGCTTATTTATTCTTTTGTGCATGAATCAACACACTATTGATCTTAACATGGGAACATGTTTCCCAAAAAAGAACGGTCCTATGCTGGTTCACGTTGCCTACCTGGCTGTTATTGTTAAAGGATCTGTCGTATTTTACTCCTTCAGTATGGGAGATTTTTACTGGTTTCATACATCTGTCAGCTGCTGGGAAAGTTATGCCTCTTATATCGGTCCTCGAGATGTTTGGCTTGTTTGATTATTAGGCTGAGAGCTCAGTCCTAGCCTGCACTTCCCCGGCAAGCTGCTGTAAGGCCAGTATACATCACTGCTTTTCAGAGCTGATATGAAATTGTAAAAACTCCCAGGGCGCGACGTGTAGCCTGTCGGCAAGTGTGGGACACAGTGTAAGAAGCTTTATGTATTACTTCTGCCGAGGGTAAATCGCACAAAAACCCTCTGTGTACGAGCATGATTCCTGTATGGAGTTACTGTTTTCATTACTAGAATATGGACGGCTGTTGAAATACTGCATGTTTATTGTCTGCTGGCCTGATGTCTTAAATAAGGATGCATGTGCCAATGCGATATTCAGTATTGGTATTCGTCCTAAACAACAGATCTGTTATCAGAAAAAATAAAGTTATAATCCAGTAAGATAGATAGGCTAGAATCGTTTCGCGCTGGGATTTCATTTCCTGACTATTCTTTTAGGGAATTAGAGTATTTGTGTCACAATTGGAGCATTTTCTTTAGATGGTACACAAATGGCTTAAAAGTTAAGTTTGTGACGTACTATGAATCACAGAAGGAACACTGTATGATGTAAATACAAACGGTTTACTTCATAGATTAAAGATTCCATTAATCTCCATATCCTCAATTTAGTACTCCACACAATTTTACCATACATCAGAGCCTTGCAGCCAAAAAAGAAAGGGAAAAAAAAGGGTGGCCAGAACAGGCCAAACAAAACAACTCAACAGAACTCAAGACCCAACAAAGTTAAAACCAAAGGATCAGCATCGGTATTAGCCAGTATATTTAAGGTTGTGTTATGATGAAAAAGCTGTATTGAGCCATCCCTAGTCTTGAACAAGTTTTTGGTATAATCTGATTTCAAAACTTCCGTTTGGCTGCTGTGGTGCACAAGGTTGTGATGTTGAGGTATGGAATCAACCAAATCACTTAAGCCCCTGATATCGTGGTGTAGCCTATATGAGGTTAAACGTATCTTGTAAACTTATTAATGTCTGTCCTGTGGTGCTGATGCGCCTATGCTTGAAATGAGGAAGAATATCGATTTAAAAAAATAATACCATGAAGCGAGAGTTTATTTTGTCTGTGTATCATTTATGATTAAGGCACCGAAATGCCAGGTTCCTTCTGTATCAAGAGTGCCGGCTCACCCAAATACCACGTGTAGTGCACGGCTCTGTTTTTAAGTGCTTAAGGCACAGGCGGGAGAGAAGCAAATTTGGGCTTTTCTCCTCTGCATTGGGCTTTGTTTGCCCTTTGGAGTGGCACAGCGTCTTCGAAACCCCATGAAAGCCAACACGCAAGCTGAAGGCTTCGTAAAAGCTAGTGCTTGGGTTCCTGTTCTAAGTGCTCCTCAGGAAGCACTTCACTGTACTTTGTTGGCCTTTTCTGTTGTTTTCAGCCTTAGTACACAAGTGTGTCAAAAAATGCATTGAACCCCTGGTTTAAACACTACAAACCACCCATAAAAGCTCATTGATTATGTCATCACTCGATACCTTAGGTTTTGAGAGTAATTCTAGCTAAGTCCAAGCCGAACGTGCTGTTAACTGAGTAGCGGAAGTGTCAGTGCCAAGCTTTCCCAACATGAAGCGCAGGCTTCAGACTGTTGGGTATGGGATACAAGCTTAGTCTCTTATAAAAGAAAATGTAACGCAGCAGCATGTTTGTTAGAGAAAGTTGCCATGTATACAAAAGAGAGCAAAGGGGGAATTGCAGCCAGGTGTCAGTGTAATTGTCCAAAGTATCCTTCTTCATTGGGTTCTCCAGCCCAGCTGGTGCTTTTCTGGGTGTTCATGGATTCTCAGACTCTTTAAACTGAGGCCAGGTGAAAAGTGAATGTGCTGAAAACCTGCATTTTGTGGGGTACACATGTGGATGCCTAAAACATGTTTAATCTGTGTGTTCCCTTAGCATTCCCTGTGTACTCGTGTGTCTGGGGTGTTTGGGGTTTTCTCACCTACATACATATTCCCATGATTAGAGTACATGTATCATGACAGGACAATGTAGCGATTGAAAGGAGAAGTTGAAACTCTGGTGACTATTTTGATCATTTGTGTAAAGCCTTCACAGGATACTTACAACTCATGGAGCAGCAAGGTACTCTGTGGGTCTTTAGAATGAAATGCCACAAGATTTCCTGCTAACCTTTATGAATTTAAATTTGTAATACGTTATAACAACTTATAAGTGCATGATGAGGTTATTAAAACACCTCAGTGCTAAATGGTGTGGCCACCGTGTTTTCTGAGGATGTCATTAATGTTTTCTTGCCACTGAGAGTGCCTCATTTGAGCCAGGACACAATACTTTCAGAACTGTAAGATTAAGCTGTACCGTGTTTGTAGCCTGTGTTCCATGAGTATTGGTGTGTCCCAGGCAGGCTTGGACCTGGTGGGGTGGGTTGTCTGGATTATATCGTATTACCGTAATTAGTAGGAGATTCTGATCTCCATGGTGCTTAGCTTAGGAAACGAACAGTTTACTGTCCTTTGCCCTGTGAACACCATCGCTGTCATCCTGGGCTAGCAGGAATTAACATAATATTGATGTGCTTGTTTGCACTGAGCGCAGCCTTCATAAGCATGTTTAATGTTAATTAGGATTGAGTGACACTCTGAAAGAAGATGCCTCAAAAACGGTGCATGAGTAATTGCTCACTTCCCGGTCGTTTTGGCCTGTTTGGGAGAGCTGCGGTACTGCACCGCTCAGCTGAAATTTGGGCAGAGTTGCTCTTCTGGTCCTTACTGCGGGAATTTGATTTTATTCCAGGAAGGCTTCAGTTGCTGTTGCTAGGAGCTTATTCTCCAAAGCTTTTTGTATTTCTCCCAGATAGGCCCTAGAGGGTGCTGTGTGCTGGACACAATTATTTGACAAGCTTTGAAAAAACACGACTCTGTACAATAAAAATGTATTGGTATCTAAACATAAAATAAATTTCAGCAGTCAAAACATGTCAGTGCGGCATGTCCTGAGAGAAGCATGCAGAAGTTAAGGTGAGCTTAGCCAGGTTGGCATGGCGCCAGCGGCCTCCCCACCCTTGACTTTGTGCGTGGTTGTGCAGCATGTTGATCAAGTCTCACTCTCCTGAGGACAGGCCTGTACTTTGTGAGGTGCACGTAATGAGTGTGATTGTCTTAGTATGTCAAAGTTTGGCAGGGCTGCACAATTCATGCCATGTCAGTCCTGGGACACTGGATTTAATGTTTTTTTTTTTTTTTTTTTTAATTGATTTTTCTCCCTGGGGATTTATTTTACCCCATTGGGTGATTGAACCAGTCTTTTGCTTTTATGCATTAGGGAGGTACACTCTTCAGACTGCTTGTGGCATTTGGGAAGGACTGATGACACAGATTATGACTCAAGTTATGAGTATATTTGGATGTGACCAGACAAGAATCTTCGAAGAGGCACTTGGACATTCTTCCAAGGTCCACCTTATACTTCAGCATCACCTTGAATCTGGATATGCCAAAGGATACAGCGATAGAATAAACCGTTTGCTTTTGAGTCCATTGCGTATAAAAGCACAGCCTTTCTTGTCCCACAATGTGACAGGCTGATGGAGACCAAAAGCTCAGGCTTGCTTAGCTGGTCCCGTGTTCTGTCCCTCTGTCCCAGAGCCACATGTAAATATCAGCTGACACCCATTCCATCACCTGCAGGTGTGCCATGTCAACACTGTGGCGACGTGCAGATGATAATTGGAATGAGGAATGATGTCATTATTTCACTGATTTTAATTTTTTTCTTTGTGTGAGATATCAGCGACACAGTGTAACTGATTTCTTGTGTGATTTTTACCAATTGTCTGAAATATGAAATCAATCAATTCTGCTTCCACCAGCCTCCTGTTTTTTGTTTTTTCCATACTGAAACAAAGACCATTTCCTTATCAGCGCTCAATATAATTACATTCACATCTCGGGTTGGAGTGCAAAGAAAGGTGAGAATGGCATTACATGAGCAAACAAAGAAGATTTTTGGTGGAGAGGAATGGATGATTGAATCTGGCGTTAATCAAGGTTGTGTGCAGGAATAAGTATGTTTTAGGAGAGAAGGTATAGTATAAACTCCTTTGGGATGGTGTACACAGAAGAGACCCTCGTAGCGAAGTGGTGTGGGCAAGTCATTGTATCTGTCAGTGACATGGAAGATTGCCTGTCCCTGCAGACCAGCCTGGAGCCCCCCACAGCATGGATGTGTCACACTGAGATACCGAGTTCTATTCCCTTGCCTGAACAGAGTACTATTGGCTCTGCTGGAAGCACAGAACGTTCCTCCGATGAAGGTTTAAGTGCAGTTTTAACTAGCGACATTGACCAAAAATACTGGCCCGGTAATTGGGAAAAAATCGGCAGAATCCAATATGATACCTGGACAAGCCTCGCTTCACATTGCCATTTATTTAACTGGATAATTCAAAGTACATGTAGGCCTATATACAGTTTTGAATAGAAAATGTCCTTTTTAAATCCAGATTTTGCGTTGTTCAGCTTAAACGTGCTGTGATCTGACCAATTTTTGCGCACACCAAGTTTGAAATGTCTGCTGTATCTGGAGGTACTTTATTAGCAGACTGGTTATTCCAGCCAGAAATTTGTACATTTTTTTGCATCAGGTCAACAACCTAAGAGTTGAAACATGAATTTCTATTACACAACTTAGTTTGGTAACTACAGTGAGATGCCAAACTCTAGGCAGTCATATGCAGGGGAATTTAAGAGAAGTGGAACTGTGTGACATGTATTCAGGTATGTAAAATGACACGTATGAGTACGGGATCCCCCATACCCCCAGATGACCCTGAGTGGAATACAAGGTCAATACACGGAAGGATATAAAAGAACTTACAAAAGAACTGTGGATGAAGTGTACGACCGACCAGGGGTGCTCACAGCTGTAAGGGCAGGCGTTATGAATACATGCTACCCTGATCTGGACTGCCAGGCACAGAATGCCAAAAGACCGTAAAGCCAGTTGCTTCCTGAAATGAATGTTATGGACAAGGGAAAGCCATTTTTCCCATCGTTTTCTGTAAGCTGGCATATATCTAGGATGAAAGCATTATACATCATTCCTGAAGAAGGATTATTTATGCACATTTCTGTTATATCCTTAGGGTGGGGTGAGTCTGGGTTGTGACCTGCATAAGTACATTCCTTAACCTCCTCTATCTGTAAACAGGAGCCACTTGGTAACAGCTTACCTTCTGGCCGATAAAAATACACATGAGGTCAGTCAGCTGGATAGCAGAATTGAGGGGTAGCAGTATTTGTTCATCTGGGTTAGTTTGGACCTGAATGTCGTTGGGCTAACTGCTGAATAAGAGCTTCGATTTGCAGTCATTTGCCCAGCTTAATTCCTGACCAGATTGTGAACGTTCAGTAGCAATGGGTCTCCGCTAAAAAAGGCAGTGTTTACACTCATGGCTGAGCACAGTTTTCGCCTGTCTTTCGAGTCAATCTTTAAGGTGGGTTTAACGGGCAGTGTGAGGATTTGTCCAATGCTGGGCCAGCACAGTCTCTTTATGCCTGACTTACCGCTGATCCCTATTTGAGTTAGTGATCTGCAATTCCTGCTCAGTAGAAGCATGTCTTCTCTTGTTTCCCGTGAGATGTGGCCTGCCTCTGTTGATAAAGAATTTTCCGTGTAATCGTCATGGTCTGTGTCCTTGATTGTAGTGGAAATGCGGTGTGGTCACAGACTGATTGGTGGTCTGGAGGAAGTTACCTGTACCGGTGCACTACGTATCCCACAACATGATGTGACACAGTCTAATATCAAGCCAGAGCGCTGTCCTCTGGTGAAATGTCTAACATAGATGCCAATTATTCGCTCATCGAAGTACATTTCTGTTATGGGTTCTGGCTGAGTCACATGGTGTCGCCGGGCAGGCAATGATAGAGCATGCGGAGTTGGATCCTGTGCTGACTCCTGGTGGTTCTGAGGTGAACTCTTTATTCGGCTTGGTTGAGATCTCAATTTCAGCCATGTGTTATATGTCTGGCCTATGGTCAATATCGTGAATATATACCCATCAGTATCTGTGCAGCTGGGTGTGTGTTTGTTAACATCATTCTGAAGTAGAATAGCAAGCAAGTATTGGTATGCTTTTAGTGGGTCCAGGAGCCCTGGCTGTAAGCTGTAGGAGTGTGTATAAGTAAGTGTGGGCCATGGGAGTGTCCTGGCGTGTCTTCATGGCAGCTTACTGAATGGAGTGGAAGCTTTGCTGCCTGTCCTTGATGGTCTTTTGCATCTCTCTGTGCTCACAGGCAGCTTGGAATGAGAATAAGAGAACAAGAGAGCCGAGAGAGCTTTAAAAGCCATCTTCATTCATTGGTAGGGACGTGTGCTGATGCAGCAGAGACGGATGCACTTTGAGAACTGAAGCTGGCTGATTTAGGCCTGGCTGTTTCAAAGCGATAGCTGAGCTGTGCTCTAGGCAGCCCTGAAAGATGATTTACACTGAGATGGGAGGTGAAGGGTCATGGCAGTTGTTTCCTCCGCTGGATCATAGCCTGATTAGTAGAAGTGTAGGGGAAGAGTTCAGCTGTCTGACTTAGGAAATCCACTGTTATAAGGGGTGTTGTAATGGGTCAGCATGGACACCCTTAGAGAGAAGTTAAGGCATCTCACTCCTACCCTGTCTGTATTTGAACGAGGGTCTGTACTATCTCACTCCTACCCTGTGTTTGAATGAGGGTCTCTTACCCTGTCTGTATTTGAATGAGGGTCTGAACTGTCTCCCCCTTCAATAGATCACTGCCTTGTCGTGGCGAAGGGGCTTGAGTAGTTCAGTGAAACTATGAGCTAAGCCGTGTAGGGCCACCCAAGACGGACAGATCGTAGCGGAGAACTCAGACCAA
>JAACJT020000021.1:10359227-10386015 GCA_009936485.2 Gymnarchus niloticus | reverse complement strand
AATCCTGACTGTTCATTAGAAGGACAAATAATGAAGATGAAGCTCAAATATTTTGGGCACACAATGAGAAGACAGGACTCACTGGAGAAGACGCTAATGCTGGGAAAGGTTGAAGGCAAAAGGAAGAGGGGATGGCAGAAAATGAGATGGATAGACAGTGTAGTGGAAGCAATGAACGAGTTTAGGCAGGCTTCGAGAGGCGGTGGAAGACAGGGTGGCCTGGTGTGCTGTGGTCCATGGAGTTGCGAAGAGTCGGACACGATTGCGTGACTAAACAACAACAACAAAAGATGATACCAGTGTTTCGACTCCCAAATACAACACTTGTCATTATTGTTTTGTTTTTTTTCCACTGCAGTCGCTAATGTTGGACCAACCAGGAAAGCCTGATTTGCATATTATATGAGGAACCACCTGACTTACTGGTTGCACTCCCTGACTTTTCAGGCTCATTTCAATTTAAACAGGCATCTACTTGGACACCTGTACAAACTGCTGTTCTTGCTCTGAAGCTTATAGTTGTATTTTTATAAACAAATACAGAATTTATAATGTTTAAACATTTTCATGGTTTCTTTCAGTCATACCATTTGACTGGGTAATTGTTGAAGCCTAACCATGATGTGAAAATGGCCATTTTTCAGTCTAATATCCTGTCTGCTGTTTTCTTGACTTTAGAATAAAGTCACTTTCTTTGCAGTTGTGCCTCCTGACAGCTGAGGTGAGACAAATAGAATTATGATAAAAAAATAATTTTTAAAATGACTAACCTACCGATTTTAATAGTTTTCTTATTCAGCGCCTTTGTTTGGAAGGTCAGCCCACCTGACATTTTTGGACTTCAAGATACAAAAATGTCAGAACTATATAAATTTAATGTATTGACAATATTGACCATATATTCACATTAAGGTTCTATGGAGTAACGATATGTTTCCATTGTATTTATTAGTGGATTGTAAAAGGAATTAATTGATTTGGACACAAAAATATGCATGTCATGTCATTCACCCTTATACAAATAGGATCGTTGTGGGTGCAGGTTTTCATTCCAACCAAGCAGAAGCCACATCTGAGTTCATTGAAAGCCAAGCTCAACTGATTAAACAGGTGGAATCAGGTGTGGCTCCTGCTGGAACGAAATCCTGCAGCCACACTGGCCCTTTGTGGACACCCCTGAAATAGGCCTACATTTCCACTTATGACCGACAGTCATAAAAGCAAGAAAACCACAGCACAGCTCTACTACTGCTTACAATAGCGGCTCAGTGGTATGGTGCTGCCTTTGGTATAATTATGAATGATGTTTATCTACTGCAAATACTGTATAGACCTGTACACTACTGTTATAATAACCAACAGTCATTTGCGCATTGCATAGCATTAATATGAAAATGAAGTGGAAAAGCGCATTATTGCATATGATGCTAAACTGTATATGTGTACCTCAGTATCAACCTGACTTTCGACTTATAACCAACTTGCCTCCGGTCCGTCGGAACGTATCTCAGTCACAAGTCAAGGTCTGTATATTTTCCAACCGTATTTTCTAGTCAAGCTTTATAGTGGCTGCTAGAAAATCAGCGCTAAGAAAAGTAAAGCAAGCGGTTTGCTATTTTAACAAGAGAGAGTTTCCTCTCAAATCACTTGAAATGCGGAGTAAATAACGGGCATGGAGTGTGACCAGGTGAGCAGTTTAACTCCCAGATGATTTAACAGCAAGTAAACGTAGAAGTAATAAATGTTTCTATTTGGCTTAGCTCATCTGTTGCTCTTTGAGGGATTATTGATTTTTCTGCCACTGGTAGAATTTTAATGAGCTCATCTGAGCCTCTGTAGGCTCCTCCTGTCATCCTGGGTCAATAGCCCAGCCACCCCTGTAATAAGATATTATGCTTGCCTCCATTCCTGCTGACAGGTCCTTCGCTCACATTGTACCAGAAAAAGGTATTACTATTAACCCCAGCTGGCTCTTTTGGTCATCTTTGCATTGTGAGAGAGTAGAATCCAGACTGAGCTAAACCAGGTCTGAAGAATAATTTGCCCATAATGGACATTAGAGAGGACTCACGTAGAGTTCATGTGTAACGCTACAGGTCTCTTCAGAGCCAATGGGACAAGCTGGGGGCTGTTCTTGTGTCCTTTTGCGGTGGATTCTTTTGTAACAGTACTTTAAAAACAGGCATCATGCAAGAGCTATAAGATGCTCTATGAAAAGCGTTCTATTAGGGATTTGTTTTGTCACTTTGTGTCAATGAAAGATCATCACGAGAGACTATAGCCAGAAGCCGTATTTCTGTCCTCAGAAGTCATTAGTTTGATGGCCATGGTGCCACACTCTTCAGCAGCTCCTCTGAGTTATGTGGTCACATGTGTCTGAGGAGCTGAGAGTGGTCTGATTTACACCGTTGCTGTCTTGAGGCCAATATGTCCCTTAGTGCAAAAGTGCATTTTAAATATCGTTGTCACACCTGTTTTTATGAACATACACAACACTGAGACATTATAGTCTGGCATACGAGTGACTGTGTGAAATGTAATTTTCCAGGTTTAAAAAGTGGATAAGGTCTAACTGATTTTTAAATTTTTTTTTTTACCAGAATAAGAACTCTCGACTATGTAATCTTCACACCATTTCGAGGTGATCTCTTTTGTTTTGAAGCGCTCCTTATACGAACTGTGTTGTGCATCCACGGTCTATGATTGGGATGACAATCTGGGCATCCCTACTTTATTTTCAAGATGTGGTACACCTCAGCGGTATGTGAGATTGACGTTGACGGTTCATTGGTCCTAATGTTGTTCTGGCAGGGCAAGGGGCAGAGGGACAAGTATACAGGGCTCTGAAGTTATACATTTGTCTTGGGGCAAGCCAGCCAGTAATGTTTGAAGCATTTGTATGAAAGGATTGTGCGATGAAATGGCTTTCTGGGGGTTAGTGAATGAACGTGGACCATTGGGGGCTGTTGGCAACAATTAAACACTAAGGGTGGGTGACTTATATTTACTGTAAATGATATGTTTTCCTGAGACATTTTGTACTGCTCACACATGCTTCAATTCACCCAATGTCACTATGTGGTACAAACTGCCCTGTTCACTTCCAGCTGAGATCACTGTTAACTAAATTTATTGTGACTCAGGTGGAAATGATCTGACTAACTAACTGAAGTAAACTATTGTGTGGCTGGAGCTGAAAAAGGCCGGCAATACTGTTGTTTTCGTGAGGGGCCCGGTATAGCAATGACTGCAATTATCAGGCCTAATGGGATGTGCATTAATTATCATATAACATATAAAAACATCAGTCAGAACCCAGGCAGTCAGACAGTGGGGGTTGGTGTGCGCCAGTTGGACATCAGACAACATGGTAAACACAATCGACAGCCTCATTAGACTACTTAATGAATGTCTGTTTTAATGAGGTCACTTGTGTGAACATATCGAAGGTTAACAGCAAAGCATTTTGGTACTGTGTGCGTGTGTGTGCGTGTGCATGTCCAGAAACTTGGGAATTTTGTACACTGATGTTCAAACTTTTTATTACTGAATAGATGCTGGGCTCAGCAAGAAAAAAAAATGATTCAAAAAGAAATATACACAAATTTGAATTCAATTTAAAAACAAATGTCAGAAGAGCACTTCTAGTGTGCACGCATCGTTCAGTATCATAATAAAAAAAACAAACGGAGAAGATGGACAGATGAAAGGCTAATGGCAGACACCTGAACTGCGCCGTGGCATCTGTGATACTCGCTCTTTATGGTTAGATTTGTTTTTTTATCGTCTCGAAACGAAAATAAACAGATCATCAAAATAATTTAACAAGGAAGCTTTGATACAATTAAGGGCATTTTGTATTTGATTGACAGTTCTCAGTAGTCAAATATTCATGCGACTTAGAAACATCAGCGAGAAGGAAAGATTAATTTTCTAACCCTAACAATAATTATTTCTCTTCTCCTTTCATTATAAAATATGTGTGTTTATTCTTTTAATTTTTCTTGGCTCCAAAGTCTCTCTTCATATCAGATAAGCCATAGATAGATATTCTCTTTTCTTCATGAAATACACTGATAAACCAAATGATCAGTCTGTACAATAAAATTACTAAAAAATTACAACTCATGTTATGTACAATATCTACCTACAAAGTACAACAGCTAGAATGTAGTAAAATATGTAAACAAATTTGTCATTTGACACAGTCGACTGTGACACCAGATAAAATTCACACTTTTCACATGAGATTTATTTGTGTCGTTGAAACATCCCGCCTGTTGGTCTTCACGCTCCTCCAGTGGACGTGAACATCGTTCCTGTCATGGCGAACAATGGGAGGGGACAGAACCTCGGAGGAATACGAATCTACCTTTGTTTTGTCCATCGGGTTTGGCCCGGTGATTTTGTGTGGCACTAGGATGCTGCGTGACACTATCAATCGCTTGCTCGAACAGTTGGGTGCTTCTGTCCAGCTACTAGGTGTTTGAGCCATATATCTTTGCTCCATTGCTCTCTTTTCTCTTTTAACATGAATGCTTGTAAGTGCGTGTGTGTGTGCATGTGTGTTTGTATATATATATAATATATATATATATATATCTAGATATATTTTTGCTTGTAGCAAAAATAAGACACCACACTTTATAATGTTGAAACTATACAAATTAGTCATTTTTTGTTATGGCAAAAGTCCTCTACAAAGTTTTTTTTTTTTTTTTTTTTCCTGACCCACGCTTTTAAGTCACTGGTGCTACGTCGCATACATGCTCAAATCTTTTTTTTGTGTGTGTGTTCTTTGTTTTCTTTGTGCAGGGTTACAAAAGACAAAGTTTACACTGAGGATCACATTCTTTTAAAAGTCACCGTAATTGTGAGACCGTAGTCTAAGCCGATGGGTCGTCTCATCTGGGGCCAGATAGAAGGTATTTTTTTGTCGCCAAGGTAGCTATTAGCTTTCTTGGTACACTTACAGTTTATGTTACGGGGCGAGTCTGTCGACTCCTTTAGCTCCTTTGCTTTTAGTTTAGTTCTTTTTTTTAGTGGTGTGTGTGTATGTATGTTTGTTTTTTTCTCCCTTGTTGCGTTTAACAAAGACCGAGTTAGCTTTGTGCAGACAGAAACATTCTCAGACATAATATTCTTTATCTTTGTTTTTTTGTTTCTTGCTGCTAATTTTTCCACCTTGCTGTTTCTCTTTGAGCACCGCACCATTGCTCTGTGCTGAGTTGGTGATGTAGTTCCTGCTTTCGTCCACTTGGTACGATCCCTCGTCCCTGTTCCTGTACTTATACATGGCATACAGGAGAATGAGGATGCACAGAGCGGCTGCGGCAACTATTCCGACGACCATTCCCGTGGTGCTGCTAGATTGGCGGACCACCTCGGAAGCCCCCGGAACCCGCTTGGTGCCCGGCTCCGTGGGGTTTGCTGTGGGTATATCACGGAACACGGGGGAGGTTATTAAGCGCTTCTTCGGCTTTGTGCTGTCTAGCTCATGGGAAGTGGGCAGGGGAGGCGGTGGTAAGACTAGGTCTGGCTGGGATCTTAGCTCTGGGTTATTCATTTTGCCCGCAGGCGCTTTGGGAGGCGCGGAGGAAGCCGCGGAGCGACTCGGCCCGGGGGACCCGGCGGCTTTGTTAGGTCTAAAGTCCTTGGATTCCCGTTTAGGTGCGTGAGCTTTGTAGCTCCCTTCAAAGGCTGACGTTGACAAGGTCTTATCTGTTACCAAGGAGAAGCCGGTGTAAAAATCTTCATTGTCACCATCATCATCATCATCATCATCGGTAGGGGGCGTGTTAGAGTCGGGCGCTTGCCCCGAGCCGTACCCAGATATCACCGAGCCGTCGCGGCAATCGTCGGCGCCTTGGTCCGGCGTGCGAGGTAAGCCCGCCTTGGTGGACTCTTTGGAGCTCTCGGTAATGGTGAGGGGGAGGGGGATGGAGGGTGCGCGGCTAGCTAGGGGACCGGCATCTAAGGGCTCGAGTACAGGGATTACTAACTCTCCTCCTGGGAACAAAACAGACAAGAAGGTGTGTTAGGCCAAAGAAACAGTTTTTATTTTCTGAACATTTGGTGACTCAAACACGTAAGTATAGCAAAAAGGAATAGATAAATAAAAATGTCGCATCGCTTACCGCTCTCCGAGACGCCCATGGGGTCTACATGTGAAATGTATAAATTCTAATTTGGGACTGAACCACTCGTTGTCACGGAGGGCGGTAAAGGAGGACAAAAATTATAAAAAGCAAAAAAAAAAACACAAAGCAGGCATTGTTCCGGTGACACCTAGCACTCAGGTTACAGTAAACAGTACCGGCATTCACAAAGTAAAGGTGGTACAACAACACATAAAGAACAGACTGGGAGAATGATTTGAAAGAAAAAAACAGAAAAAACAAATGATACATGTGCTTACAAAAGATGTGGGAAGGGAGAGAACATACCGGGTCGTTTCGGTCAACTTACATCAACAACTCGCCCGTGATTTTGGCATGAAGAAAAAAAATTTACAAAAGAAAGTTGTGTGAGAATGCTCGTAAACAGGTGCAGTTCAGTTTAGACAGACCATCATGAGACCGAGTGTAGCGATTCGAGTTGTCGTCGGATATATCTTAGGACGGGATGGTACAGGGAGGTGACGACACGTACGTCCACGGCGCGGGACGAGAAAAATAAATGTGACCCATATTCTGTTGTCTTGTTCCTTCTTTCTTTGATAAATATCTTTTACAAAAACTGTACATCGTCTATAACGTTTTTCTCCAATAGATTTGCTCGTTTGATAAATATCTACATAGTTTTTATCGATAGCGATAATAGTAAAGTTTTTGCTTAGTGTCTGTTTTGAATGAACGGATGGCTGTACATTTTCCCACCACCTGTGAGGAGAGTTGGACCTATGAACAGACTACATAGGAGATGAGGATGAGGGGGCTGAATGTGTAAGTCAGTTGCCATGTCCATGTAAAGGCGGTACGAGGCGCTCGGGCGGCATTAGAGCTTTTGGCTGTAAGGAAGGGATGGGGATATACAGACAATGAGCATATACATGCCCATCGAGGAGAGAAAACACAAGTCTAACACTGACGGCTCACCAACCCTAAACTGCAACTTTTTAGGTCATTGTCGGTCACAATCTAAATTAGCTCTGTCTCTCTGTCTCTCTCTCTGTCTCTCTCAAAATGAATTCTAAAGCTTAACCCAGGCCTGGAACTGCTTCAACACCAGTCATTTGTGAGCGCTTTTTTTTTTTTTTTTTTACATACACTTAAAATATTTAGTTCCCTTAATCATCCCACCCCACTCTTATTTTTTCTTTTTTCAAGTTTCTTTATTTTCAATACATGGAAAGTAGCCAATGTGAAGAATTAAGTTTATGCAACTGTGGTTGAAGTAGTTCCAGAAAACAATTCATTAAATTCACAATGATAAAGATAATAATAGTAATAATGGTAATAGTAATAAATTGCAAACATTTTAGACATCAATTTAGAACAGAAGGCATTATGAAAAGTGCCAAACGAAGAAAGAGCAAAGCAGTCATAGACGAACGACCAGATGCACACTCGAGAAGGACAGTTTGACCAACTGTCACCTCTGTCATGTGTTTGCCTGTCTCATTAGTAGCTTTAAAACACATAAAGGGCGTGCAGCCTGGATGTGCATAAGGGAAACTGGCCGGAAACGGGTCGTTTAGTAGCGCGACACGTTGACGCTTCAAGTAAGTTGCGTTTAGGGAAAGTAGAAGGTATGGCATGCTGGGGTAAGGGGGAAATTAGCAAGTAACAGAGGTCAGAGGGACAGCCCGACCAAAGCCCACAGGAGTTCGAATGTCATTCTAAGCGACTGAAAACAATTCGCCCAAGCTGACATGACCTGCGGCCTTCATTCGAGCTGTGTGTGGAGAAGCTAGAGAAAGTCCAGGAGAGGGCCACATATGAGTGACAAGGTTCCTGCGGTGTACCTCGATCAGCAATCTGCCAAAGGCACAAACCTCTGCTCACCCAGTTCCACTACACCTAAGCACAGAATATGTGGACTATCCATTTCTTGTTGTGTTTTTGGAAGACTGCTTTTGGTGGTATAAGTTAGGTATTTCTCTATTTTTAGTCAAGTGTAAAAGGAGATGTCAGTCTCTCTCTGTTCTCCCTTTATCGAGAGGCAAAGTATTGACCGGAGGGAAGCCTGCATTGTCACTAGGGGCACTGGAGATGATCTTGGGGCAGATTGATCGGGGCTGCTGTGCTCCTCCATGTGCCAAAAGTGCCTGTGACCCAGCAAAATGTGTGACCCCATCGGTGTGGATAACTGTTATTTTCAGAAAACTCCCTTCACCTCCCCAGTTCTGTGCTTGATTGGCTCTTGTTCTGGGAATTTTTTATTGATAATCACAAGTATGATGTATGCTATGATTTCGTGTGCCAGCCTTCTCCTGGAATTCCATTGGGGGGGGATCCGACACACGATAAACAGACTCTCGACAATGTTTGGACAAAGACGGAGCAATGGACAGACGGTTCTGAAGGAAAGCGATAGAGTGGCAGCCGGGGATCGTGGAGATGATGCCAGTCCCAGCACATGCATGGGACAGCGTAATAGCTAAAGGGATGGAGGGACAATAGATACACTGTGTGGCAAGAGAATTCTTTTTGTGCCATCTGTGTCATGATAGGATAGAGATGTATGTTGGATGACCACGGGGTGGATATAAAAGTTGTTTAACACGGGACATTATTACGGCAGAATAGAAACCGTCAGAAACCATCAATGGCATGAGAAGATTTTGTTGCCTTTGCTTATCAAAAATGTAAACATTCACAGTGCAGAGGCACAAAGTATTGTCAGCCAGTGATAATTCATGCGGTGTAAGATGAGGTGAATGGTGAAGAGTGTTAAGAGGAGGAGCGAAATTAACTAAAGCCTAACAAGTAAGGAAGACGTGCATATTTTCAGAAAGAAAAAAACCATCATGCAATTGTAGCTGTCAAATGGCATGGGGTTAGAATATGGCAGTGTGAATTTCTGTGTAAACGCGCCCGCTCGGATGGTCTGCAGTGTGTTGTTGTGTATAAATATATAAACTTGGAACTGTGAAAGTGTGTTTAAACTTTTCATTTGTGTTGCTTTTTTGTTGAGAGTACTTGGGCTCGGCTTGGGACGAGGGAATCGGAGGAGGGACTGAATTCAACTTCGGGCCCGTTTGCATCAATGTGGGCTCTACTAACTGACTACCGGCACACTTGGAGAGAAGCATCCCCCAGGGATGCATGACGAGGCCCAGAACCAAATGGGACTTTGGGAGTTAGCCAGACCAGTCGTCCTTTTCCATCATCGGAGGTAAAATTTGGGTCGACAAGCTGACGACCGTACCTAAGTCCTCTCAAATGTAGTTATGAGGTGAATGATGCGTTAAGCTTTTACATTCTTCTTCTACCGATGGCATTTTTCCGTGTGTGGCCAGAAACAGGCTGACAGCGGGAGTACACTTTCGCTCCAAAGGGATCATGTTGGAAAACAAAGGCAGAGAAACTGTACACAGAAATTCGGTGATATCTGCACTCAATTAAAATGCTTCATTGCAAGCTTAAGCTAAATGTGGAGGCAAGAAAAGGGAGTCTGAGAAGTGCGGTTACCCTGCGAGATAGTATCATTGTGCTGGAAGCGGTTTGTAAAAAGGGGAAGGAAAAAACAATATCCATCGGGTCAAAATGTATCACGTCACAGCCCACCTGAGCAGCGTGATACATTTTGTAGCATCCATGCGGAGAACGCGGCGTTCAGCGATACTGATTTTGCTCTATTTGCTAAAAGGTGCCGAGAGGACAAAATCGGTATCGGGCCACGACCGTGTTGACCGCCTTAAAACCCCATGGTCAAGTGTAGCTTGTTTGTTAGACTTTTGAAACTTCCTGGATGCCGAATGGCCTTGTTCCTTTTCGCAGTTGTGTTTTTTTCGTGATCAACAAGTGAGTCAGTTACACTGTTTCCATGAGGAGCGATGCCGTTGGTGCGGTTCCTCTGTAAGTGAAGTGGACGGGGAAACTGACCTAGCCCACCTGCATGTCCCGAGTCACACTCCTCCAGGTCCTCGTCGTCGCTTGAGCACTCGGCCGAAGAGACGATGTCATCCGTCTGAAAGAGAGAGAGAAAAACTGAGACCCTACAATTAAACCTTAACTGCTTTGTCTTGAGGCCAGGATGGAAACAGTCAGGCCCATTTAAACCCCGGACTGTCCGGATGAGGTAAACATGACTCTTGGTTTGTTTCTTGACCCCCAGAGTGCAGGTACAGACCTCATTAACACCGGGTTTTATCATTTTTTTGTGTATGTCAAAACACCCATCTTTTGTTTTGTGACAAATGTGGTTCTTCCAGTCTCAAAGATATAGCACGACTTGAGAACAGAGAACAGGCGAGAGTGAAACTCCACTTTTTTTTTTTCTTTCATCTTTCAAAAGCCCAGAGGGTAATATGACATGTTATAATTGGCTAGTTTCTGAATTTCTTAGGCTCCCGGTGACTGATGCTCTGTTGAAGTGATTATCCTGGGGGGATAATCATTTCAACTCTATCCTGACTGTAGTGTTGGTACCTCAACGCTCCCATAAGACAACACCCCAACAAAGCGGGAGTGATGGTCAAGTGGTAGAGCAACTGGCGAGGAACACAGACGTGGTCCCATTCCCAGTGTATGCTCTGGACTATGACATAGCTGATAAAATGGGGAGACAACAGATGCACTTTGTGGCAAAAATTTTTTTTTTTTGCTATCTGTGACATGACAGGATATACACGTATGTCGGACATTTGCATGGAACTTTGTCGCAGAGGAACAGAAGCAGTCAGGAAACAACTGATGGCATGAAAAGACTTTGTTGCCTTTGCTTATCAAAAATGGAAACGTTCAGAGCGAAGATACACGAAGCATCGTCAACCAATGATGATCCAGATGCGGTGAAAGGTATGTTAAGAGGATGAGCAAAATATGCCTAAGCCTAGCAAGTAAAGAAGGAATGTATACTTTCAGAAAGGAAAAAAACTAAAAGATATTGGGGGTGACGTGGCTAACGGCACACCACACTGTCATAGCATTAGGACAGGTAACCAGGATTCACACTGACTGATCACAATTCAAAGAATGTCTTAAAATAAATGTTCAAACAGTCTGTCATAAAAGCCCTGTAGATGTTTTTATTTTGCTCAGAAATTGCCACGGAGTAGAATGGAGTTGCTATTAGGTGTTCAATTTGGAGATGATGCCTTTAGACTGGTTGAGTGATTTTATGTATATAGACTGTAACCAGAATATGACATTTAATTTGTGATATCTGTTCAGCTTTTGACTTATTGTCAAAGAGGGGGGAAGCAAGCCAAAACAATTTTTAAATGTAGAATCAATGAGAAACTGTAGAAGGGTGATGAGAAATACCGAAACCTGTTGGCATATGGGGAATTGCTTTGAGGCTAGATATGTGGAAAGGCGTAGTATGGGGATTAAGGCGCTCTCATGTGAAATCTGAGAGGCACTAAAGTGGACCATCACGTTGGACCTGACCTGCCAGTGTGTCCACTGCTCATACTGGTGTTACGATACGGCAGCAGTCACAGTAGCTGTCTAGTTGAGTATGTACAGTGTTCATCAACAGCAACTCTGAGTGGTCCTCTGCACTAAAATAATGCAGGGTGTTTATTTAATAACAGTAGAGTGTATTGTTGGAAAGGCTGAGCAGTTCTGAACAGCATTCTAATTACATGTGATTCCTTTGTCGTCATTTTATGTTTTGCTATATTAGTGACACTCCACTACCTGGGCTTGTGAAAAGGCATGTCAAAAACTGGGACTGGAACAATTTTCTGAGTGTGGACTCTCAGGAAGTATTTTTAATCAAGTAAACCAGGGAAAGGCCATAACTTGAGATTTGTGAACGGTTTTTGCACACTGACTAGTGAATACGGGCCACCGATAGGTATGAAATCAGTAGCCCCTGTAATGTGTCATTAATCATTAAATGTAATGGCTGCATAATGGAGACAACTAGATTCCAAGATAGCACCATCGGCCCAAATAAACGAAATGCCGTTTATTTAAATGCAGTGGAATGTGCAGTGTCACTCATACAAATCAACTCTTAACTGCAGCACAGTTTCAATGTCGTCAAGGGGAAGGTCCATTTCCAGCCAGACACCCTACCTGTGCCACTCGGTCACATGATCACGGGTGCCATGTCAAGAGTGCGACAAAGAGTTAGCCTTGTTTTCATGCCCCCTAATCAAAGTGTGCATATGATTCATTGATGGAATGATGAATCTGCACAGTGTTCACTGCAGGGATGAGGGACCCATGACTTCATGCATAAATGAATGGGGGAAGCAGAGAGAAGACAGTGGTGGTGAGGGAGGGAAAAAGTAACCTGGAGGTACCCCCCCAAAGTCCTTTAAACTCATCACAAAGTATAATGATACTATTTATTTTTGTAGAGTCAGGGCATTGAACAAATGGCCCATGCACCGCACTATTTTTTCACTAAGAAAACTACAGTACTGAATGAAAGTTATATTTGGCACCGCTATTAGACTCGCAATGCTAAAAAACAACTGCTTACTCAGGCAACTGGCATTTATTCGCTGCTTCTGCACTGAATCTTACCATAACGGAGATAGCAAGCAGGTAAAGTCATGCGTCATACTCCATAGTCACTTCCTGATAAACACCATTGATGTGCAGTTATAGCCTTTGAAAGCGTAGTCTACATGGGGGAAACTGCTGATGTTTTAGGACATGAGTTTTTTCAGTGTCATTTCATTAGTCTATCATGCTTACATTTTGTTTAAAATAACTGTAATATTCAGTCACCCCTACAGCAGAGGCTGAGTGTTACAGAGCAGTGTGATTTGTTGTCATGCAGTAAACCTGAACAGCATTTACTTGGGTCATAGGGATATTTTTATGAGCACAGGGACACAACAGCATGTCTCTTATCCAGTAAGTCGAAATGTAAATCAGCATCTTACAACATCTCACAGATCTGGAACACCTCTCAGGAACCAACAGTGGGTTCCAGTGAAGATGCATTTATAAAGTATTATTCAGGTCAGTACATTTCTGAATTCCCACAAACACAAAAAAATGAAGATCTACCCAAACCATACTACTCCAAGAGCAAAGTCACTAGACCAGACGGTTATTAAAAAAAAAAAAATGTTTTTTTCCCAGTGTTTATCAAATGAGTTTATATTCTTATTGGCTTTGTCTGGCAGACTAGACCAGACTGGGTTCATCAAAGGCCATCATTCCCTTATTAACCTTCTGAGCATCATCTACTCTCTGGCAATTCTTGGGGTGATAATCTCCTTGGATGCAAAAAAAGGACCCATTACAGTTGAATGGCTTACTTTTTAGAAAAGCTTGATCTTGGCCCGAGGAGCACATTTACATTTTATTTATATAGCAAATGCCTTCGTCCAAAGTGACATCCAGTGAGGCAAATACAACACAAGCACTCTGCAGCTACTGCAGATATAAGTGTAACTGGGGTTCACCTGTTGAATTCTTCTCCTAAAACCTCAGTGGTAACCAGGAGGTTCAGCTCTTAGTACCTTTCACTGTTGAGGGGTACACGATAAAGGTGCCCTTTTAACCTGCTTGTGTCGCAGTCCATATGGGGCATCAGCAGGATGAGAAAGGAATTAATTTATTCCTAACATATTAGTTCAGAAGGGGCGTGAACAGGATGGGAAAGGAACAGACCCCAAATATCACAGTCAATATCGGGCATCAACAGGATGGGAAGGGAGTAGACCTCAAATATCACAGTCAATATGGGCCGTCAAAAGGATGGGAAGGGAATAGACCCCAAATATCACAGTCAATATGGGGTGTGAACAGGATGGGAAGGGAATACGAGTTTCATTATGCAGGAACAGCCTAGTGTTGTCTACGTCAGACCCAGTGTCTTATGCTGCCAATATTGTGCAGCTGCTGTAGAAATTTGGCAAGTTCTTGGGTTGTAAGTTAAACTTTTCAAAGAATGAATGATTCTCAATGAACGATTTAGCTTTACAGACTGCAGGAACAGAGTTGTCTTTCCATGTATCTGGACCCTATTTTCAATAATTTGGAAGTACTGTAACCTTTTCTAGCCTTGATGAATTGAATTTCATAGCTAAATCTCTTTCAGAGCCCTTCCATTTTTTTTTGACAAATTCATTTTTAAGTCATTAGTTAAGATGATTTTCTCTTTTTTGTGGGCAGATAAAACTCCCAGAATACACAGGGAGCTCCTGTAAGACAGAGATTGCAAGCTGGCCGCATGATCTCGAATTTCAGGAGCTATGATTGGCTGAGTAATCAACAGAAAATCATACACTGGTTGAAATTTCCAGAGATGGACTGATGTAAGGCTGAAGTACACTCCTGTGTGTTGACTTGATGCCATCGTTACAGCTGAATTACCTTTCTCCCCTTGCCATACTCTTTCAACACAATTGTATATTCAAACCTTAAGATATGGTCACAGTTCAGATAAGAATACACATTTATGGACTTCTCTATGGAAAGCTCAATTTGTAGTGACCAGCTTAATCCCACCACTAGACAAGACTATACCTTTACACCATAGTTATGATTAACCATGTTGTCCTAAGTATAGCGATTTGTACATTGGTCACCTTTAGTGCCTTGGTGGAAAAACTTTAGATACCACGTTCTGATTTATTTTATTCTAGTATTTTCAAATACTACAAAGCCTTCAACTTAAATATAAAACGGATAAGAGGACAGGATGTTGTTCTGATGGTGCCTGTGTTTCCTTGGGAGATTAAAGGGCTCACCTACCATGGCCACTCTCCTGGTGATTGGAAAGCTTCATAGTGAGCTCTTGGGTCAGCTGAATGGATCAAGGGCCTATTACTGTAATCGACCACGAATGCTGTTCCCTGAGGGCCTTTGGCGGATCTGACTATAGCTCTACCTGCTGTTGCTAGCTCCCCCCATACCACTGATGGCATGCTGTTTGCTTGCCTCTAGACTGCTTTCCTTAACTACTACGTTATTTGTCATTATGTACTCAAAGCCTCTCTAAGTGTGACACTCTTGTGTGTGCCCGCAACTGTGCTGTGCTAATAGTAGGCCCTACTCTTTCTGTTTGGTACCTTTTAACCTCCACTCAATTTGACTGGTACTTTGTGTCATGCACTTTACTCTGTTCAGAACTTTGTCCACAGAATATAAATTTTGTCAGTACATCCAGGGATTCTTTAAGTACTTGAATAGGGATTGCATTGCAGACAGGTACATGTATATGTTTGAAGTTCAGGATTGAGGTGATTGTGATGTTGGCACAGTGATCTGTGCTTGCAATGGTATTGCACTGCACATCTGGATATTTAGTGAGTTGAGTTAGTGATATGCCGCCATGGATTTTCCATGTGTTTTGAATGCTTTGGCTGAGGTGATGGGTATGGGTGTGTTGGTGCTAGTCTTTTTTAATGCTGCCTGCTTTGTGTTGTCCTGAGTGTAGAGTAGGTGTTGACTATGTGCTCTGGTCTGTATTGCTGGTTCCTTAGTGGCTTGTGTGTCTTAGTGGGTGATGGATTCATTAGTGGGGGGGTTTGGGTATTGGGAATATATGCACTTAGTAGGTGTGGTCCCAGTGTTAAGGTAGTGGTTTCTGGGTGTGGTTTGGTGAATGCAGAGGCTGTTGTTGCTGAGTGTGCATGGTGTGTGCTTGTAGTTCTTTGTAGTTTTTACTCAGGGGTGTTTGTCTGGGTGGAGCAGTAGCCTCTATGTATGCGTCTTGCCGAAGCTAACAGTGCATTGTTTTCATTGCGACCATCATGGTGATAATAATGGGTTGTCTTGGTGATGGTACCTAGATTAGAGTGGCGTGAGAATGTGCGTGTACCTGTTATCCCTGTTGGACGCCTGTGTGGGACGACCCTCCTGGGTGGCCTATTTGAGTGAAAACGGGGGAGAGTGACTGCGAGGGGGCAGGAGTGCTGTGAACGGGGCCGTCAAAGGTGACCAGATAAAGGTGCTGATGATGATGCTGGCACTCGTAGCAGCTGTGACGGAGTTGACCCACAGACACCAGCTTGGAAGTCCACCACACAGGCACAGCTGACAGTAAGGGACCCCCACGACACCAGTCTGCATTGCCCATATTCCAAGTCCCAAAGCAAGCACCTTGCATACTGCCCAAGTAATCCTACATATCTACCTGTCTGAATGAAGACATTACAGCACTACAAAACTGCCCTGAGACCCTGACCCACCACCCATTTGTCCCTAGCCCGTTATCCATTCACATGTCAATTTCCTACCAGCTGCCCCCCACCCAGGTGATATTGATTTAGATATGGCACACATGCCCAGTCTGTCCCTGGGTTATGACGTGGTCAAGTCGTGACTCCTTGCAGATGTAGAGATGGCATGGTGAGCTGTGTGACTCTATTTCAGCCGGCCTTCGGACTCCACCAAAAATCGTCCACCGGTCTCCCGCTATGACAGCAGTGATACAAATGAGTGTTCAGAGAAGAAGCCAGGTCCTTCCTAACTTCTTTTTTATTAGTAGTATTTCTGGAGTCAACAGTGGAATAACTGCTTCATATAAAGATGCATTCCCATGTGAGCAACAATCTCCCATTTTACCTCTTTCAAACACTGATACCTAGGCTTGGCATCCTACTAATAACCTATACCTATAGAGCCCCAAAATGCTCTCCAAATTGTTGCAAGTGTGTTCCACTGAATTTTCCCGTATCGTTATGCTAGGCGATCTTAATATGTACATGGACACTCAGAAAGACTGTATCCCCAAATGACTGTTCATGCTATTTGATGCTTTCAATATGATGTGGCACTTTGAAGGGCCCACCCGCACCTAAAGGTGCACACCAATTTCTCCACGGGCCATTTCAGCATTTTTTTGCCGTATCAATTCCACCCGTGCTTCTCTACGGCTTCGGTTCTAAAACGTCAATACTACAGATGCTATCGCTCCTGTAAAGGAAATTTCTACAGAGCAGAAAGCGCTGTGGAGAAATACGAGAGCATCTGAAAAGGTGACACAGAAAAGCAGAGAGATTGTGGAGGAAAACTAAACAGCAGATTCACCGTGACATTTATACAGAGACGCTTCGTGTCTACCGCTTAGAAATGATATGCGGGGATGTCAACGATGCCTGAGTTTTATTTGCTACCTCAGATAGATTAACACATCCCTCAACTCTCCTGAACTTTTCTCCCTTCGCAAATGTGAAAGGTTTGCGTCATTTCTTAAACATTTAACATGAACCTGAGCTTTCCCTACCGCCTCTCAAAGTCACTTGGATGCTCTTATGGCACCCACTCCCCACCAGCTTCTTGAAGAGTGTTCAAAGTCACCCCTCAGCTTTCCTAAATTGTTATGGATGGCAAGCCTTTCCTAAAAATCCTTTATGTTTCCACACTAAATGATCTCAGACCCAGCTCTAACCTGCCCTTCATCAGCAAGATTATTCAGAAAGTCACTTATGTTCAACTGTGACAGCTCTTCTGGCTAATTTCCATCTGGTTTTCATCCTCATAGTGCAACCGGTAAATATGCGAAATATCAATGCCCATTTTTAGAGTACTACATGACAGTTTTATAGTGACATGAAAAAGGCAAGATGCATTTGTATCTCTTATCCAGGAGGACAATATTGTTACAGTGGAAATCTAATAACCCACCAAGAATTTCACCTTGGTTTAGTGAAATTGTTGTTTCTAAAGTTGGAGAAATGTAAGATTGTAAACAGTTCTTTCTCATTAGTAGTGACCTCCTCCTGATGATATATGTGAGTGTTAAGTTCATCCTTGGTAGTATGTTGTGGGTCTTGAAGTGACTGTGGAAAGTGGCTGTACCCTTTGGCATTTCGCATCCACCGTTTTTTTTTTTACTTCATTTTATTTGCTTTTCGTTTTTCATTTATTGTCGTTTTTTCCTGTTTGTTTTGAACAATTTTTTTGTTATATGGTAAAAGGGAATTCATTTTCATTATGATGAATACTTTTTCCCCAATGATAAAAATAATTACCCTACTAAAAAAATTTTATGCTTTTACTCATGCATCTGAGTGCTCCCTTTCACATTCATTTTTTGCCTCTTAGGACACAGAGTCTATTTTGTAGCCATTCAAAATGACGAATCCGAGCAGACTGCTGTGACATGTTGAGCACCTTGGAGCTCAGTCCTAGTGCCAGTATTGTTCAGTCCTCACATGCTCCCACTAAGCTATATCACCCATGTGTTAGTGTACCATGCTGAAGAAACTGCCTGATCGCCTTAATTCTTGTGTTCACCAGACTGACTAAACATCACATGCGAAGATCAACGGTGATGAGTTTGGTTTCCTCAGCCTCCATACAAAAAATATGACACTACAGGAAGAGCTGTCACCGCCCACCTCCTGGCATCATCAGACAGGGAGTTTTTGGGGCTCATCGAACTCGACTCAATGGCAAGACCATAGGGAGCATTACAAGTCCAGTGGGTCCTGCTGAGGAGGTGCAAATATTTTAAAGCACTGAAAGCTTGACCTACATAACTCACAGAAGGGAATGCCATCATAATCAGTGAAGATCCCACAGACCTGGCTACCACATACAGATCTGTAAGTCCTCTGGGAATCAACTGACAAGACATCTTCTAGCACATTACTGATCTCGTCATTGGGCTATTATTTGTCACATTGGTAGAAGTTGCAAATCATTGAATAAACTCATTTAGCACTCAGGACTGAGGAAGGATTTTCTTTAAAGGGAAAGCATTCCTCACTAAGGGCTTGCAAGGGCTTGCAAGAACTCCAACTGATATCAATTCAATTCAGTTTTATTACCTAGTGCTTTTAAAAAAAAAGTATAATCACAAAGAATTTACAGAGCCCTGAGCTGGAGGTCCCCAGAGAGTAAGCCAAAGGAGAATATGGGGAGGACAAACTCCCTCAGAGTAAGGCATAAACCTTGGGAGAAACTAGACTCAAGGGGGAAGCCGATCATACTCTTTCCAGCACCAGGCAGTACAGGTTTGTATAATACAGAATGATGTAAAACGGACAGAGGATGGAAAAGTACAGGTAGGCAGAAGCATATCAGAGGAGCCAGGCAAGTAATCAGCTAGATGGGCAGGTACAGTGGCTCTTATATCAGACAGGATATAAGAACTGCAGGTGCAAAACAGAAAAGCAAGAATATAAAACAGCAGGATGGGTACAGTAGAAAAGCAGAAAAGCTCCAGCAGGACTACATAACACACCATAGCTAAGAGGGAACACAAGCATGAGGAATCCCTGAAGGCCAGCACTCCAACAGCACACGACCACATGTGAAGCAGGAGTGACAGCACTGAAAACTTCATCCACAATCGATGACACTGATCCCCACCCAGCACTACACCCCACACTATAAACTTAGCTGGGGGGTAAGTAACTACCCCCCATCTGTCTGTAAGCTTAACTGAACAGGTGTTTGTATCCTAGGCGCTATGTCTGAGAGAGCCTAAATCCTACACAGCTGCAGGAAGGCCATTCTGCGGCCACGGCGCTCTCTAGGAGCACGCACTGCAGCCCAGCATAACCTTTTTCACACTTGGAAATATTGAAGAACTTGAGTGAGGTTGTGTGGAACGAAAAAATCACACAAGTACTCGGGGGCAAGGTCATTCACAGCTTTATAGGTTAATAGCGTCATCCTAAAATCAAATTGAAACTTGACGGGAATCCGATGTAACTGTAACACGATCAATCTTCATCGTGCCAGTTCAATTTCTGGTTACAGCATTTTGTACCAGATAAAGTCTGTATAATGCCCAAGGGTCACATCCAGAAAAAGAGCAGTGCAGTAGTCCAGTCTAGAACCAGTCAAGGCATGGATTATCCTTTCAGCACCCTGGGAGGACAGCATTTGTTCCTCAGGTGGGGCTGGAGAGCTGTTCTAGTAACATTTTGAATGCGACTCTGGGTCTGGGTCAACTTTTTGACAATTTCTAACTAGTGTGTTCTGTTTATCATCAGATTTTACATCATCAAGCATACCTTGAGCTGCTCTGAGATCAAGGAACAATTCTCCTGTTTTTTTAAATAATTTGAAGAGGAAAGTTACTAGCCATCTACCTAATCACATGCAATAAACAGTACAGTATTTGACAGCTGTGACCTGGTTTGATATACCAGTGGAAACCAATACGATATTTTATAAAGATATCACCAAAATGTAGCATATAGATTTCAAACAGCAATGGGCCCAACACTGATCCTTGTGGAAGACCATATCAAATTGTAGTATTTAGAGGAACAGACATGAACAAATTGGCAGCAGTCAGTAAGATCATAGCCAGGACAGGGCCTGCCCTTTAATATCAGCTAAGGATTCTAACCGGTACAAAAGAACGTCACGGTGAAGAGTATGCTGCACTAAGATCTAATAGCACCAGCAAGAACAACGATCCATTGTCAGAGGTCATAAGCAGGTCATTTGTTACTTTCACTGATGAAAATTCAGTAGTGTGATGTGGTCTAAACCCAGACTGAAATCATTGTTATTTTTCAGTAAAAAGGAGTATAATAATTAGTTTCCTCCAAGTTTTTTGTGAAAATGAGAAAGCTAGCGATAGGACTGTAATTTGCGAGGTCACTAGGATCACAATTAGATCTTTTAAGGACAGGTTTGATAAGAGTCAATTTAAAAGAATTCATTATATATCCAATGCTTAGCAATGACTTTATCATATTTGGTAAGTTACTACTAATTGACAGTTCAATCTCTAACATGCATTGCAGAAATGGGATCCAGCATACAGTCAGCTGTTTAAGAAGAAGATATCAGGTTCAAAAGGTCAAATTGTCACGAGGAGTGAAAAATTCAAATTTCTTTATGCATTCAATTTCATATAGAAAGTTTAAACAAGGTCAGGTAGCTATTTGCAGCAGAAGTACTACTACTCTCATATTAGTTATTTTCCCAATGAAGAACGCCAGAAAGTCATTACTTCTATGAGCTGTCAGAATCTGTGGTTATACCACTGCATAATTCCTTGTTAAAGTGGACACAGAATCATACAGGAAGCTAGAATTGTTTTTATTTTCTGTCAGCCTGGAGAGATGTGTAGATCTAGCCGTGACTATGGCTTAAAAGCCTTTCTTTCCAAAAAAACCTTGAAAACCTCTAAGTTAGTATAACATCATTTACTCTAGTTTCAATGAGTATGTTCAGTATACCTTGGGGGCATATTTTGTATTTTTAAGTTTTTTGTTCATAGGCGGATCCACCAGATCAAGACTGCTGCAAAGCAAATGACCAGTATTTACTGACACCTGTTCAAGTTTGAATCTGTTAGTGGTCTGACCATGTCTTACTTTTTACTAGGATACTAGGATGAGTGACCACAGAAGTGAGTTAACCAAGGCTGCTGCAGTCAATGATGTAATACAATGACTGTATTTGGTAATCAACGGAGTACATGACCTAAAGTGTACCTCAAATATTGAGAGAATGAACTGAGACTGCAGGATCTAGTAGAAGAATAGACATGTTCTACAGAAACACCATGTCTAAGAAAAAAAAGTGTGTGTTTAGTAGTTACGGAAATGAGTAGTGAAACGCTGCATTGTACAGAGTCCAGAATGGAGGCCGAATGCTATTCTTATATTTTTATTTATTTTTTACCATTATTATTTATTATTTTTTTATAGTCATTTTCCATATTGATATTAAAATCTCCGATAATCACAGCTTTTTCTGTACTAACAATTAGATTAGTCAGGAAGTCTGAAAACTTGCGTATAAGTCTACAGCAAGGACCAGGAGGTCTGTAAATAATGACGAGTGTAAATGATGGTGGGGAATTATGAGCAGATGAGCCAACATCATTAAGGACCAGGATTTCAAATGTGGCTAAACCTGTAACCCAATTTCTCAGTGATACCTAGATTTAACCAAAATACTGCAACAATACCCTGACCTTGACAATTAGGACAAGGATTATGTTTATTATAATATCCCTAGGGGTTAAGACACATTTAGTGCCGTGTAGTCATCTTATTTAAGCCAAGTTTCCATTACGCATATGATATTGAAACTCAAGTCAGTTACGGTCATCATTTAAAAGTAATGCCTTACGAGTCAAAAATCTTATATTCCAAAGCCCCAACTTTAGCTTGACCTCATAGACACATTATGGCATAGGTTTTAGCTCAGTATTTATTAAGTTATTGTAGCAGACACTACATTGAAACAGACCTCAATGATTTATAGGTCAGGAAATAGACCCAGTCTAAATTTCATGAACCCTAGATGACATCTCTCAGCAGCTGGTCAGTTGAACTGATTTGTCGGCAATCTGAACTTGGCTCTGGTTAGTCATTGCTTTGCTTTCAGATTACTAGCTATATTTTTTTGATAAAAGATTGGTATCAACCGAAAATGTCCGCCAGTTATAAAACCCCTTATAGTTCACCGGGCACCATTCATACAGCTAAAGATGCAGCAATGATTAATTTGCAGTAAATTTCACCACCAAATGTAGTTGACGTTGGGCCACAGCCCGTTACTGATGCAGACATCTTCGCAAATTTACATACCTCTAAGAAATTCATCCTTGTAATCTCCAAATACCTAAACTGGACATCATTAATGCCGATGTCTATAACAATTTGAAAGCATTTACATTTACATTAACTTTTAGCCAGTACTTTTAAGTTGGCAGCAGTGTCAGTTGCCCTGGCCCCCAGAATTCTGTGGTCACGGGAGTCACTATTTTCACATTTATTAAATCACCAAGTAAACTTTCAACAGGAGGTCCGATGGGTGCTTCGCTGAAATAGTTGAAAATGTGAATAGGGGAAGATATGGGTTAAATTTAGATCATCTGTGCTGCCAGGTCATTACTCATTCGGCTTGCTGCAGAGGCTCTACTGAGAGAGCAGGTGAAGACTGGCGAACTACCACAGGAATATCCAGAGTCGCTAAGAGTAAATCTGTGAAACTCTTACCTTCTTCATTCTCCCATAACGCCTGGATACAACCGTGTAACTCTACAGGCTTCTCCATCAGTCTATAGCACCCAGCCTACAGTTCTCATAGGTAAACAAATCAGTAATGATAAGAGAAGAACAACTAAAATATATTGCACTCTGCACACAGGAAAGGAACCATGGTAGCCTACTTGTGTTAGGATCGGGGCACTCTGGGCTTGCAGAGTTAATTTTCTTCAACTTATAGTTCAGTGGCTGATATACAATCCAGTAACTCTTCTTCAGAGATTGTTGGTTTATGAATTTAATAATAAAAAATAGGCAGAGTATTACAACATATTGTGCCCTACTCTCACAATCAAGTTAATGTGCCAGCTGTATATACTAAGGGAAAAAAAATGTTAATGCACAAAAGGCAGTCTGAAATATAGAAGGCAGTCAGAAATGGCAGAAGTGGTCAGTCAGTGAACACAATCCCTCTAGGTTTTGAGGTGAACCGCACCCGGGACAACCAAGACTCCTGTTCTAACCAGAACCTTGATTCAAACAGACGACCAGCTTTACTGGTTAGTGATAGTTCAGAAACACTTCACCTTTTCCCAGTACCAGTACTTGCACTTATGAGTATTATTTGCAGATATACGGTAAAATGCATTTGTGACATACTGTATATGATTTAAAATGCTTATAAACCTTGAATCTAATTCATGCAATAATGACAGTGACTTGTTCCACCAGCCCACAAGCCCCATATGGGCGACGTGGGACAGGTATGTAAAAACCTGCCCACAAGAAGGATATTCTGCTATTTGGCACTAGCACACAAGACATTCAATGCAAAAACTGCACCCTTTCTAAACAATACAAAACTGATACAACAGTAATTACAAATAACCATATATAGATCTATTTACTGCTATTCACTGTATTTACTACACGCACTTCTGTGCGGGACCATTTGAGTCCGTAGTTCTCATTCCCCCAAGTGTCTCTTTTAGTATTGACCCTACATTCTACAATGCCAGGGAGGAATGACAGTGTGGTTACCATAGGAAAGGGGGAACAATAACTGCCACAACGACATGATGGTGGCAGAACCAAAAAAAAATCATAAACATGCCACGTGGCCAGAGAACAGACATCAGAGCTTTTCACCAAACAGATGCTTGATGTAGTAACGTACTATGGCACAGTAGCGAACTTTGAGGAACATATAGTCCATATCCCTTGTTCTGGGACGGAAGCCTGGCAACAGCACATATCTGTTAGCGATCTGAGCTCCACAAATGTGGTTGTTTAAGATGATGGTGCTGCAGATGATTCGAGTCATTATTAGTCTCATCATAACCCTGTAACTAAAAATAAATGTCCACCATAAACTACAGCCGCTATAATATTCAGAGCACGTTCCACATGTCATTGGGTTTACCATTACGGACCCTGAAGGACGATGTCTAATTATCAGCAGGTTCGTTAATAATGCTCAGATAACCGTCACGATCATTGTCAACCGCTCTGGGGGCCTTATTTATCAAAGTTACGTACGAAAAAAAGATGTGCATGTGCAGCTTTTCATGCAAAATCTCAGATTTATCAAGGAAAACTTGACAAGGAAACACCTGTATTTATGGAAAAGCAGGGCAGGCACATGGACACAAGATTTTTGATAAGGTGGGAAAAGACAGCACTGTAAAGCAGGGAAGTAGGCCAGCTAAATGACCGTGTGCATGCCAATAAGTTATATCACCAAGCCGCACTTTTACATGATATACAGCAAGTCTCAAAAATGTTAAGTGGAATTTATTGATTTCCCATTTATTTATGTAAACCAAAGACTATGAGTTTGGCTTGCAGAATTTAATTTGATATTTCAAATACTATGCTGTGTCACTTCTTCCCATGGATTGATAATGTCTGTAATTGTTGTCACTAATTGCACGAAGTGTAAACTAGGCATAAAACATTTGCATGCATGGATCCATGGAAATTGCATATAGTCATGAGAATGTAATGCAGCTTAATGCCATTTTTGTTAGTGGTAGAGGATTACCTAAACAGAAAGATTAGAAGGGAATGATGTTTCAGGGTCCACCAAGATTATTTTACCTATGATGATGACTGGCTTATGAGCTGATTTAGGCTTCCAAGAGCCATTCCTTTACAATTGTCTAGTGATGTGAGATCAGCATTAGAGAGACCAACTGCTCAAACTCAACCTATACCTGTACATACCGGTAATGCAGGTCCCGACTACAGTTGGCTTTCTGGCAACAGGCACCTACCCAAGGGAACTGGCAGACAAATCGGGAATATCCCAACCTACCTTCAGCTCCTTTATGCCTGTCATACGGGATGGCATGACAAACCTGGCAAGGAGCTATATCATGTTTCCCTATGCTGTGAGTGAACAGGCACATGTGAAAACTTAATTTGCAACTATATTCAATTTCCTTAATGTAATTAGGGCAATCGACTGCATTTGCAACCCAATAAGGGCACCTAGTGCTAATGAAGCTGCTGTCGTCATTCAGTTAATGCACAAGTCATCTGTGATACTCATGTGACGCTGACAAATTTAGTAGCTCATCAGTAGTAACTCATGATACATAGCAGCATAGCAGGTGGGGCTACATAGTGGTTGGCTTGTTGGTAAGATCACTAGATAAACATTCCATACTTTCTTGTTTTTTTAAGTCTTAAAAAAACAACAGCAGACTTAATCATTGCCTCTCATCTGCAGTTGATAGTGGCTACCCCCTCAGACACTGAATCCTAACCTCTTTCCCTCACCCCCAGAGTGCACAGGAGAGGTGCCATAATAACACGCCTGCTGTAACTCGGTGGTATGCACAGTAGGGCTCCTCAAATACATGTAGTGATGCTTGGGCATGTCAGATGGAAGACCACTGTACAACCCACCCTAGGTTTGCAGCACCATAATGGCATGTCCTGTGCTTCACAACATGGCACAGAGAAATGACCTTCCAGACCCCTACCCGCTTAACGTAGCCAGAGGATCTGGACTTACATCTCTACACACCTAATAAACCTGATGGGCCTTCAGCTGTGGCACTCAATGAGGATGTGATGCATCAGTTGTGAGAAACAAGAGCAATTGTACATTGTTTAAAGGTATAATTTTATGAGATTGATATTTTGCTCTGTACCCCTTTAATTTCCCTGAGCTCCCTTGCCAATTCTTGAATCTCTGTAATGATATCTATTTGTGTCTGTAATACTGCATCGGTGAGGGCAGTTTCTGCAGGGGGCTGTCAGGACACGTGGTGATGGTGTTCGTATCTCTCGTAAAACTCCAAACTCCAGCTACTCTGGAATCCTCTGCAGCTACTCCTGCACCACGTTCCACAACAATCACGACAATCAAAACCATGCATTTTAATCGTTTGGATATTAACATTTGCTAATGCATGGTTATTTGCATCTTTCTCCCAGAAATGCACATAGGTGGATTATATCCTATGTAGGCGGGTCAGTCGGAAGGAGATTGGAGACTCTAAAGTGGTGGCAGGGGAAAGCGTAGTTAGGCAGCATAGGATGGTGGTCTGTAGGATGAATTTGGAGATCAAGAAGAGGAGGAGAGTGAGGGCAGATTCAAGGATCAGATGGTGGAAGTTGGAAAAAGAAGGCTGTGCAGTGGCGTTTAGGGAGGAGTTAAGATAAGTCACTGCCACCCAGTGCCTACCAGATAGCTGGGTAACTACTGCAGAAGTGGTAAGGGAGACAGCTAGAAAGGTGCTTGGTGTGACATCTGGTCAGAGGAAGGAAGACAAGGAA
>JAACJT020000021.1:10337642-10359127 GCA_009936485.2 Gymnarchus niloticus | reverse complement strand
TGGCATCCTTTCATTCCTAACACATTACCCAGTCCATATCAGTATAGACATCCAGCATGATTTTCTTCCCATTGAGATCTGATGTGTTTTCAATGTGTTCCTTTAATTTTTTTGAGCAGTGTACTTTGAATGAATCAAATTTTTTGATATATTGATTTATGCCTTGCTTTGTCACATTACAGTTTATCAGACTGGAATTGCTGTTAATACTTAGGTTATGTAGTTATAGTTACTTATTGTTAGTATACCTGTCTTAATTGGCCCTAAATGAATTAATTTGATGTTGTGATGACAGGTTTTTGCTGTTCTTTTCTTGATCTTTGGCATTGATTAACCATAGCTAATCCTTTGTCTAAGACCGTTTTTCCCCCCAGAGAACAGAACCAGAATTGTGACGCCCTATCCAGTTGCTGTTGCACACTTTGACTGTTTATATACACACACACACACACACACACACACACACACACACACAAAACATGCCAATAAGAGATATGAGATCACAAGAATTATATGTGCATTGACAGAAAATCAAGTCAATTTTCTCTAGACCAAGTCTAGTCCCAAGTCATGGATCACCAAGTCTAAATGGAGTCCTCATTTTTAATGAAGTCAAAGAAATCTCCAGCCTAAAAATTATGTGACTAAAGTCTGACTCGAATCAGGTCCTCAAATTCATGTTGCTCACTTCTGCCGTTTTCTACCAATGGGAGAAAACAGGCCACATAGGCAACAACAAAACCTACTGGCAAAGTCATTAGCTACTATTCTGAAGTCAATTACTGAGCATTGCTCCATCAATGATCTGAGTAATGGTGAGCAAATGAAATAAAACAATACTGGTGGAACGGAATACCATTGAGAAGGGAAATTGACCAGAAACAAATTTGTGATGACACCTCTGATGTGATTGAGAATCTCAAAATACAAATTATCCTAAAAACAATAGTCCACATGGGATCTACGCAATGGTAAGTTTACAAGAAGACTCGTGCTGTAGCCACATCATCCCCAACGTCTATTAAATGACGCTTGCTCAAAAGTGCCACTTCAACAATACGAATAACGATACATAAATGGAGAATTAGCAAAGTTCTTATTCAGAGGAGTAAAATGGCCACTGGTGTGACTCGGTCTATCAATTCAATCTATCAAATGCGGAAGCCATTTTTTTTTTGCTGTTTAACATGATATACCAAAGACTATGGCGACAAGGTGATGGAACATTATGGATATTAATTCAGATGGGCTCCAAAGATCAAAACCCTCAAGGCAATCAGTTACATGGCTACACCTTCGAGCTGCCGCTATTAATCTCGGAAGGTTAAAAAAACCAAAGGTTGCAGCCCTTCACCAGAGTGAAGGAGAACATGGTCCTTAATGAAAATATAATAAAATCATATTCCTCACTTTCCTAGAGATAAGGAAAATGTGCACACAAGATCTACGACTTACCCAAAAACATGTCCAACAGACTGTCATGTGGAAAGTGAGATCAGTATTACTATTTTGTAGCATGCTAACATCACTCAAAAGAGCCAAGACCACACACTTTTCTGACATGTTAAAACAAACCCCATGTCGCTCTACTGTCCTTTCTGTATCTTCCCTTATAGCTACACCAATCAAATTGACTGCTTTGTGAGGCCTGCCCAATCGCATGTTACCTGCTCTGAAACAGTATCGCTCTTTGTGTCTTCACAAGAGTTAAAACAACCTGAAGGCAAAAATGGAGATTTGCATGATCTCAGAAAACATATGTATCATCACACTGCACCCCAGCCACGGTAGGCCTACTACCGTGTCCGCAAGTCCCATCACTTATCCATCCTGACCTGCTTGCTGTCATCTGAGTCACCAAACCAGGTCTTCAACAAAATCACCTGACTGCCTCCTCCAATATGCTGTTGTCCATCAGACTGTTCTACCTCATTGTTGTTCATATTGTACTAATGAACTTAATGAACCTTTGCTGCCTGGTGCCGGCCAGAGGAGGATGGGCTTCTCCCTTGAGTCTGGATCCTCCCAAGGTTTCTTCCTCCTGAGGGAGTTTTTCCTTGCCACTGCTGCCTTTGGCTTACTCTCTGGGGACCCTGGGCCTGGAACTATGTAAAGCGCTTTGTGACAATGTTCCCTATTAAAGGCACCATATAAATAAAATTGAATGGAATTGAATGAAATCCTTTGGGAAGGATCTGTCTGGAACATGTCAGAAAAGAGTGCCTCCGAATATTAAACAGAATTGACGTACCCTTTGAGGCAGAGACGAGATGAGTTGAGCCTGACCTTAAACAAATGGGAATGCAAATGATTGCTACCCGAGCCGGCACATTTAAAACGTGGGTCCGTTGCTTTGCCTGTGCCGGGTCTCACTCCCTGGCCTTGGCAGCCTTGGGGATTTTCGTTCCACTTCATTGGAAGATGTGGTATGTGAGACTGCCACATTCTGGACCTCCACTCATGCAAATATTTGTGATGTCAATTCACAAACCCACTCAATGAGCCTCCATACCTGGATGGTGGAAGAGGACCGGTGCTTGCGGGTGGTGGTGGTCGACATGGTGGTGGTGGTCTCAATGAAGGTGGTGGACATCTCGTGCGGCACAGAGGTGGTCGTGCCTGAGCCTGGCACCGAGGGCACATTGCCCACTAGGCGCACACTGCCGTTGGTTCGGATGTTGGGGTTGCCTTCCGCTGCCAGGGTGAGCACCTTCAGTCCGTTGTAGTACAGGCCCGAGAGCTGACCCTGAAACGGTCTGCCACGGTCGCTTCCTCCTACGGTGATGGTGGCCTGGGTGTTGAAGATTGTTAACTGGCGACCTGGAAGGAGAAGCAAAGGCAGATGACTCGATTTGGTTATGTTTTTCCGGATGGAATATTACTTTGCAGTGTACTTGAAAGCAGCTTGGGTTATATGTGAGAAAACACTGTCATGACCCAAGACCCATGGAGTACTGTACCTGCAGATCCAAGAGGAAAGCCAGCTTCACAGTTATAGCACATACTATTAATGTTTCATATCTGAGTGTGACTCTGCCACCCATTTTGGTCTCATGTGGCCATCTTCTCACACATGTACTTAAGGACAGTGCCATGCGTGCATTGCAGTTCAGCCTTTTTTCCTTTCACATACCTCTTTTTATGGGTCATGACAACTTTCTCAGATGGAGTAAATTACATCTGTATCCAAACTGCAAAACGTGGGGAGTACTTAAAGTGGCAAGACATAACTTGTACAAGGGTTCACACATTCAGTAATTCTAAAAGCACTTAGCATAGATTTTGTATTATAAGATTGTTAAAGGGACTGTAATATGTACTTAGCAATAATTTAACATTTTTAAATGCAATTATACATACAGTTCTTCATTCAAGGTTTGTTCGACTCCCCGGCTATGAGCATCAGAAGCAACAGGAGACCATCACAGCCGGCTTCCTTAAACCCAGGATTACCCTGGAAAATCTATACCGACCAGCTGGTCTTCTTGGACCCACTCTGTTTATTCACTGGGTTTACAAAGTACAGTTTAATTCCAAAAATTAAAGTTTTCCACGTGTCAGTGCGAGAGGACAGATAAAATAGTATCAAGTCCCATTAACTAAGATTAATGGACAACGTGCCTTGAAATGATAATGTTATCATATCAGTCTGAGAAAAGATTAACGCATTCATTTATGTTTTTAAAAAACATAGACAGTGAAAAGCAATGTAAAACATACATATTGAAAAAAGAATGGAGGTTACCTTTGTCCTGTAGCCACTCTTCTACTGGCCTGGTATATTTGAACGGGATTTTCTTATTAGCCATTTGAAGGCGTTCAATATCACTGTTGCCTTTAAAAAAACAGTTTGAAAAGTTCATTCCAGCATAGATTCTATTTATGCACCAATCATGTCTTTCAAAGTTTAACAGATGTTTAATTGCGTTTTAGCAGTGGTTACAACTGTATTGAACATCACACAAGACTGAACATTACCAAATGTTTTACAGGATGCATATAATCGCGACAATCATAACCGTAACCCTAATCATACTTACACTGGGCAGTACGTGCTTTTCCAGAGACAGAACGATGCCAAATTAAAACTGCAGTTTTGACCAGATATCAAACCACAGATGCTGGTGTTTTAGGTCAGTGTGAATGTGGCGGGAGAGTCAACCTTCACTAGGAGAGTGCACCAACGGGCTCTACCTGTACTTGGGTGGAATCCACGTGGAGGATGCCTCCAGGGATGTTCAGTTACACCATTTTCACTCTGGTGTCCAGCACATATGCAGAACGAGCGGGCAGAACAGTTGGAGCCACGACTAGAGGCTACAATTACCTATGTTCCTCCGCAGGAAGAAGCAGAGCAACGTGTGCAGATGGCATCCCTGGAGTTAAAATGCAGGGAAGCACGAGCATTGCAACCAAAATGTAGTGAGACGGTCCTCATATGGTTGGGCGGTAGCGAATCCCGAAGCACAGACACACCGTAGGTCTATAAACAAAGCTAGTCTGAAAATCTGCCTGCTTTTCATACAGTTTACATACGTCTGCTAGGCCATGTGCAGGGCTGCCTCGTTTGGGTTTCTGTTCCGATTCAGGTGGTTGGGATAAACCTGCCACCCACTTGCAATAGTGACACATTTCTCTAAGGCAAGGTGAAGTGCAGAGCCGGTCTATGAAGCCTGGGTTCTTCTCTTACATCTCCAGGTCTTTTCTGTGGGCCACAGGTCCACATAGGCTTCTTTCTGGAGGAACCGCCGCTCCGTGCGAATTGACCTGTCGCAGCCGTGCATGGCGGATGTCCTCCCACGCATCGTTTGCTCCATTACATCCTCCTTTATCCCACCTCATATAGTGAGTGTTTTTCAAAGAGTGATGGTTGGGCACCAAGCTGCTTTATTTCGGGGACAAGCGTCATTTTAGAGATTACCGTTTGTCATCTCAGAGCTATCTGATTTGATTACGACCTCCCATAAAAACAGACGCCTGTTTTATTACCATTTCAATATACACATTCCCAGTAGATTGACTATTCCTCATTTAGGTGGGCGCATACGTGTGGATTGGCAGCCCCCATCTAAACAGAGGCATATGGTTGGCATGCAAATCACTCCTCCTGATCCACTAGAAGCCCTCGCGATGCGAACTGTGGGCCTGAGGGGCCTAGTTGTGGATGATCATCAGTCCACGGGTCCAAAAGGACTGAGGGCTCAGTACGGGACAACAAAGCCTTATTTGGCTGAGAGCAATCAGATCAAACAGCACTGCTGAACCATGCCCCACCCTGAAACCCCAGCACCCAAACAGACATGATCATATGATCGTGGTAATAGCTGGACAGACATTATCTGTTCCTGAAGCAAAACACTCACAGTGGGCTTTGCTTTACTTTACTTTAGCGACACTCAGCCGGAGAACAATGAAGTCGCATTTTAGTGCTAAAATAGCCACGACGTTTTTGCTATGCTTAAACTCATACATTTTACAGAGATGAAGTTCACCAGCTTTAGTTAAGTTATTCCTTTCGGTTCCATGCAGTCACCAATTCATGCGTGGCATTTTTGGGACACTGTGTCTATGGCATGGTCACATTAGAAGTCTAGGATGGAGGGGTATGTTGAAATTCCCATGTAAAGGGAATTCCCATGAAGACTACGGCTTCACATGTCCAACCACTGGTTTGTTCTCCGTCTTTTCTACCCACCACACTCAGCTTCAGAAGCGCTTGTACCCTTCGTGTTCCTACGTGATTTCGATGTGAAGCCGGCTGATTGTGCGATGCCTGACACAGTAATTTATCTCTACTTCGTCTGAAAAGCCGGAGCTGCAGTTAATTTGGAACTGGCAATTACCCTAACCGTCATTTATCAATGACACTGAATTACACCGCACATTTAACTGCCATGTTGGCAAGGCTGGACCCCCTTTTCTCCTCCAGCTGTTGCTATGTCTTACGTTAAAAGGTTACACAGGGTGCCGCGAATGGCACCATACGCCCATGGGAGGGAAGCTAATTAATCTTTGTTCTGGCTGTGGCACGATGGCAATAACCAAGAGGAGCAAGAGTGCATTGCGGGCTCTGTGCTGAGCCTGCTGGCTGCACTGCAGGGGGGTGACAGCACTCTTAATAACATGCTAGTCAAATGAGGTTGATGGCACCCCACCTTCCCGATACAGCTTTCAAAGTGGACTTTTAAAGATCTCACAAACTCCCACATCACCTGATCCTGAGACAAAAACGCACCTGGAAAGATCACTCCAAAATAATCCAGATTCCTCACCATCCTGATATGACAGGCTGTGTACTAAAACAGCCGGTGCCACATAATAGCCATGTCTGTCAAGTGCCTGCGTAGCTGGCCCCCCGCGAGCACGCACTGCAGTAAGCACAGCCAGAGTCCAGGGTGCCCATGGTCCGGCCCGGATAAGACGGAAACGTTGATGGGTGGGTCAATGACAGGGCGCAGATGTTCGACACCACCAAAACATGTCCCAGGAGGGAGATGATCCTCATGGTCTACCCTCCTTTCTGAGGTGCGGGCCGACAAGAGGGCATACAACACAGAATAAAACCTTTCCATAAATGACACATTCTGGGCATTGCCATGTTGTGCCAATGATGAATAACCTAACCTCACCAGTCCTGTCCCTGAAAGCTGCTAGGCTTCTCTGAGGAAACTCATAGGAGCTCAGAAGGTTTCCTCCGTGCCACACACCCGCCAAATCTAACAAAACTTGGACCTACAAAAAGACCCTTTTTGGCACATGGTTTCTATTGATGTATGAAAAGTGCCATTGTTGATAGGTTCATACTTTGCCTCCAGCAGTTCTGGAGAGACCCCATTAGAAGGTGAATGTGTCGTATAAGTGACTGTGATTGGCTCACTTTGAGCACTTTCCTGATTCCCAACTTTAATTTCAAAGGGTTTCAGAGGAATCAAACTGGCAGTACTCGCCTTGCAACGTAATCATCAAACAGACATGTGTACAGCTGAATGGCACAATGTTTGGAGACAGCCAGGGCTTCACATGCCATCGCCGTGCTATTGCCGACATTTTGGAGGCTTTCCGAAGTTCTTCCGTGGTATGTGACAATGACACATGAGGGAGCTGACAGACTGCTCTGATGTGGTCCAGAAGACACATGTGAATGTAAATAACAGTGAGCACTGGTTTAAACATTTCACAGATTACAGTGACTGCAATCGCATCAGCAGTCTGTACATGAGATTCCAAAGTGAGAAAAATGAAAAGCCTCTTTAGAGGATTACTGCCTCGGTTTAATTCCTCATTAAAAGAGAGCTGTGGATTTTAAGTGCTCAAACAGATGTTACTTTAGGTTCTGTCAGCAGGGTGACTGCATGTACTGTCCAGTGGGCCACACAGTCAGCATTTGGCCCGAATGACTAGCGCATGATGGGTTACCTGTTGGGTAGTGCTCGTTGATAGACCAGTTGTCCACCTGCAAGGTGGCATTGCCTCCATTCCTTGTGAAGCGCACCACATGGTACTTCCCGTCGTTCACTGGTATACTGCTTTCCCTCACGCTGATGTCCACGATTCCGATGTTGAATGTGACACCAATTTTACCTTGCTCCTGAGAAAGCAAAAACAAGTTTGTTTTCCAGAGCGACATCCAACACGCTATCCAGCCGCAGCTGTATAGATCACGAGGTGACGCTTCAGAACCTCGCCTTCATTTCCCCGAGATGGACTTCGAATGCTCTGCTGAACACCTTTGAAGGATCTGCCTGCTAAACAAAAATTTTTCATTCCTTAACACTCTGCCTTTTGTGACAAACAATTTGCTTCATTGATCTAAATAAGGCAGAGAAAATACCCTTCACTTACCACACAAGGCAAGGAAGTAATAGTTATCTTGATCTCTCGCACAAGGTTAAGTACAATGCGTGACACTGGCATAAAGGGTAATTCAGCACGACAAAGGAAATTGCATAAGTTTTCTGCCCAAGCACTGAACCGCTGTGTTTCTTGGTTATGCCTAAAACCCCTTTTCAGACTTTACCACCCTCTGTGGAAGGTGACATTACCTGAAACACCTTTACTGAGGGCTAAAATGGAACAAGCACATGTTAAAAAGAGGGAACATCTGTAGAGTATGACTTTTAAAATTGCTAAAGAACTATAGGCAGACATCAATATCATTGTTCAGATTTGGTACTAGAATTTGTTTTACCCAGGACAGAAGCACATAAACAGATGTCATCTGATGAATCTAAAGTACTATTACTTTCCGGCAGTCTAGGTCCCTAAGAAAGGTTTTTCAGTCAAACCACTCCTTTCTCCTTCACAGTAAGCAGGCATCATAAGACACCACGTTGTCACGTCAGTCAACTGGGATGTCAATCAGCGGGTCAGTGTCACTAGCTTGGATGCATTCACAGGGGATTCTGGGGGGTTTTCCTATCGAAGGCTGGGAGTGGCCATACTGGGTCTGCCATATTAAAAATTTCATACCTTATTTGTAACATAACTGAGGCCCTCATAAGGAAACACAAAAGATGGCACTTAGGTGATACAAGCTCCGCCTGCTTCTCTTCATGGTGTTTACCTATGGGCCCCATGAGTTTGTTATGCCTCACCCTCTTGGATGCCGTCTGGCTGACGACCCCTGTGTCTTAGATCACTTCTGTACCTGTGGCCATAGACATTAGCTGGTCAGAAATCTCTGACTCCAAAGCCATGTATCAACATGTGACAAATACATCGGCGTCAATGTGGCTGAGGCACAATCTAGGCCACTGGTCCCATGTCGTCACGGAAGTGAACTGGCAGCACTGACGTCTGTTAAGCATTACTGGGCTGTAAGCTAAGGCCCCTTCACAAGACCTAGGCCAGCAGCTTTAATGTTTCAGCCATGTTCCCGGACTGAAGTCCATCGTGCATCATCTAAGACCCTAAATAAAAGATTAATAGAATAAAAAAAATAGCCTGGATACAGATGGGCACCTTCTGCTGCACTTCGCTCAGTGTGAGACATTTCACTGATGCGGTCTTAGGAAAAATAGAAAGTCTAAGCTTGTCTTTTACTTTATACTGAACAGTACAACACAGACAGGGGGGCAAATGGCAGAACGTCTAAAATGTAAATGATGAGAAATCTCTTGTAACATTCAGCTAGCTTTCGTTTCGCTTAAGAGAATATCTGTAGAATGACTCTCAGGGAGCTGAACAGGCCAGTGCCTCAGCAGAACCTGTGGAGGAACCTAACCAACTTCTCCAGGGTTCATTCATGACCACTTCTTCTGGAAGGGCACCATTCCACCAACTGCAGTGGGAGACACGTTTCCAGACACTCATTAAGCCTCACAAAGGATACACACACACAGGCTGATGTATGCCGGAAAGAAACGCAGACTAAACCATTCCTCCTCTTAAAGAAATAAAACCGCAATGGCAAACTGAAGCTGTGGCGCATCAGCGGCCACCAGGCCACACGCAGACATATCTGTGGTGCTAATGGCACTCCACTGGCTTGCGAACACCGAGGAATCCACGAGATGGCCGTCAGCAGATCTACCTTACAGCAGATTCTAATATGACAGCAGATGTTGTTATAGATTGAGCTAAGCATTTCATACTCCTGAATACCTCCAGGTGAAACCATGTCTTCCAAATACAATGCCCATTTATTCCTCTCTCACTGTACTGTAATTGGACACCTACCTGCTTTAAGTCAAACAGTACAGGCAAAGAAAGGAGGGGGGAGGGCAATGGATAGGGACCTGCTCCTCATTTTAGGCGGACGGAGATATGGGAGAGAAGGCAGCATCGCTTACAAAGTGTCAATCAGAGCTAGCTGGCCAGGCCCTTATCAGCATGCTAAAGAATCCCACTACTCACTACATTAAGAAAATGAACCGGATGGCACTCAATGTCAGACAGCTGAACTGCCTTACTTGGTTAGGGTTAGGACTGCCTGACGTAGTTAATCCACTGCGCAGTGTTGACAGACATTGTGGCAGCATCTAGCCTTCATATCTAAGGAGAGTGCTCCATTTTAACACAGGGTTCAGGAGCTCTGCACCAAAACGGAAGCTCTGACTTAGGATCAGCGGCAGCAGCCTATTTTGGTGCCTCTTATGAGTCACGATTCATTATATGTGATGTGCATCAGCAAAAAGTTTGCTCACCTCCCTCGCTGGCTCAAAAGCAAAACATCGGGCCCAAAATCTGAGCATTAAATGGATGGTCACACAACTTTACTTTTTTTCCAGTCTCTGTGCCAGTTGCTTCTAAGTGTAAACATGTACATATGTAAACTTGAATACAGAACTGGGTTTAGCTCATGTGTCCATAAGACCATGCAAATACAGTTTCATATGCAGCCATTATCATGTTTACAGAAATCAAGGTGAAAACTCCGAGGTGATGTTTTCAAATGCTTAAGCAAAGACATTACATTTTCCTAAATTCTGAGCTGGCAGACAAAGGTGAGGCAATCGTAGGATTTTTGCAACATCAAACGGACAGAAACACATTAGTAATGACAAACATTAGGGGATGGAGGCTACTAGCGACGAGGTGGGGTGTGATATCGCTTCAGGGTTCTCTGTGCAAAGAAACACATGAGCACCCTTTAAATGGACCAAATCACCATCAATAGGATTTTGTAGAAGATGGGCCAGGTGGTGATTAGGCTGTGTGATTGTTCTCTGCAATACAAGTGACACCATATTGGGAGACATGTCAGAGTATCTGTCCTAAAGGGAAAGTCTCTTGTCAGGCATGGTTTTAAACAGGTAGGGCCTCTCCGTTTTTCATACCAATTATTTTATACGCCTTACACTCAGCAGCATTGCTAGACCTATTTCAGGCGGATCGTAGCCTCGTGCTGTATCTCATGCTGTTCTTCAAAATGTAACGTTAATTTAACAACTTATCCATAATTATCCATGTTACAACTTATAAATCATTTTCTGAGAGACCAATATTAAACTTGTCTATAACAGTCACTTGTGACTTACTGCACGCCAACAAAATAGCCATATTCCTTCCCATAAGTCTCTACTGACGGCCCTGCTTACAGTTATAACTCAAGTGGATATTTTCTCAAGGATGTTGTGTTGAAACGCTTCAGAGGTACATTGTCTTCAGAGATCAAGATGGACAGCCTTCTGGTCGAATCACTCTCTTGAATTTAATTTAAAGAGTCTTTAACTAGACATTTATAACTAGTGTCCTTCTTTGGCATGGCGTCATCACAATGTGTCTTCATGGCCTGACTGCTCTGTCAGGACCGGAGTAATTTAAAACAGTAACAGTTAAGAAATAATAAAACAGAACCAAAAAAAATCTCACACAAGTATCACAGAGTGAGCCTCAGATGTCATTAAAGGAGAGCTATTATCCGTGGTTCACTGGAGTAAAGGCTAAACGCAGTCTGAGTTCCAAAGAGAGTGGCACAGCGCTCCACCTGGGATTCTGCAAATTAAACCGAAAGTTTGTTCATTAGATGGAGTCTGCTCTGCGGATATTTGATTTAATGTGCCGGTGAATACAAGCAAAGCAATTAAGGGAATAAAATAGCGACAATTCTGCAATTCATTTGGACGAGATTAAGCCTTGAATATTAAATGCAGTTCCCCTTTGGAGCGCTCATAACAAATGGCAATTTTACCATGTGGTGGTGGGGGGGGACAGGGTATTAAAGAGAGCAAAAAACCTCTCTTTAATACCCTGGGAAATCTGACTCCAGGGCGAGCAAGCCAAACCGTGCCGAGCAGCCGTCTCTTGTTGTGTGGCTCTGATCATGGTGTCAAAACAGGAGGATCCCAGAAGACAGTGAAACATGGCAAAGCCTTTAGGAGACATACCCAGAGAACGAAAGCCACCATGCTATCTCTATTCCCGCAGCTACGCAGTCACTCACCAAATTCCACATTCCTTACCTTTTTCATCGTACAGCTTTGAGGAGTTAAATATCAGGATGGACATCTCCCGTGATGCAGTACAGAACAAAACCCCGCTACAGTGGGAGTTTCTGGGTAACAGGAAATTTGCTGCATGAACAAATTCTTCACAGATTAAACATGCCATCCTTGCCTACACCTTGCTGAAATCTAGCTCATTTCCTCAGAACGATTCATTTTAATCAACCGATAGCAGCTTTCCTTGGTACATCTTCATGGCTCATTTTCCATCGGATACCCTCCGTAGCTCTACACCAGAGTATGGTTATTCATCCTGCTGTATGACAGGTGATAAGCACACTCTTTCAGTGGCTTACCCCATGGCCAAACTCCAAGGCCTCATCTACAGCTGGTACCCTTCTCCTGAGTTTAATCTTTTGGTTTTACTTCCTCCGCCACTCTGTTTTCCTGACAGCAGTCTCTAGTCCCATTTCATCACGTGGCTGTAGAACGTGTCTTATGTTTAAAACCTAGGAACAAAGAGTGCAGAAGCAGCATTAAAGTTTGGAACGCTTTAGCCTAACAGCAGAAGAAATGCAAGCTTCCTTAATCAATCATTCAACACAGGTGGCCCCAGATCAACACCAACTTGCTACTTCATCCTCATCCTAGCCTTATTGCTTAATAGTGCTCTCCTTCAAAAACCCGGAGGAGTACTCTGTATGCGGCAGACAGTGCCAATTGCCTTCCAACTGGACTGACATGCTGAGACCAGTCTCTGTTGCCCCGTTGCAGCCAGCACTCCCAGTAAAGCACCTCAAGGCAATTTCTAGCATGGCACCCAGCGGTTTCAGAGGAAGGGATAGAGCACCATTTCTGGGCAGAGGCTTACAGAGATTTCAAAGGCATGGAATCAGTTCAGAGTCATTAGTGTGATCAGCTGCCCAAGGCAGGCTGCTGCAGCCATGAGAAGGGTCCCCTAGCTTAACGTCTTATGAAACTACAGGACTGATGCTCACACAGGGACCAAGGATCAAAGCGCGAGAATCGTCTACTGTACATTAACTACCAAAAAACCGATCTTTTCACACATCGTTTGGATTAAAGGAATGAAGCTCACAGGGAAAAATTTGATTGGGTGGTTTGAGAATCAGATTTAAAGTGTGTCTGTCCATTATTTTCATACATGCAACTTCATATAAATATCATTTCAACATCTAAATCCATTTATTGTGACTTTCTTCACCCTGTCAATCTAGTTTTGAAGATATTTGAGATGCTCTCCTCAATGGCCACTAATGCTCTTAACAAACAGTCCCTCACCATACACCGATATCCTTTTGGTAATCATTGTCAGTTTGACATTCACCTTTCAAGACTTGAGGGTTGATTTGGAATGAATGTGTATCAGCCCTCTCAACCAGACAGCATCACAGCAGACCACCTCTGCTACCCTCACACCTGGATCAGTAGGTCCTAATGGGGAGATGACCACTGTCTTGCTTTTTGTCCAAGTAATCTGTGAATGCGGTGACACAACAAAACTGCATACCCCTGTTTATGCAAAGTGGCACAAGTGCATGCAAAAATCAGAACATTTCTGGATTGAGTTCATAATTCACAGCTGCCTTCAGAACAGCTACAGATGATCCAGATTTCTGGCCCAGTGGCTGCAATGCCAGACTGATTTGTCCTCCTTGTTTTTCAGTTTGGTCAAATGCCGAGCTTTCTCACAGGTGCCACCATTTCATGCAGTTATCTACTTAATTCTACATTTATTAAGCTCTGATAGCAGAGCTGACCTCACCAAACCGTGATAATGATTCAGTATTTTTAGGAGCAGCTAGTGCTTATCTAAACGCTACACATGGCAGGACTAAAGACAGCAAGACTCTCTTAAATACATTTATTGTGGAACTGGCAAGCTGGTAAAATGTGTCGTGACTGCTATGGAGCCATGTTCACACACGAATGGCCACACTGAAGCTGGATTCCTCACTCTCCCTCTATCACCGTTCGATACCTGCCCGGCCTTCGCCGCTCTGGTTCCTGCTCCGCCCAAAAACGACGGGAGGCTATAACACACGCCAACACTTCGCCATACTCTCAGGTAATCTCTACCCGTTGCAGCATCTCCAAATCTGGGATCTCTTAATCAGCTCCCTCACAGCAGCAAATAGGAGAAGAATCAGCGTGGAACACACCCGCGTGGCGGCTCAGGCGGGAGAGCGAGAGTTAATGTAAATTGACAGCAACACTAAGCTTTACTGTCACAATCTCTGCACGCTTAAACGTAGGATCCATCTTCCTCAGTGTGACTTTCCCAAGCAGGCAGTTTGCAGCTCTCGACTCCTCCAGGGGAAACGCCAATTGCGAGAGATTTGCATTTAAACATTTCCGCAGTCAAATGCACTTATTAATAAACACATCAGAGAACACGACTTCTCAAAAAGTATTTCACTCCTTTCTCATAAGGGACTCTTTCTCTGCTTAGAGGTATACCACACAATTCCGTTATCCAGGATGCTGTGGCCTGTAGGTGACCACAGCGAAAACCCAAAAACAAGAAAATTAAGATTGTTAGAAATCCCCTGCTTTACAACCATGTTGATTGTGGCCACATAAACTGTATTGGTCCTCCATGTGCTATCCATATAACACAAACATACGGGTTAATAAAATCCAAGTAGCATATTTAATTGACATAATGTCCAGCCAGGTTTTATTACCAAAATAATCCCTGGTCGAATGGGTGTCTAACAGCTTTCTAGAGAAACACGAGCCCCAAACCCTACAGAAATGACACATGTAGATGAGCGTACCACACAGGTAGAACAGAGCTGGGCCCTCTCCCCAGCACGTTATGCCAAGTGGCCCAACACATAACCTGTCATCGGGGCTGGAACAGCTATAACTGTGTATTTGAGCCATTTGTTGCATTTGAGCAATGGAACCAGAGGCTAGGGGTCACTAAGTATATGGTATGAGATCTGCAGACACTGCAGGTACAGGGCACTGGACTGAGAACATCACTTAGCCCCACAGCCATTCAGTGAGGCCCTGGTATACACTGCTTTTTTCTGTCGGTATTGGAGAATCACTATGCGAGGCTCTGCTCAGTCCTGAGTGTGACACCCAAATTTGGTCTTCACGTTTGTAAAGAAACGTCTTTCAAAGTTGTGACCATCACCGATAGAGACTTCCTGCCAATGAACAACAGAATTATTAAATACAGGATTCGACTCACAGCTTCTATGAGGACACGAAAGAGGGCACCGTGTTGGGGGAAAGGGTGAAGGAGAGAGATCTCCAGTTACACCACAACCAGCCACGGGACCGGCAATTTGGAAAGCGGAAAGCAGAAACGAAAGACGACACAATTGCTGGCCTTTCCAAAGCACCTCCATCTCCTCATGAGCTGGGACTGCCGACTTGGCGTGAGGTGGTTTGATCGCCCTCAGGTGAGAGTTGTGCCAACTGTGTCTGGTCCTATGGCCGTGGCATTTTTCCTACAAGCTAAAATCAAGGATAAAGCTAGTCCGCGTGCTAATGACACACATCGGTGGAGGTGTGATGGAGGAAGACCACACAGAGGCAGTGCCAGTAAGGGTTGAGGTGGTCAAACACCACCTGCTCAGACAGCCCTCCTGGGTCCTTTCCTGTCATCTGTCCTTTCAAAATGCCTGACTATTTAACAGCCTCACATGCTGCAGGAAGGCGAGGAAGTGGCAAATTCACTCCCACTAATAGTTTTCCTCAGCTCCTTGCAGCTGTAATAGGCCCCTGCTGACCACTCAGTGTGCAGCACTTTTATCTACATTCACACTTGCCCCAGTAATCAGAACTTCAAGGAGGCAACCACAGGAACACCTGTGTTTAACTACCGAACCTTTGAGAGGAACAAAGACTCATTCTAACTTTAAGAGTAAAAACCTCACCATATCTTACAGAAACCCTGTGTAATACCAAGGTTTTTTCCTACACAGAAGTGAAAAGCAGCAATAGAAAAACCCTTTCAAACTGTTCTCTGGGGCAAGTTAATCAAAGGCGACAGGGGAAAATGGATTCGTGGCTACCTGTTAACGAAGCCACATTCCCACAGCCCTTGCTGGACTCTGGCAGGTCTGCTTAAGCGAACCTGAGATGATCAGTCGGGAAAACGCCCTGCTTGGTAACACAATCACACGTGTGGCCACCCATGCGCCTTCACAGAAAGACAAATCTCAGGCAAGGGCCACCGGAGGATCGGCATTAAACCAGCCAGGTATATTACAGCAACATTGCTAGCAGGGATTGTCAAACCATTAATGGGTTAAGATCAGATTACTACAACCATTTCCATAGAAAGAGGAGACTCGTCATTGTAAGCACACTAGCTATTTCTTTTGTATAATCATAGCTAAAATGTCAGGTTAATGAGCAGACAAGATAAAGCATTTCTCGAGAACAACTACAGAAACTATTACCCTTCTCAGCTCCAGCTCCATGAATCTCAAGCAGAGGCCAAAGGTCTGCGATTGCAACCGTCTTTGCAGAGGCCCATATTTTAATTTTAAAGGGGAACCTGGTTTTCCACTACCAGAAACAGTGTATATTCATCGTAAGTGACATTGGGCCAGACTGACACTGCCCTCCAGGAGCTCATCCCACACCGCCCTGCCTGCTGTCAGCACCATGCCCAAGAGGAAGCATGGATTTACAGCTCTGCCTAAATAGAATTAATGAATGATTGGGAGAAAGGCAGCATGAGGCAGTTTTTCCCCCTAGGCCTGGAGCTGGGTGACTGGGCAGAGAGAGGTTCATTCCTAGCTGGTGGGGACGGTGGTTCTTTTAGAATTACAGGGCTTAATATTTAAACTTGAGTATTGACTCATGAATCAGAGATAATAGTATTGAAACGGCCTCTCTGAAACAGACTGGGAGGGGGGTTAGCCCTTGTTCACCTTCACGGATGGGTCTCAGGACTTAACGTGCAACTCTACTGATGCATCTGAAACTCTTGCTCTTCAGCCTGATTAGAGATGTTCTTCCTTTGAAGCTTTGAGTGCTTCATTGCATGAGGTCGTGATGCGATACCAATGCTGGCGTGAGCGTGGCTACAGCGAGTCTCAACTCCACGTGTGACTGACTGACTGACTACTGCTCTGCTTCTCTGAGTGTGTGTGGGTACCATAGTTATATTACACTGTGGGGACAAAATGTGCCCAGGGGGTATAAAAAAAATCAGACATATGTAGCTTTTGGGGGCATTTGGGCATTTCTTGTGTCCCCACAAGGGAAAACTCAATTTTATAATAATAATCTGTGAATGCAATGAAAAAAAACAAAAGAAACAAAAGTTTTGTACTTTAGTTGGGTTACTCATAGTTAAAGTGAGGGCTGGGTAAGGGTTAGGATTGTCATACTTAGGATTAGAATTTGGCCAATAGAAATGAATGGAAGGTTCCCGCAAGGTTAAAAATACAAATCTGTGTGTGTGTGTGTCTACCTGTCCCACATTTGTAATACTGTCATTCTGGAACACATGGAAGCACATGACATCATCCATCAGAATCTGTTACTTTGTGTCTGAAGGCCTTGCGGGTTTCATTCCGAGTCAAAATTATTGAATTATTATGATTATACATGGTACCATAACAGCTTTTACTGGTGGCAGGTTTAACATACGGTGTTCATCACACAACACACCTCATCTAGCGATAGACCAATCCCATAAAATATACAGTGGGAAATGCCAACTGCATCAGCTGTTATTTCAAGAGCATCTCATTCATTCTTCACTGCCTGACAGCTTAAAAAGAAAGCACACTAGAGACTAATGTTAAACTGATTAACCCATTCTCACCCACAGGACTGGCTGTTTGAAGTGATACACGTTAATATCTTAATGTGTTAGTCAAGGGGGGGTTGTCTCTGAAAAAGTGTCCAAGACATTGTTTCTGGTCATCCAAGCCACCTTTAAATACCATGGTTTTGCCATGACACACAGAGAACCCCCAAAATACACTACCAATCACATGGAAACCTAGATACACAAGTGATGGTAAGAACGTCTAAGTGACTCAGATAACCTATTGTGCCACATGTAAATATTTTGGCATAAAGACTGGTCTGCAAGGCCTGACTGAAAACAGACTCAGTGGCTGACCACGCACGCCAAGGCAGGGTGCCACGTTTGTGGCCAAATTCCTTAGCCTCCCACTAAGCGAAGCTCCAGAGAGCTTGTCACTTCTGCCCCGATTATGCACGGGCTTCCAGCCGGCTGCCAAAGAAAAGAGGGCATTTGCTGTTAACGACTGCGACCGGAAGGCATTTTCCGACAGACACGCGGCTTGGCTGCTGAGCAGAGGGCTGCTTCCATGTTACAGCAGGATGAGGGAATTAAACATACTCTGCGGACTTGCCCACAGATATTCTAATTTAAAATGAAGGGAAGAGCCTTCCCAGTATTCTAACCAGTTTGTGTGTAAATCCAGTACTTCTCTAGGCCTTATTGTTGTGCTCTTGCTTACGCCCTTCCTTTATCTGCCTTCTGTGAGCTCAGAAAGATGGAAATTGCCATTTCGGGAGTGACCCATTTGCAGATGACTGACATTTAGCTAGAGCCGAGGCTCTTCAGCAAGGTGTCCCTCAGAGGAGTTCTTGGCTGGCCCCACAAATGTTAAACTATGGACGTGTGCCAGCAAAATGGCAGAGTCCAGAGCTCTGGGAATTCATTGGGAAAATGGAGGGATTACAAGTCCGAAGAGCAGCACCTCTTTGAGACACGGTCTCAGGGTCTTCATATGCCCCATGTCTGGAATATATGCTTTAACCACTGACTAATGCCAATGTGACTGTCTCTACCAGTTCAGTGTTTAAACAGCCTGTAAAACAGCATTATGGTACAATTTAAGAAGCGGGCCATTAAGAGGGGTACGGGTTACCAAACAGAGGACCTGGGGTCTCTGGAGAAACCGTGAGAGAGACTTCATAACATGGACCATCAGAACACATGCTGAGTGATTAGCACTTGCAGAAGTTGGTTACTTCCACTGACAATGGATCTTTAGTACAGAACTAATCTGAGCTGGAGGAAAAGGGACTATTAATACAATAAAGATTGACAATAAAGATATCGACACAATAAAGATTGGGGTGAGGCCTTTCCAAGAAAAAGCAATGTGCAACAGGTGACTGGCAGTCTGAGCCATCCTGTGGGCTAGTAGACACAAAGCTTTGAATGTGCTACACGTTGACTACGCTTTAATGCATATAGACTGATGCCTAGCTATACGAATTCAAAAAGGCATGAAAAATCCTGCCCAAAAAGAAGTGTGTACTTTATGCAGATATCTCCACAAGGTCAGTTTTTCAGGGATTACCATCCTTAGAAAACAGTCATTGCTCATCCCACCAAGGAGTGTCCCATTGGGAATATCGACCTGGCCTTGGGGAGCGGCCCCAGAAAAGGATGGCGGGCTGAAAGGTTTAGTGGTAACTAGCCCAGGGAGTATTTCTGGTTCACAGCACTACTTTCCTTCATTTTCCCCATGCTCCACAGTATCCTCCTGGGTCCACTAATTGAGCAATTTATATTCAGCTTTATTTGAGGCCCAGCGATGTGTTGGAGCGGCATGCCGATGTGTTAACAGTCCTCGCCGCAGACAAGACATGTGATACACAGCCTACTCACGATGTGTAGCATGAGGTAGTCTCCCAGGCCAGCTGCGCTGTCCACGCGCACCAGGATGCCGTCCTTCAGTGACGTGCTGAAGCCCACGGTCAAGCGGTCGGTGCGAGTGCTGGGGCGGTCGTTAGCCGGCCAGGTGTATGTGATGAGTCCTCCACCTTTGCCGAAGATGAAGGTGGTACCGGCTGGAGAGAGAGATATAAGCCAGTTCAGAAGCCCTACTTAAGGGGTTTTTTTAAAGCAGCACAACAGGTGGCTGTCTGCAGATACGTCTGCTCTTCATCTTTTGAAGGAGTACAAACCTCCCTGTTTCTTGGACTGGCAGCAGTGTTGGATACTCTGTGTCTTTTTCCGCATCGCACATTCAACGCAGTCAAATCAACAGCAGGAATAAACCATGCTCTCTGCTATTTCTAATTACAAAAAAGGCAGTGTTCTGTGTGCAAAATGAAACCTCAACACAGCGTGGGTATTGGGGCTGCAAAGAAAACATAATTATGGGGATCTCTGAAATGATATTAAAACAGTACATTTTTGTTGGCATTTCAAATGAAGGAAAAAAAATCAAGGTGAGTCACTATGAGACAAGAAACCAACATCATGTCAAAGAGTAGCATGTGTTAAGCGACCCGTAGAGTTCATAAAAGGAGAGAAGTCTGGCTTTAAGGCCAGCTTCGGGATGCGAGGGGAGTTGACCGGCTGAAGAGGGTGATGGGGACATTGGACCAGTGTCTTCAGTTGGAGCTGGATGGGTGAAGGTCAACTCCCACCCTCCTCAGAGCACAACCCAAAACAGTGTGAAGCCATTGGACTGCAACAGTCAAACCCATGCCCTCACAAACTATCAACAGCTGAATCACATGACCTGGATTCCTCTCCTCTTTGCTCCCTTGGGTCCATCATAAAATAGCTCAAATTCTTAATAAGCTGTAGTGTTGCTGCTGAATTCACTAACGCATGAGCGGATTGTATTACAGATATTAGCATGCAGCTTGTGATGCAAAGGATGCATGCAGATATGATGCACACTGTTAGCGTCCTTCAGACTACAAGAGAACAGCAGAGGGTCTGACGGAGTCACCAGCTACATCATAACCACGTACTGCTGGCTATCAGGTCTCTTCCTAGTGCCTGCACCAGTAGGACTTCTGTTCAGCTTACTGCAGCTCACTGCCCGGCAGGACCGGCACACATGTGGTACTGGTTATACTGGAATTCTTGTCTGCTGGACACTCCTCATATTTACACACTCTGGTTTATAATGACACTGATTCTAAGCTACTCCCTCACTATGGACCAGTGTTGATGCAGCATGCCAGTATCAAACTATGCATATATTTGACAGTCCTTAAGGTAAACTGTGGAGATCATTGGCTCTTTACTCAATAAAATACATTCACTCATTGCCAGTTGATAGCAGGCCAATCGCAAAGAGTGTCATGCCAACCCTAGATGAGCCAAAGCCATGGGCTTGACACCAATTGTCCCAACATGTAAATGTCACACAGTATAGGAAATTTGTGGCAAATATATCTTGGGTTTTCAGAGCCCTCATGACAGATGCTAAACATCTATTCAGCAAGTAGGGATCTTTACTCATGACTAGCATGTGACCAGAACTGGTTAAGGGGAATCAGTCCAGCCAACCCCCCCACTCCCACTCCCCCGCACACAGAACACCACTGTGCGAAGGCATCACTGCATCACTGGATCACTGGCAGACGGCCGGAAACGGCAACCACACTGGCTTTACAGACATTCACCAGGAGAGGAGCATCACAGACCATAAACAGACACTGTCTAAATTTGAGGGGAAGGGTGGAACAAAGTCTATGTAGGTCACTTTGATCAAGCACTTGCCAAAGCTGCTGGTATCAGGTTTTCATCCTTCCATTTATATCTCAAACAGTGAGCCTTAAACAGCTTGGGAGACTTTGGGGGCTTGGGCG
>JAACJT020000021.1:10289332-10328752 GCA_009936485.2 Gymnarchus niloticus | reverse complement strand
GGGGGGGTGGGGGGTTGTTGTGCGGTCCAAGGGGGTAGGGGGGAGAAGGGGAGGGGAGGGGGGGGGAGGGGAGGGGGGGGGAGGGGGGGGGGGGGGGGGGGGGGGGGGGGGGGGGGGGGGAAGGGTAAAGAGGAAAAAGATACAAGATGGGTGGGTCTATGCAAATGTTCAGAGTGAAGAGCAAATCAGGGAGGCAGAAAGTCTGCAGTGGAGCAGCCTGCTGTAATACTGGCTGAAGGGGGCGGGGTGGGGTGTGTGTGTGTGAGAGAGAGAGAGCGAGAGATGGACAGACAGAGACAGAGGGGCACAACTCAAAAGCCAAGTCTCATTCGTGGAGCTCATTCAGGCAACCACAGAATCAAATTTTTATACCACCACTACTCAGGCGACAGCCAAGTAGGACTGAGGGGAATATTTTAATGGAAAGCAGCAGGATCTCTCCTGCTCCCTATCACTGCTGCTCTCTCTACTCCTTTTAGAACAAACGCACTGTGTGAAGACCGGCGGCCGTCTGTACCCTCAGAGCGGTAACAAGCTTGAGAGGCAAGATAAAAGGTATGCTAATTTTACGAGTAATGAAACAACTGACAAGCTGTGTCGGTCCTGTGGGTTCTGTCCCACGTGACTTGACCGAAAAGAAGTCGCCGGTAAGTTGGTCGACTAAGTAAAAGGAAGAAGTTGGCTTTTTTGAGTATAAACTGCACAGCACTGTGCCTTCATCTCTTGGTTCGATGTTCAGACACATAATGAGGACGCTCTCTCCTGCAGAGGAAGAGAGAGTCCCCGCAGACCCGTCTTACAGGAGGGAGACCGCACCGGCGACTACTAATCAAAAGAGTCCATGGCTCAGAGCTTGGCCTTCCATTCACACTCAGGAGCACAACTTATCACAGGACCTTGTCAGTAGGGAGAGTTTCTACACCAGGTAAGAATAATAACTGGCAGTGTAAACAGCTAATGAATGAATCACTCCCTCCATGCAGTCCATAGTTTAAACGCTCCGCATTAAGGGGCTGGAAATAACACAAGAATCATTTTAGAACAAAAGTAGTCATCTTTTGTCATAATAACTAGAATAAAAAGTGTAAGACTGAGAAACAAACACACGCAAATTTAAAAATCTTCTCAAAGCTTGACCCTAGACCACACAGTTGGATAACTAAGTTAAAATAAGACAGCGGACTCTCATAGCTTAACAGCTGGTGTTCTCCATTTGAGGAACATCTGAACCATATACAATTTTACCCTGGGAAAACAGTGTCAGGAGATTGGCGAGGCTCAGCATACCACTCTGAGGCAGGTGCAACTCCCGCTTGCTCACGCATGCTGAGACTGCAGTGCCTAACAAATCTACTTTGGCACCCTCTCGAGGTGGACATAAAGACAAGCAGGATAGCGAAAAGGTGGAAAGTTGCAATTCGGTTCTGAGATTCCGCTTGAACTTCTGTGTTCTTTGTGTGAGCAATCTTTAAGGTCCACGGGTGTTACTACCTCATGACACAGCAGTTGAGACAAAAAATGGCTGACCTTTTAGAACAGAGCTATGACGTCAGAACAAGAAGACAAAGATCAGAACTGTTCTTGCTTAAGCAGCCAGACTATTCTGCACCTCGAAATCTAACATGACAAACATGACCCACAGTATCGTTCCATCAAAGCAGCACTTAAGCAATAGGTAACCGTACTTCCTCTCTCACACACGCAGACACACACACACACACCTTGGGGTGGGGTTCAAAGATTCCCTCCTGGGCTACAGCTGACCATTTAATTAATCCACATGCCCTGCAGAGTGCACATTGTGCGTCTTCTATTTAAACGCATGATCAAATAAGTCGACAAAAATGAACATGAGGAGGAAAATGAGGAAATGTGACATCAACCATGCACAAGTGCAGTCTCGGTGTGCCTTTCACAGAGACGAGCAATGCTGAGAATGCGGTCGTCACAGATGCATACACTCGAACTTACACACAGCCAAGTAGAGCCCCAGGCTGCGAGACCCTGACTAGAGCTTACAGTGAGTGAGAGATGCCTGGACGCTCATTCGTCAACGTGACCAGGTGTCTGCAGAGGCAGCAGGCTGTGAAGAGGACCTCATACATAGTCTGATGGCTCTGGCAGCCCCAAAGAAGCGACCAGGACTACCTGTTTGTTCAAAGGGGGGGACACCATTTATGAGGTCAAAGCAGCTTACCTTCACAGGCAGGCAGGAGAGCAGTTAAGATCACTCTAATAAATATATTCTCAATGCAGCTTTCAACCGCTCATTGGTAAATTCAGCCTGATTACTTTCTAAATGAGTGAACTAAAAGTCGAGTCTTTCAGATGCACATATAGCAAATAAGGCTGCTGCCGCAAGACTGATTCCTTGAGCTGGTCACTGGAGATGGGTTGAACTCAGAGGTTCTCGCCGCGAAGCCCTGGATATGCCCAGCTCCATGGCTTTGGCATGGAGGAATTTCCGCACAGTGGACCGATAACAGCTTGTGTTAATTATTCCTATTACTTGTGTTTAGCCTAGCTCAGCATTTTCAGACTTGCCCTTACACAGGTCACACTGAAATGGAGGGCCTGTTACTCTGATACAAGAAGACAGCCTCTCAGAGGTTTGTAAGCGTTGGTACAGTCCTTGGAAGACCTCCAAGTCGATACAGTCCAATCCCACTTGGTGTCATTCTTCACTGCGGCTACACGCTTACCGCTCTAAAGGCTTCAAAGTACATTAACCAGCAACACAGTGCACAACTCATAAGCCGTAAAGTAATTACTTTAGGACCACCAAGTACAGCTCTGCCGCCTGGTCTGCATGTACGGCAAACAGCAGACCTGTTTTTGGTAGCAGGAAAATGAGTGCGTTTGGCACTCAAACACCACAGCCTGTCTGATGCCATACCAGTTAGGTTAATAAAGGCAATTTGCCCCAGGATATTCATTCTGGGCCAAATAAAAGGATGTGTTGCAAAGATAAATGGTACGAAGGAAGGAACAAGTGTCAGAATTACCAACAGAGGCAGTCTGCTGTGATATGGATAATCAGCTTCCAAAAGGGGGCAGCGGGGGATTACCTCTGCTGCAATCTCCCTACAGTTTTCAGTGATGTGAAGCTGTACCCACCTTCCCCTGATGTTTCTGCAGTCAGTCTACTGCACTAACATGGCACTCTGCCTGTCAATCCTTCCACACCTCATCTCTCCCCCCTCTTATTAGCACTGCCACCCGCCTCACCTTGTCTGCCGAGGCTCCTGTCCTCCCATCTCTCCTTTGTGCACGCCCACACCCTGTACTTCCTGTCAGTCTTCTCCACAGCTCCTCAGTCTGCCACCTCTTGATCTCCCGAGTTTGCTTGGCTCTCACCCAGTTTCACCACGATGAAAGAAGCATTGACATGCAGCGCCAACGCTGAATTGGCTGCGTTTAAATGCTGAATGTAGAAATATGTCTGTGTCACTTTTGACAGCACCTTCACATGACGGTAACACTAAGTAAAACCGCTTCTGTATAATTAAATAGTGCAGGTTTGTAATGCAGATACCAAATCAACATAAAATACTAAATGTATTTAAATACACGCTGGCATTCTAAGAAAACAGCACTGAGGATAAGCATGTTAACCCCTACTATGGACCTCAAAGGCAATGTGTGTGTTTTTATAGACACGTTTGCTGTGTGCATGAATCGTTCGAATGTGTTACATATGAGTGGCTTGGTTCCCTGCAAGGTAGACCTTGCACAACATGACCCATCACTGTAAAAAGGACATCAGAGTGAAGTGCTCTGTGGAAGATCCAGTCCAGTGATTTCCAGGTACTTGACCCTGCCATTACTAATGTGTGAGACCCTACTGATCTGGTACAAGCTGGACAGATCAGCAGAGCAGCGTCAGGTCAATCAGCTGTACTGTTGACCCCAACAGTGAAGATCACTGAATATCCACCAACACTAAATAAGCCACAAGTCCACTAAACATCTCTTGTAAACCATAGATCAAAAACAGTCTGAATGAAGCAATATTTTTTTCCAAACCGGCCACAATTTAGTCAGGTCCCATCAAATCTGTAGGTGGGTTCATCAGCAGGTCCACCATGCTGTCTTAGTCGCTGCATTTGTAGATCAGTTAGCACATCACTCACGGAAGTTGTCTGACTTCTGCTTCATTTGTAATTAATGCGCTGTAGGATTCTCGTCAGTGTGAATCTAATCGAAGTTTGGCATGCTAATTGCTCAAAAATACCTCAATGACAGCTGGAAAATATACCGGTTATTTGTGACATCATTAGATGCTTACAGAGAAGCCGGCCGTTTGTGTGTGTTTCTGTCGAACGTATAATCTATCGTGTGGTTTCACTCCTTGGGGGGAATTAAGCAAAGAACACAACGAATTTTGGTAAAAACACACTACCCTACTGATCTTTCCATTATGTTCCACCTTAAGTAGTATAACAGTGGCTAAGAAAGAGAAGTGTTAAAACCCGTCAAGATGGAGCCAAGAACAGCCAATCACTGTTAACAGGAAGTTATACATGTGACAACTGATCTGAAATGGCAGTCAAATCCTAATGTAGCAAAGTCACAATGCAGCACAACAGCACACCTTAACCTCATTTACAAATGCATAAGCAGGCCACAAGAATAAAAAAGGTGTCGATCCCATCCTAGGGTGGTGGGACAGTCTTGTAGAGGTTTCATCAGGACTCGGTTTAATTAGAAACCTGGAGCAAACCAGGAGCCTAACAGAGGGCTCCATTTGTGGTTTTCTTTGGAAAATAATGGTTTCTCTGCAACAGAAGTCAGAGGATGTGAACGGCTTCATTTATGTGAGCAGATGCAGCGATGACCAAGATTACCACACGTCTACCATGAAGAGTTTACTGGAGGACCATCAGCTTCAGGCTGTTTCCTGGGTGACAGTCACCACCAAAACATCAAGGAGACTTACTAGGAAAACTGTAGCTTTTTTAATTAATAGTGAAGCAGCCAGAGCAGGGGCAGGGAATGGTGAACATGCTGAAATACAGTTGTAATGCCTCCAAAAATGAATGCGACAGGACCAAGCACTGGGTTTCAGAACTATTTCAGGGCATCATTCTACATTAATTCAACGGAGGCCTTGGAAACACAGCGCTGCATTCGAACACAATTTTTGCTGTAGCAGTTGCTGTTGACTGATGAATGATCTATTGAGGGAGCATAAGCCCACAGACAAAGCAGCATAACCACAAGCACTTATTGTAAGAGAATACAAGATAAAAGAGAATACAAATTCCAGCAGCCTGCGAAAAAAAGGAAGTGAGAGATACAAAGTGTAAAGCTACAGCACTGGCGTGAGGGAAACTGGTCAGTCAAACACACCAGGGGCGAGCTGAGCGCCAGCCGAGCTTGAAAACAAAGAGCCTTCATCAACATTTAAACATGTCCTTAGTACCAGCACAGACCATTACATGCAACACACCCACCCTCAAGTCGACCCAAAGTCTGCAGGCAGATCTGTGTAGCCCATCACGCACCCAGTAAGATGTGTTCATGTGACACGCCGTTGTCTGAGCTCTGCAGATACATTTAAAGAGGGAAAACTAGGAAAAGTGTCTAAACCAGGAATCTGCACATGACGTGGGTCAAGAACTATGATGTGCTTCATCAATCTGGGTAGCTGCTTATAATGGTCCAGCCAGGTAGTCGTCTGATCACCAGGGAATGATATACCATTGTAAGCAGCTGTCTATTCACTATATATACCGCTATGTGTGAGATCAGCAATGATATTACCTTAGTCAGTGTCTCGGATAGTGATTCAGAGAGGAAAATTCTGATCCACCTTGACTGAACTCCCTCCCTATGCTTACACAGGGTTAATGAGAGCTAGTTCTGAATACTGGCATAGTAGTTTTGCCTCATACCCGCTTCGTTAGAGGCTCCACAGTCAGGCCAGGTCTACCCAAAAGCACAGGCTGGACTACCACCAACAAGCCAACTAGCCTTCTCCTTCTCCGAAGCTCTCTCAATTGTCAACTTAACCATTCCTAGTCTCTGAAATAGTATTTATTTAACTGTCTGTGATGCCATTGTGTTTATCAAACCACTGATTGAGCTAATAGACTGAAATGTCAAAGCCCTGAGATCAAAGGGTGGAGAATAAAGTCTGTGGTTATGCAGTAAGCAGCAGACCATGTTTGCTGCAATGGTGGGGCATAGGGCTATGTGCACTTAAGGTAATAACACTGTGGGTTGTTGCTGTTCACTCAAGAAAGCCTTGTTTTTGTAACTATAAAGGCCCCTGAGTACAAAACTAAAAATTCTGTTTTAAAACTGCCTGGCAATTAGAAGGTGAGCCCCCTGTCCATCTGGCCTCACCTTAAGCATTTTAACAAGTTCAGCTAATGACCAGTTTTCACAGTTGCTTATCTTGCTTTGTGCTAATGCTTCTCTTAATGTTGTATTGGGAACACCGAGGACTACGGTCCATTTTGAGCACTGAGTGCTTTTCCATGAGAACATGAATATGTAGGAATGTAATTAGATGTTTTCATCTGCCCACATTGTAGTGCAACTGCTCTATACCTGGGAGAAGAGACAACGGTGAAGGGGACTAGAAGTGATAAAGAGAACAAGTATATCAAAGTAACAACATTGCTGTATTTATGAGGCTGAATTCTTCGTTTCTCCAACTGCCCTCTATAACTAAATTCTCACAGCATAGAGCGCTACTGAATAAAGGCAGTTCAAAGACAGCATCAAAAACTGTCCTACTGGATGGAGGCAGCAATTTGGAAGGATGAATGAAGTGCTTGGGTCTGGAGAGTCCTCCAACAACTCTCACTCAGCCATTCTGGAATCTTCATTCACCTCGGAAAGCTGGCTCAACCACTAGCACACACACGAGGCCACCTTCTCAGTCAGAGTACTCTTTTGAGCAGCCAGTTGAATTCACTGAGCAGCGTTCAGATGGAACACAAACCTGAGAGCTTCTGTAACTAGAAGGGTTGGCGTCTATCACAAACAAACCTCACAAATGAATGGCCTTGGGGTTTGCTCCAACTCTCAAGTCACCCCTAAAGCAGGGGAGGAACACAAAAAGGGGATACTGCATGATCAGAGGCCTCACACAAACCGTGTTAAACAGGAACTTCCACATGAAGCCCGAGGAATGTGAAAATATTCAGACCATGTTGGTCGTGTTCCACAACACTATGAATCCTGCACTTTGTTGTTGTCTTCAAATGGAATGAGCTAAAGGCCAGTTCATACTTCACTTTTCCATGGTCTGTCACCATCCACGGACAGTGCGCGTGACGTAAATTTTTTCATCAGGGGTGTCCATGTGACTGTGTGCGTGCAGCCCAGATTTTGTATCTAGCGGACTTTTTGTGCACATGTGCAAGGAATAAATGAATGCACTACTGGGAGTTTCCAGTAGATGGCAGTGAATTTTAAAGGTCAGATATCAATGATGAAGAAGTAGACAAAGAGAGTATTCATCATGAATGCCTTCGATGAGCCACTGTGTGAAGAAGTGTGGATGTAGCCGCACATTTACCACTCTTCTTTAAATGAGCACGAGCACGTTCCGCTGTACTAACTCATGAAAAGAGATCGCCCAAACCCTTGGAAAAAGTTTCAATTCCACAAGGAGTACACGTACCCTCTGCTGGTCTGGTGGAATATCACACGTAGACAGACACATTCAGTATGAGTACAAACGTCCGCGTGCTTGACTGTCCGTGGACTGTGACGGAGCAGACAAAAGTGAACTAGGAACTAGGCTTAAGGACCAGGCTTTTATGGTGAACCATCCATCCATAAGCAGGCCAATGAGAGGAAGGCCTGCCCTTTTTAGGAATCTCAAGTTGGAAGCAGAATGATGTTGGGTTTATAACGCCCTAAGTAATGATGCTCAAAACAGATTTGGCCACTAGTGGGCGAACCTGGTAGAGGAGGTCAATGAAACATTTTACACCATCTTAGGGTGCCAACAGCATAGCAGTGCGCCTCCCAAAGTCCCTGTTTAGTAACCTGGTAAACCTGCCGATACTAGTATTTCACGGTAAGTCCGATTGTCAGGACCATGCTGGCAATTGTTGATCAAGGACTAAAGGAGCAGTGCAGCACGCACCGGGACATGCAGTATAAAGAAAAACCTCAGTAAATTAGTCAATATAGATAGCAATCCAAAAACAGCAGCTTAAGCTATAATTCTTAGCAAATTCACAGTGAAAGGGTTAATCATGCAGCAGAATTACTCACAGGGGCGGGTGATTCTGTATACATTATTGCTGTCAACGTCCACCGTCTTTAGACAAGTGCTCTCGGTGTTCAAGGTCCTCTACCATATAACACGGCTCATGGGGACATGACCTGGAAGCAGATAGTTTTGTAGCAGAGGCTACTCCTTTACAGTAGGAGAGAGGCTCTGTGGTACCAGACAGACACGGTGAAAAGATGGAGTTTCTTTAGCTTTCTTGGTAATCACCAAACCCTTGATTTTCATCAGGCCAATAGCACTTCTTAGCATTTTGTATTCCACAGCCAAAACTCATTATTCTGATAAGTAGACTTGTGTCCCGTCCTCTCTTCTTCTGAATTTCTCAAAGCTAAATCACCGAACAACTTTAGTAATATCTGCTGTTTGCACATGGCAGTAAAATATTACTGTGATCAAACTGGTTCTGTATCGTTTTTTCAGCTGACAGAATCATTAAAGCTTGCTATGAAAACGGTTCAGTTCGGGAGTTTTAGAGTCACATCGATAAGCCGTGACTTTGAAGCCCAAAGCATAATACTGAGGACATGCGTGTACCAAGTGTCATGGTGAGGCACATCACATGAGGCATGTGCAGGGACAGTGTAATGCACATGTGAATTACATGGATGGTGTGGGCACATTTTAAACTCACAAGACTTGCTTCTTAGTTGAAGAAACTTTGGAGTTTGCATTTCTACACAAACTTGACCTGCAGTCGATAAACAAGTTTTCACTGATCATTGTGAACGACCCAGGCAAAACGAGACAAACAGACTCGTTCCATTCTGAAAAGGTCAGCCAGCAGATGGGGTAAAGAGCTGATTATGGGCAGTCTGTGGGTAGAGATGAAAATGGCTGTAATGAGCAGCTTTCTGTCAAGAATCCCATCTGTAATTACTTGAACAACCCAATTTATATCTTGCTCACCTCTCCACCCAGCAAACAAACTGGTATAGTAACCCCCAGTAACTTTGTCCGGTGTTGATCATCATTATGCATGCTTGTGTTGTTTTGTCCAATCCATCTTTTTTCTATTTTTACAGAACAGCAGGTATACTAATTTACTTATTTGCCATACTGTAAAACGTGAATATTAAAGCGTACAACAATAATCTTCCTGGGGTTTGACTGGCAATCCTGCTTACAGGGTCAGCTTTATTAAACATTGCAATCCCCTCAAAATTGTATGGGCCATCTGCTGGTCTCCAGCTTAAGATAGGCTGAAATCTATGGATTTGAGTGCTTCTTCACGGCATCTTAAGGTCCTGTAAATAAATGATATGGGAACATGTATTAATAGTTTCATTGAGACACGCGTGAGACGTGGGGCTGGCTGTTACTGTGGGGAGATACTCCTCTGCCTTGACCAGCTGTTTTGACCTTGACAGGGATCATCTCAACCGCTAGCCATTTAAATCTGTTCAGTCACAACACAAGAATACAGATACGAGTAGACAATGCTTTGAAACAGAGCAAATTCCCTCTGTGGGGTTATTGACTTTTTGATGGAATTATTCACTCAAGCGACAGGTTCAGACTGGCTGGAATTCATGACTGAGCCGCACTGCATTTGTTTTAGGGAATCGGTCACCAACCAGGCACCTCACTGGGAATCAGGCTGGGTGGAGCGATGCTACCACTTGTCACAGGAGTCTAGTGACACAAAGGTGGCTGCTTTCAATTCCCAGTGACGGACCGTGTACATGTAATTATGTATATGGGTGCAGTGCATGTTCTGACAGCAAGTCATACCAGAACCAAAAGGCAGCCAGGTGGGATTTTAAGGTCTGTCCCCATTTTCATCCAGTGAAACAGCAGCTTTTTTCCCCCATCAGTAATCTGTCCTCATTTTTGTTTTCCTTTACTCCCTAATGAGAGGAGGGGGGTTCCCCAAGACCCTGTCACGTGGTTTTCCTTCTCAAACATCCAAGCCTGGCACAGAAGCCTTTTTCCAGTCACAAAGCCAGCAATATGTATGCCTTTTCCAGTTGGCTTAAAGAGAACGTCACTGCCTACTGTTCAAAGCAGAACTGATCAGGAACCATTTTACACTCACAATAAATGAAATGTAGCCTATTTTCAGGTTGTACGTATCTGCTTGGATAATGCAGTTCTAAAACAGAGCTCTGTTGCCTCATTTTGTCAGTCAGACCACACACATTGCCAAAAGTCCTCCAAACGCCATCACTCTCTTATTTCTCCAACTAATCCTTCTGCACCCAAGCAACTCATCTTTAGTTCAGCCCAAAGGCACATGTTTCACTGATGTTGCCTTTCCATCTGGATTACATGTCCCTGTACGTACTGGCAGGTTTAATGCAAGAAAAAAACCAGCCAGACTGTAAAAGAAGTGAAGGGAATGCACTGAGGGCTTAGCCAGTAGATCAGCTATCGATTTGTACGCCAACACGCTAACCGCAGTAAACCAGCAGCCAAAGGCCTATCTCTCCAAGCTGCAGGCAGATATCTTCCATGAAATATGACCCAGATAGAGGCAGACAGGATTGCCTGCATGTGGAGAAGATTGTTACCCATACCTGAATCTGTTTGGATTGACAGAGGATGGAATCATCCATTGGCCAACTGTCCCATTAAAATCAAACAGGATATCTATCATCTATGGCCAAGCTCCTTGCAGTTAACTGGCCCATCCTGACAAGAGAGTGCGAAGTGGGGGCAACCAGATTTGATGCTGGATATTTCCATAGCTACACATTCTATTCTAGACAATGAAACTCAGGTAGATGGTAATGTGTTTTTTTTCTAAGGAACATCTGCCTACTGATCTTCCACAGCAAAGTATAAGATCAGACATGCAATCATATCGAACGGTCCAGCTTGGACGAAGTGCAAGGACAGAAGCAGAGGCTGCGATGTAGGTTCTAAACAATACCTGAGTGACACTTCCATGATCCTGCCCAAGTTCTGCACCTGACACCAGCCAAATGGCTGCAGAGCTACCTGGAGTGCAAACCTTTAACTAAAGGCTCATTTTCAAACTTTTCCCTGCTGTTCTGCCCCACTTTCATCCTGGGCACACTTTGAGGGGGTTCTGCTTGACCTCACCTAAAAGTATGCAAACCTCAGGTCAGATCTTAGCTCCTCTAGCACCCGCTTGCTACCTGTTCATGGGGCAGCAAATCCTGGATCAGGCAGGACCCCATTGGAGCAGCTGTTCTCAATTACAGCCCTGCTGTGAGGAGCACTCTCAAATGGTCATATATTGGGGTCCCACGGAATTCCGTCACAAGGGAGTTTCCTTTATCAAAGGGACTGAACTGCACTCTGCTATTTCTGAAATAAGGACACTTCTACAGGAGCAATACCGGCAATTCATACACTTCATGGCATTACGTGTTAAGGCAGAAGCACAGAGCCATAAGAATAGAGAGGAATCCGAGCAGAAACAGAACCAAACAGACTATATTTATGCTTGGTCCAGGGGCCTCTGGGATTCTCCTACGGTAAGAGGTGGTTCAACAAGTGATCAGAGCAACATGGTGCCTGGCAGTCCGCAGCATCATACAGAACTGCACAATATCAACTACAGCAAGCCATTTGCACCACCTGTTTCCTTATTCATCCTCCACCCAGCTCACATTACCAGATTGTTAAATGGTGGTACACTTTATACATCGTACACTTTATTCAAGTGTAAGAATATCCACAGAGCAGAAGCCCACATGCATTTCCCATTTTTGCCACACAAAAGCCACATCTGCATTTCACATTTGCTGCTGTTAAATCCATTTCTCATGGGCGCATTTGCATAACAATCACAATAGAGCAGCTTTACAGAAACCAATTAAAGAGGCACGCTTAACAAGCTCTTCCTTTTCAAAAGGACGGCTGAGATTGGGTGGTTGGCTAATGGAATGGTCTTTGAATAAATGGCCGGTGTCTGCCACTTTTCTCTGATTCTGCAGAAGCCTGTGTATGTCTCTGTGCCCACAGTGGGTCACAGAGCCTTGAGTGATCAGAGGTGAGTCCACGTCAGGTAGGCCACCTATCCTGCAGTGCTTCCTAACAATTAATGACAGAGGTTCTGCAAAACCCACGTCAAACAAAAAAGTATGAGGCAGCATCACTCACCCCACTTAGTTCCCTATCACATACCATACCAGCACGCAATCGGAATATTCTTTTCAGAGCCTATTCATCATATGACCCCTTATCAATGCTCAGCGATGTCATTTCAACAAGCTGAGACTGCAGGAGAGGTTAAAACGTAGGTTCAGAAAAGAGGAATGAGATGGGAGTGTGAGATCCTGGCTGCTGTATAACCTTCTTCCTGATGTTCTGTTCCTGCCCTAAAACAAACAGGCAGTAATATATTCCTTTTATTAGCACAGCCAGTCACATTAAGATATCCACACATTTCGGTTTACTGCCCATAACTCTCTGCTGCTCCAATTATCTGTGACTCGGAAAGGAACCTGAAACATCAGGAAATCTTATCTCGTATTACTTGGCGGAGTATTCTGTCCTTGTAGGGCACACAGAGATAATCAGGGCACAAACTGACATAATGAGGGATGGAAAAAAGTCAGTGCAGAGACAGAGGCTGGGAGGCACTGGTAAATGACTTCAACACCACATTATCCACTGGTTAAAATTCCTACTGTCTTCAGCTCATATTTTTAAGATTTTTATATTCCAATAAAGGGCTTGTTTTTTGCACTTCGCACACGTCTCCCAAATGCTGACTGTCATCCGAGGCCTTCACCCTGCTCTAGCCTTCACAGAGTAATGAGGCACCGACTGGTTACAGAGCGACCTTCACTCTGCTCTAGCCTTCACAGAGTGAGGAGGCACCTACGGAGCGGCCTTCACCCTGCTCTAACCTTCGCAGAGTAAGGAGGCACCTACTGGTTACAGAACTACACCAGAATTTCAAGCATCCCTCAGTCACCTTTCCACCTTTAAACTTGCACCTGAAAGGAGGACACCCCCGTTTAGTACACCATGTCCTTCACAACACACGTGCCATAAATAATTCCGAGACATGCTCAGTATAAACAGCTCATAGTAGGCAGGCTGAAATCAGGACTCTTACTGCCTATACTAACACAACAGTTCCATTAAAGCCAAGTAAAGTGCTGCAAAGGCACTCTCTCAGCAGAAACACACAGCACCAGCTGCCACATTAACATAAAGCATGGCCCTCACAAATGATTAGCCTCTCTAATCTCCAAACAGTCAGACACAGCCTTCCGCTGTTCCAATGACCTGTCCGTGGTGATGCATGGCTGTTTCCCCGGCCCTTCCTCTAGACTGACGCTTGCTGGAACACGGAAGCAGCCTCTCGCTTGATGTTCCTGCGGAACGTTCTGTCGCATTCCCTGTAATCGCTCAAGGTGAAGGTCAGCCAGACCATTATTGCACCTTATCAGCACCGCAGTAGGCACTTCTCACCTGCTTATTTTTCCATCCGAGACAAACTCCGAACGCGTGTTATCCTTCCCCAGGCACCGCCCCCCCCCAGCATCCCTCTTCAGGCAACAAAACCAAAAATGAGATGAAGTTCATCTTTTGACTAAGGCATGGCCCTCAATCTCACTGGGCAGATGGGGAAAGCTGCCCGTTATTAGGGTCTGCGGTGCATAATGGTGGTGGAGTAGAGGCAATCAGGACGATGTGGAACACAACAGGGACTCAAATAAAACCCACCAATGTAGAAAATAGACCTACTGTCTCCCCATCAGTTAGCATGGCTACTTGAAGAGCAAGGCTCCAGCCAATGGCTCATTCTCTCCTTAGGCTTCAACAGACACGGCTCCATACCAGCAGTGTTTCGGGTCTGCTGTTGGTTGCAGGTAAATGCACTCACAGGCATTTTACTTCTTAAAGACGAAATAGCAGCTGATGTTATATGGCAGGTGGAGACGGGGACGCAGAACATTGTGTATTGGTTGTCTAGGCTCTGCCTGTATGTTTAAACGCAAAGCTTCACAACAAAGTCATCACTTCCTCAGAGACAAGCACCGCGCTCAAGAATAGCACCGCAGTGTCGTTTTTTTAAAAAAATTTTTTCAGGGGAAACGTGAAGCAACACATTTGTGAGGCAGAGATCATCAGGGAAGCGATGCTTGATCACAGAAAACAAGAAGGCCTATTCTCACAGAGTGACAATGTCTGTGGCACAGAGACGAGGCAGATGCACCTCGGTAACGCAACATCGCAACGGTGCTGCGTCTGTCTGCTCTGCCGTGGCTAACCGTACACGCATATTCTTCAGTGATGATCTTCAAACTACCCTACAGTGGATATAAATCACTCCCCAAATGCAGCTCTAAAATAAGACACACATTTTCAGGACCGAGCAAAACAGCTGCAGCTGTTAAAATGACAAGCTGCTTAAATAACTGAATGGGAAGGTCGGCAAAAGGACAAAGGCACCTGCAATGCACAAGGAAGCTACTTCAGGTGAGCGCAACGCAAATAGACACCTTTATGGCTGATGACATGCGACATTTCAGGTGCAATTTAGTTGACTAAACCGAACATTCATTTAAATGTGCCCATACGTATAGAAATCACAACTCGGTTGGTAATCTCTACAGAAATAAACCATTTAAAAAGCAAATTGCCCACAGAAGTCCTTCCCAACCCCCAGACTGACCCAACATAAACATAACGGACTGAAGTAGCCCGTATGAAGAGTTAATACTGTGAACAGTTCAGCTTAAAAAATGAGCTGCTGGTACAAATAATCAGGTCACCAGCTCTAAGTCTCCCGCTGAAGCCTTAAATCTAACCCTTCACCAGAGTTCATCGCTCAACGCAACCTATTGATCCACGTCTACAGAAGACACAGCCTCACTCCCCGGCCAGCTGCCACCTCATTAAAGCTTTTCACAACTAAGTCTGGATTCTGCTGTCCAAACGGCATGCCAAATTGTCATAATGGTTTCTCTGTAAACATAATTGAAACGAATGCCATTGATCGTTTGGGGAGCAACTTAATTCGCAGGTAGACGCGCTTGACGTGACAGCCGCAGGGAGTGAACGACTGCTCTGTGAAAGTAGGCCAGCCTCCTGCTGCAGCGGCCCAGCAGGCAGTGTGTTTTTACACAGGCACGGGGCCGTACTATATTCAGAGCTGAATTGAAAGCCTTTCTAAAGAAACAAAGCACAATTCCTATTGCGGCGAATCACAAAAGTAACTTCACTGGTGTAAGTCATTGCTCACAGGAGCTCTAGTTACCGTCTGGGGTGGCAGGCTTTGCTCCAGCTGTACTCACCACCCTACAGCCGTTTCTAGTAGCAGACCAGGACATGTCACATGTGAACCACCTTAGGGAAAATACACACATTCCTAAAAAGCCATTTGGCTTTAGATAGGCCAAGGAACGGCAAAGAAAGATGGCTATTGATGGTAAGTTCAGCAACTTATCAATAAACTGGGCTTAAGAAAATCGAGACTAATGTCAGGAAAGACACGAGAACAAACACTGCATTTTTAATGTCAGGAAATAGCCATGGGGTTAACTCCTGACCTTACTAAAGCCCGCTTTTTCAAATCAAAACGAGTCACAATGGTTTGTTCCTGCCTGCAATATAGATACAGTAAACATGGCTCCTAAATGAGGAAATTATGACTCTATGCAGGAAGAGAAGCAAAGGAGGACAATGTCCCCAGCATTAGTGTGACACCACCTCTTGACAATGTCCCATCTATCCTGGGTCATGTGACAGAGACCTTCCCCACTTGAGAGATGGGGAACGTTTTGAAGCTCTTCACTGAGAAAACAACGCCTCCCGAGTCTCCCCTTAAAATCACGTCACAATGCTGAAATCAGTCAAGAAATCATGCAAGTATTGAAATAAAGATCAGACTCTATGGCACTTAAACCTGTTCCACCAATGTTGTGGCCACGATGAAGATCTATTTCATTAGAGTCTCCGTTTAGAAGTCAGGAAGGTCAAATCTATCAGTGGTAAAACTGTTTATCATTGGGGTCAGCTTTGGTAGCTCCTTCATGCAAGATGTAACCTACAACTTGCCCATACAGTGAGTCTGGACAAAGAGGCACCATTAATTCAAGCAAAAGGCCTTGAGGATATAACCAACACGACACAGGTCTCAGTGTCTGCACAAGGAGAAGACAGGGCGAGTGACACCCCCCCAGACCCATGGAGTTGATAACTTTCCCTCTTGACTCAGAAATCAGTTGCACAGACATTACCAATGGCTGGTCTAGTCTAACACACCAGTAAAGTTCTTCACTACTGTCCTGCGCCCTTTAGCTTTCCCTGGGTGCAGCCTGACAGTGACAGACTCTCTGCGCTCCGAGAGAGTGTTCCGGGGAAGAAGTAGCTGCCATCACATAAATAACCTATTAATTCAGGCGGATTATGTGGGTTCCAGCACTCTGCCTGTCCCGACATCCTACGGCTTGTATGGACCAAACAAGGAAAAAAAAAAAAAAAAAAAAAACCTGCTTTGTTCAACAACTCGCAGCTGAGTGTTGAAAATATCCTAGCCAGCTGCAAAAAGGGTTTGAAAACAACAAATATACTGTTTTCACATCAGGACGTCCTTACGTGCAAATGAAATTCAAGATGTTGTCAAATGACAGAATCATTTATCGATTCATTGAAATGTACACTAAAAGCACCCCGTGTGTATCATTCACACAACACTAATTTTTCCCCTGCTGAGGAAAAACAATCAGAGTTTTGCCAAGCTCCTTGAACAGGTATTCAACTAAGACCCACTCAATCGGAATTGATCCCACCCAGGCAAAACATGTTCAGACCGGATAGGAACCCAGCCAGCACCAGAGCTCCAAGGACAGTCTCCACCAGATGAATTCTGAATTCTGAACATTAACAGCCATTTCTTTCATCACATTATGTCTTGTCATCAATTGTCATTGACAGGAAATCATAAACCCGTGAGCTCTGTATTACATAACTTTCCAATCTGAGGTTTTAAAGCACATCACGGGACTGTCATGAGTTTAGCAAGTACACAAATTAAAATGTACTAGTGTGGACAGTAGCGGGGTCATGATGGTTCAGTGGGTAGCACCGTTGCTCACACTTCCAGGATTGCAGGTGTGAATCCCACCTCCACTCTGTGTTTGTGGGTTTCCTCTGCTACTCTGGATTCCTCCCTCAGTCCAAAGACATGTGGTTTGGCTGACTGACATCTACAAATTGCCCATTGTGTGTGACTGTGCCATGCTATGAGCCGCCCCCCCCTTCCAGAGTGTCCTTTGCCTAGTGCCCTAAGCTGCCTGGGATAAGCTGTGCTCCCACCCCTCTCCCTCTGCATAGAACAAGCAGTTTGGAAAATGGGAGCATGGACAGTCATACCCTTGAGATCTGGTGTCATCCAGTGACAGGTTTACCTGCAAAAAGATCTCGCCCTCAGGGATGAGCCCCAGCTGGAACGCCACTCAAGAGAAGCAGAGAAACATTACAGACAGACGCACAGCCTGTTTGGAAATGTGGGCCATGGTGCCCACATGCTGACACATCTGTTGTGTCAGGGCAGTTTGTGCAAAGCCAATCCCCTCAGCTTTAGAAAACCGAGTCACTTAAGCCCTACAGACGGCATCCAGACGATGTGAAAATACACCAGAGAAAGAAATGCGGAAATGAAATTTGGAGGTTTTTTTTGGCTCAAGTCACAGGTCAGAGCTGCCCACATTACTCAAAGGGGGGAAATTAAATAAATAAATAGAAGTGATTTAACCGGCCGTGAAAGCTGCTGAGTTTTCTCACCGACACCTAAGAAGTAAAGGCCTGTTGAGGTTTTCCGACAATAGGTCGACAGTTGAAGAACACGCTGAGGAATCTTCGCCCATGTAAAAGTTTATTTGGAGTCAAGTCAGCTATTCTTAAGAACAAAGGCAAAACTTCAAGTGTCTGCACTGCAGCAACGTTACATCACCTCTTGCTAGCGTGGCCAATGACAGCGAGGAAGTATAATGCCCAAGGAAGTCAAGAAAAAGCAAGACCCAACAGTCAGGATGTCAAAGGAGAACAGCTAGGCACTAGTGGAGAGTATTCGCGTCAAACACCGGGAGCAAACGTTCAGACGCAAATGACCTAAAGCTGAACTGGTCCAGTTTATATCTATAATCCCAGGTGTGTTTAACATCCCTCCTAACACGTCCATTTCACATAGCCAAATGTCTATAGTTACTAGATATCTACCAATTCGGGGTCAATTACAGCACATATCTTCTGACTGAGTCACAAAAACTTTTGTGAAGGGAACTGAGTTCAATAAAGTTGGGGTGACAGTAGGACTCTCAGTGTTGCATCCTCTGAAGGCAAGTTGGAGGCACCTGGGCCCTCTCTAAATTGGCTTGCGTTCCAGAAGATGGCCGATCTAACTGTCCAATAAGGTTGGTCATTAAGATGTGATGCAGCACCAAAGCAAAGGAAATCCAGCTCTTAACCTTAGAGTCACTGTCCGTGTAGGAGAATCGGCTCACAAGATGTACTTAACCTCCGAGTTGTGCAGTTTTCCACTGAAAAACACTGTATTCTCGGTGGAAAAGCTCTAAGGCACACATCACCAACTATGGGGAAAAGAGACCACACTTGGCCAGCTTGTTCCACGGTATCTACAAGCCTGCTCCTGAAGCAGTCAGGGCACCATGGAGGGGAGGCATTTAACTGGCTGTTCAGAGGCACTAGATGAACGGGAAAAGTTTATTTCTAAAGAGAGCATCCATATTAATGAAAGGGCCTTCATTACTTCACAGACAGCAATTAGCAGACTTGATCTGAGTGCAGGTGTTTATTCACACCCACTTCACAGAAGCCCACTGCTCCCACGCCGTAGGGTAGAAAGCAATCAGGAATGGAACAGCTGAGCTGGTTGCCTGAGTCTTAGCCATTTTCCATGCTAAACCCACACTGAGGTACATGGCTCAGTTAGGAATCCAGGACGCTGCACAGGTGAGACATTTCTATCCACCAGCCTTGCCAATACATTTCAATTAAAAGACTGAGAACAATGGTCTAAATTAACCCAAGTCCAGGAACGCATAGCTATTTTTTTCCACCATGTGTGGCCTGCAAGTTTAAAGAACATGCATTTAAAGAAGAGATTTTGTCCATTAGATGTACAATGCATCAGCATCACGACATGTCACAGTGGGTGAGGGGATCTGCTGAGCCAAACCGTCACACAAACACACAAGAACAGCAAGTTGAAGTTCAGCGAAAATTTAAAAAAAAAAACAGGAGCGCGCAGGAGGAGGACATGGGCAGGGGGAGAGGTGTTCCTCGATCCACCTCTCCATTTCCAGGCAGTGGTATTTAACATAAGGACACAACACGAATGCACTGTTCAGTGAACATTCAGTCTCTCCCTGTCACAAGGAATGCAATAATAACAGCCCAGCCTAATCGATCTCAATTATGTCGCTGTCCTAATTTAGCTGTGCTGCTTCTCGCTCTCTGCAGGCCACCAGCAGCACCGGCTGGTGCTCGGGGTGCAACCTTGTCAGAGACGCTCCGAAGAAGAGCCTCTCCCTACCTCTGTCACAGCTCTGATTGATGCTCTCTGTCCCCTATAATTAACGTCTCCTCAGCATCCTGCCAGTCTTTCCAGGAACTATTTTAGTACTGCCATAATGCGGATTCCATGTGCCCTGCCAAGCCAAAGCAGACAAAAATCATCACGAGCAACTGGCAATTTAATCACAGGTGAGGACTCATGCTACAAGCCAATGGCAGCAGTGGTTCACTGGGAGCACTGGTTTAGGAATGACTGGGAGCACATTTTAGTGTCCTCCTGGAATAGCTCTTCTGCACATCATAATGCTGAATGTGACTGGAAAGGAGTGATTACATCAAAGCCAAGTCTCTCTGATATTGTCAGCGCTTCAAAGACACTGTCGACCATGCCTCAACATGTCCAGCGCTCTTTCCATCACGGTGGGAATGGCACAGATCGCTACATCATTCTTAACCAACATCTAGATAAGTACGCCCCTACAATGGAATGGGGCGGTGTTTGTCACGTATGGTCAGATTCCCTGTGCTTCGACCATAGACGGCACATCCCCCATCTGATTTGCTCAGTGGAACTCGGAAGAACAAACAGGACCTCATGAGCCAACAAGCCCAAGTGGAATGTGGCCATTCCGATACTCCTCTCCTGATCTTCATCTCTGAAAGTTACTGAAATGCACAGTAAAGTCTCATCAGATGCATCAGATCATCTCCAACTAACCCAAGATTTTTCTCGCTAACGTAGAGGTCCAGCTGAATGCTTCGACCAGAGAAAGTTACAATGTTACAGCAAAGCTGTAAAGCACTCTTTCTTCAGTGAGCGACACGGTTCTTTAACAGAACTCAGTTCTGCTGGAGATACGTTATTCAAAACAACTGAATGAAGCAGGAGTAGCAGCACCCTGAGAAAGACTAAATGTTGAAGTGCCACAGGATTTAAAAACTGTTCCACGCAAAGCTCAGCCCAAAATGTTGTTCACTTGAGGTCTATGACAGATTAGATATTTTCAGGGGCCATTCTGCTGATACGAGGGGCTTCATTGAGGCGTGCAGTACTCTGGATACAGCCGTTTGCTTTTTCTGCGCCAGCTGGACACAAAAAAAAGCAGAAAATATGATTTTCCGCAGAAATAAACCGCATGCTACATGACATCAAAAGCATTGCTACACCATCTGATGAGTTTACATTTGGTCTCCACTGCATAAGCAAAGACACAGGCTCGCACGTTCACACAGTGTCTCCTATGTAAGCCTCCTGTCAAATAATGAGGCCACTTGCCCAGCTGAAACTCCATAAGTCAGGCTGATCCATGTTTCTGCATTGCTAAAGGACTTTGTCTCCAAGCAAGCAGAGCGCTTCACTTTTTCATTTCATAAAGAGAATAAAGCTGTAAAATGCACCCACCCACCCCACACACCCACTGTGACAGTCCATCCTATGGACCACAAACCAAGGCACCATGATATATTGACAGTGCCATTTATCCTGCCTTACCGGCGCCTCCACGGGCCCAGCGGACTGCTCCCTCTCGGGCCTATTCATCATCTCCACTGGGGCCATCACATGCCTGACACTGTGCTGATGAACAGCCACCAATCAGCGATTAATCTTCCGATGCTCAGACTTTACTCTAAGGGGCCACATGGAGAAGCGCGGCTGTTTTTGTTAATACCACATGGCAGCTGTGAGATGTATTATTTACTCTATCCGGAAAAGTCCAGGAAACGTCCTTTTAAGTCCGTTTAAGGTCTGTAGACCCGCCCCCCCCAGTGTTGAGTATACAAAACATATGGCTAATTAGGATCTTTCAAACTAATTCCCTATTGCTCATATGACAGTGTGCGCTTTGTTAATCCCAGGTTGGGGTTCACAACGCCACCAAGGTAAATACCTTCACCCATGCCCTGGGGGAAGGAGCCCAAGTAGATGCAAGTAGGTTCGGGAGTAGTCAGACAAGAAACAGAAAATAAGAATTTTGTGTGGAAAAAAAATATTACATGTCAAACGTGTTGCTATACCAAAGATGCCTCACTTGCGTTTTATGAAATATACTATAAACATCACAAGAGATGTGGCCTCATGCACTACGGTAACGCTTGCCGTCCCAAACACCTCTCAGGCAGATATGAAACCAGCCATTGGACAAAACCGTGCAACAAATTTCTAAAATGGAACGTTTTTTAAAAATGGTTCTTTTAAGCGTTCAACCAATCACGCTGCTCCGTCACCAAGCTAGGGTTCCCCTTTGTAGCCAGCAGGAAGGGGACGGACGATTAAGCCCTATTGGTCGGTGTCAGCGAGCCGTGCCACATGCTGCCTGTCCATTTCCTCCGCTTCCCTACTACAAGCATGGAAAAGGGTGGCTTTTAAATCATCAGAACCTGTTGGTATCAAAATGCCCAGGGAAAAATAAATTAATGAATGCCCATTAATTAAGCGGCAAATGAAGCAGTGTGTGAAAGACGTGCACACCATCTGAAACAATTTGTGAAATTCAGTGTTCGGTTCACTTTGGGATTCAAAGCCTCAGCTCTGCCTCCAGCAATCAACGATTTGGGGCGGACAAGGAAGTCGGTAAAATTGGGCCCTCATTCGACAAGGTACAACTACTACGATGAAGGTCATTTTCACACCGCAACAGAAGATGCATATTTTCTTGGCAATCAAAAGCTTCAGAAGACAAAATGGCTGCCATCTTTTCTAGAGCCAGGTAATACTCTAATCAGAGTCAGCTTTCAGCTCCTCTTCAAGGGAAATTCTCTCATAATGACTGGAAAAAGGGTAAAGTCAGCATGGCCTAATCTCCATTTCCTTACACACAACTGGTCAGCAGTCAGCGTAGCTGGAGGAACCAGAGTGGTCTGCAGGTTCACAGGCATTTGACAGCGAAGGAAAAGAGACAGAATCTCCAAGGCACGTGAAGACGGGGAGGCGGGAACCAATGGCAACGCACAAACAGACGGTTTGCAGCCCACTTCATTTTAACCGAGTCTAACATATGCTTGAAGCATGTCTTTCCATGTCTACGACTGGAATAACAAGCATTGCCTGGTGCTCGGGTATCTGGTCTGAGCCACTCCTCTTGTGGATTAAACACAGAAAAATGGGGCAATTACTCCACCATGGGGGACTACCGAAAGACCAGTCAGTGCTTCTTCCCCCAGACAGATCAGCTCAAACATACTGCAGCAGATTCAGGAGGTTATGGTCACACCGGGGGTTTAGATCAGGCGCTAATCGTGCATCGGAAAGCATGTTAATGACAACCCGCTCCTTCAAAGTCTGAGGGTAAATATGAAATATACCATCTGAAATAACATGTTGCCCTGACTTTAGAACTTAAAATCTTGCATGGAATTCTTACTGGAAAGAGTCATTTTACAAAACAGACCTTACGCGCTTGCACGATACCAGAAAAATAAGGTAAAAAAACGATTTTTACACTACTATAGGAAAGACTCCATCGGGTTAGGAATCTTGCTTATGAATAGACTTAGTGAGCAGCTAGCTGTCTAAACAGATCAACTGTACCACAGTCCAAGTAGCTTTGCGTAAAAGTGACAACCAAAAAGGTAAATATAAAATACATGGCTTAAATTAACTGTCCACCCATTTTCTGAACAGCTGATTCCGCTGAAAGCTATGTCAATGACCATACTCATACTAATAAAATTCTGCATTTTGGAGAAATGGCTTTAATAACACAAGTGTGGGAAATGTGAGCATTTCCTCTGCAGTCCAGTAGCATTATCTTCATGTGGAATACAAGGCTGCCATCTAGTGTCCGAATATTCCAATGACACCAAAGAAGAGCCCATCAGTATAACGAGTGCACACCAACCATAAGAAAGTAGGTGGCAGTTGTCTAAAGCAGCTGCAACTCACGACAGGCTGCCTTCATATGCATGCATGACACCACATGGTGACACAGCCGTGGCCTCCCACATCTGAGAGCAGACACTCTTCCGGTGCAAATATCTGAGCTAGCTTAATAAATCTCCATCTAGTAATCTGCACAACATATGCAGCTAAAAGAAGTCAAAGGTCAAGCCACTCCAACCATTATATTCAGCAATTTCGCCAAACAGATGCTGTTGGAAAGAGCAAGATGTTTAGGGATGAAGCCAGCCTAGATGATGTTTAGCCGTGGTCATTCTGTAATAGGTGACAATACTGAAGAAAGAATTCAGGAGAAAAGGACAGAGTGACTGGAGTAGGAGTGCTACCCCAGAGTAACCAGTAACTAGTAACTGCTGTCGTTAGATAGCACACCAGAGGAGTGGCTATAAAGTGTGGTTGGCCTCAACTGTCATATCACACTACCCCTACAAAGCACAACTGAAATGGACTAAATTATTTTAAGTGCTCTGAGCCACAAATACAACTGTACATAGCAGAAGAGAAAGCAGATTGAAGTTAAAAGGCATGCACACAGCAAGGTGCCTGGATGAACTCTCAGCCTTAAAGAACTTTTCATAAAGTATTTGCGGGTCTACTAATATAAAACAAGGAGGCCTTAAGAAAGCTAAGTATAGGAACTGTGAATAGGAATAAAGAAGCAGTTACCTTCTGAGGTCTTGATGTGAGCCTTCAACTGCAAGGGTTAGATAGACGACTACAGAGCTCGACAGGAAGCTAGCTGCTAGCCACACTTGTTATCAGTTTTGTTCATAGTCACATGATGCTCTCCGCTCGTTAAGGAGAGTTTCAGTACATCAGATGAGTCCTTAATAAGGTAGCTATTTTTGAATATGGGACTACTCTGAGCTAAAGGGGTTGGCCAGCAGGGGGCATACTTACGGTCGTTGCAATGCGTGCCGGAATAGGTGGTCATAGAGCAGTCACAGGTGAAGTTCTCCCACTGCTGGATACACACACCCATATTGGCACACGAGTCCTCCTGGCAGGTGGTGCTTGGGCCTAAGGCAGCAAAGCAAACAGCTGTAGAAGCAGGCTGGGCAGATGCATTATGAGGTGCCGGGGACCATGCGGGACAACTCAACAGCGGTGCATGCAAGGATTTCAGTACTGCTGATGCGGACAGGAAGCACTCTGCCCTTTCAACATGGATGCACTAGGAACAGGAAGGTGACCAAACAAGTGGGCGCGGCGGGAATGTCAAGAGAACGAGAAGCTTTCACAGAAAAGATGAAGACGGGAGGCACCTTCCTACTGCAGAACCACACCTGACATCCCAGCCACCCGTCTAAGATGGAGAGCAGCACATAAGCTAGATCGACACAGTGGGTGTGGAAGACGCCTCCCATGGGAGTTCAGGATGAGCGCCACAGCTGACAACGCTAGCGGAACAGGCCGTTCAAAGTTAAAGTTCATTCAACCGAAATAACACCTGAGTAATGCAGGGTGCAACTGTAGATATTTATAAGTTAAAATGATTCACTTCTTGACACTTTTCCCTTTCTTTTCAGCAGACTTTTGGTCACGTTAATGTCAACAAAAAACAAAGGGAACCAGGCATTGCTGTTGTCTTCAGATTCATGTTACATCCCCATGCCGTCAGAAAAGCATCCTGTCAACAATGAATCTGAAGGCACCTCCACGTGTTCTTGAAGGGATTTTCTTAGATCTGAGAGTTGAAAAACAAAAAGGGTTTGGATCCAGTGACTTCCTGTAAAGCTGTGCCCATATGCTAACCATTCAAGAAACACTTCAACAGCTAGCTAGGTAACAAGCACAAGTAACACCTATCATTCCTATAAGACCAGGTAAACCTTTGAACTAGTCCAAAATACAAGCATAAGCATTCTTACCACTGCTAGCACATAGTCAGGCACATACTGAAGACCACCAACACGGAGGAAGTGTCACAGGTACGCAGGGCACAGCTAGTCCCAGTTTACGTATTTCCATATTATCACAGTAAAAAAAAAAAATCAATAAGGCAGGGAGGTTGTGCCCCAGCACAGAGACCACATACATCAAAGAAGTGGTGTTGGCGTGGCGTGACGTGACTGAACCAGGCATATGGATTGCCATCACTGGTCACAGAGCAAGGCTTGTCTAGTGTATTCCAGCTCATCTTCACTTGATTTAACACAACAATCTGCACCTGTCACACCTTCCTCCCGAAAATAGTAAAGAGTCTGAATATTTAACAAAGATGAGATTGGAAGGGATAAACAACGGTGAAACAAAGTCTGCTTTACTCTGCCTTACTGTTACCTCCCCATTAGATTATTGTAATTCCCTGTTGGCTGGGCAACAGGACTGTGCTGTTAAGCCAGAGACTTGCAGCTGTAATTGCAGCTCTACAAAGTATTGACTTTGGGAGGTGAATACTTATGCACACTCAAAATTTCAGATTTTTTTTTAATCTTAATTATTGCTTGTGTCACAATAAAAAAATATTTTGCACCTTTAAAGTGGTAGGCATGTTGTGTAAATCAAATGGTGCTAATCCCCCAAAAATCCATTGTCATTCCAGTTTGTAATGTGACCACACAGGATAAACACCAAGGGGGATGAACACTTTTGCAAGGCATTGTATTCAACCAGCCAAAATGTTCTTGTGTTAACATCTTTTTTCCCCCCCCACTTTTTCACTGTCTCCCTGTAGGAGCTCACATCAAGTTTAAGCCCCTGATGCTGGCCTTCAGAACTGTTAACAGACTGGCACCCAAACCCATAGAGTCACTCCTTAAGACCTACACTCCACCTCGCCCTCATTGCTGCCTGGTTTACTCCCTGTCCATCTTCCAGAAATGCCTCAAGACTCTTCTCTTTGTGAACACATCTAACTCATCCAACAACAGATGGTTCTTATCTCAAAAGTTTCTTTTTTTTTTACTGATGTACTACAGCTTCATGGTTTTATTTATAGATGACTTGTCCCTGCACTATAAATGAATGCACTTTCTTGCTGGACCTTCATTGGATGCTCATCCTAGCTGCTCTTACACCATAGGTAGCTCCTTAACAGCAGTACACGTGTCTGTCGTTTTAGACAAAAGCATCTGCTGTTTTCCACTCACATTCCAGGAAACCCTCTTAGGGTATCCCTAATAACTATCTGTAATAACTTTTTAACAATATATGCATCCATACACCTTGATAACTATTTGGTCCACTTCAGTTACCAAGCAGGAAGTGAACAGATTACACAGGACAATCAGGACCGCAGAGGGGATCATTGGCTGCAGCCTACCCACGCTCCCGTGTCAGGAAAAGAGCAAAGGGGATAATCACCGACCCTCACACTCTGCTCAAGCTTTATTTGAACTGCTCCCCTCTTGCAAGCACTTCAGATCACTGAGCACCAAATCATCCAGACACAAGAACAGTTTCTTCCCACCTGTCATCATGCTGATGAACCATCATCCTGTCACATGATGCTTGTTTGTACTGTTATTGTCTATGTCCACGATACGCCACATAGCACACTTAATATGCCAGTGCAGCACCTAACTGCACTGTGCAATACTGTGTGAACGACTCTGCCTACTTCTACATATACACAGTGTATCTATATACGTACATGGCTATATATGTACATTACCTACACTTTTGCATTCTTAATTTCACATTTCCTCTGCTTCACTGTGTATTTTGTATTTATTCTGCAATGTGTCTGACGACAACTGGCTACTAAAGTCACATTCCTGTCTGTGTCAGTATACAAGGCCAATAAAGTGTGATTCTGATTAACAAGACATCAGGTGTCCAAGCAAATGGAAAAAAGCTTTAAAAAAAAAAAAAAAAGTACATTAACACTGGTATCAAACATGCTTTCAATCTAACAATCTTACCCACATTCCCCACAACACAATACTACTAGGTTCAGTATATACTCAATTTTATTTGTAACATATATTAACTAGGCTTGATTAAGTCGTGACATAAGGCTCCAGCCTTTAGAAATACTCAGAACCTAAAACTCCTTCATGGCAACTACTACTAGTGATGAGCAGCGTCAAAAGTCTCTCTCAACATTTCAGAAATTTGTAATAAAAGATAAACGCAAAATGGCTAAATTTTGTGGGTTTGCATGTAGAAGAGAAAGGGAGAGGGAATTTTAAGATACATGACGTTTATAGATTGTACATAGTTACTCTATAAGCTATAGCCTACTATTGATATACACAGCTTGTTCACACAATGTATAAATGAATAATGTTCACCTATATAAAAGTCTATTAATAGTGTCAATGTAGAGTATTTACAACCCTTGTAGATATATTCAAGTCTCACTATCATTTTTTCCAAAGGTGTCAGCCCGTTGCATTTACATCTATTTGAGCAGTAGATGTCGCCAGAGTGATGCGTTTCGAGCACTTGGAAATAAACCAATTTTCCCAAGTAGTAGGTTCAACCGATTTGGAAAGCATTGGAAAGCTTTGTTTGTCCCATCCTGAGCTATCACCCATGGTTTTGTGCTTTAGTGGTGCGTTTTAATGGATTTTTATCCCACATGGGACTAATGAATCAACGATTGTATATTTTTTTCAGGTGTAGGTAACCATCTCATTAAAAATTAACCATAATTAAAACAAAATATTTTTGTGACGTTAAAAACACCAATTAGTATGAAACATGATATTGCTAAATACATCACATTAAAATATCTAGTGATATGTAGTATATAAAAAGCATAATACGCCTTAAAACAAACTTACTAGGCTCATTGAAACAGCTATTAAAAACCAAAATCCCTTGCATCAAAGCTAATAGCTGAGCTAAGGTATTGAATGTGACTCAATTTCACCAATGTGCTGATTGCAGCTTCCATGCAGAAGCACTGCAGCAGGTGACAAATATTTATTGTATTTTAGCTCTACCAGTCCTCCACCATTACCATACACAAGATCTTAGCAGAAAAAAAACAATGTCTACAGACAATGTTTTAGCAGATCCTTATTCTTAGCACCAAAGTGTCATCCTCCTCCCTTCAATGGCATCGTGAGATAATCCCAGCAATTTTAAGAAGTGAATCATTACACTCTAAGTGCTTTCCCAGAAACACTGGACATCAGCACACTTCACAAGGGAATTTAACCTTCTACCTTGTAGGTCAGCTTTGGTGAAACCAACTTTGTTAGCAAAAAAAAAAAAAAAACAGAAAGGTGAAAAGAATAAAAAGGTTAGTAGGTGGTCAATGACACACACATAGAGCAGAGAGAGGGAAAGATGGACTTCCAGACACAGTGGATCACACCAAATGAAGAACATGAGAACAGCTTTACCACCGGCACGATGATGAGGTACAGCACCTCACGTGGTCACAGCCAAATAACAGTTTTGTTCAGCAAAAAAACATTTATACAAGACAATTAATACATTAAAATAGTCAATATTAAACAGATACTATATTAATTTAAAAATTGTGAAATGCCCCGTTTATTCACTAATCAATTAATGGAACATTCTGTTTTCACAATAGTTGACTCTCTACATAAGACTGATAGTAGAGAAATGATACATGTTCACTGAAGTGGTTTTAAAACAGACTTATTGCTGTTTTAAGGGCACAACAGTTGGAGAGAAACAGTGCCTTTTTCTACACACAACAAACAAGGGAAGGCAGTCCCACAGATATTTAGGACGCCAACATGAGCTGCATTTCGTGAAATACAACACCGCCCTCTAGTGGTTACTTGTATATATCATAAAACCATATCTGCCTACCGGTCTGCAGCCGAGCAGCAAACCTCAGGATCCAGATTCTCACTTCATGGATGTCTGGCATCCTACCCACTACTGTGTGGTCAGAGACTATAGACCAGCTGCTGCAGGCGGAAACCTTTCAGTTCACTTTTGTTTAACACTTTCTGGTTCCATCTCATAGTATACTCACAGAAATTTTAAAGGACTCATTTTACAATGTGATGTATACAGTGCATGATTCAGAGTCCACATCAGTGAGCAGTACCACCACTTGCTATTAGATTTTGAAAACACCAGGGCATACTAAATGTAAGGAAGGCATTGCTGAAATGTTTATTTTTTTGGGAAATGTAAAGATCATTTACAGTATTTAAAAACCAATTTCACATTTTTACATACAGAATGCCAAAATACTCAAGCAACAATCGGTAAAACAACTTTAAAAAAAAAAAGCATGAGCAACAGGACATACATGTTGAAAACATGACTGAAAAATGTACAGAAATTCAATAAAAGTAGAAACAAAATGAGCAAAATCAAAATACATGGCTGAAGGCAGAATGGTAAGGTGTGCATCCATGTAAACCAAGTCCACATGAGAGTCAGGCTTACTGACATACCCAGCTGCACACGTATGATGAGAAAGCTTTCAGATGAAACCAGTGTGCACAGGCTCCACTGAGGAGATGCCAGAGCACGTGAGTAATGGCATGGAAAAAACAAGCTGGAGCTAAAAATCCTCCGTGGCGTAAAAGTCTAAAAAGGCCCACAGGCACCTCAGGTGTGGAGACTAGCTTAGAAGTCCAGTAAAACTGCAAATTTACACTTCAGATTTCCAGTTGAAGGTTTTATGGTATCTACTATCATTTAGGAGCAGGCAAAGCGTGGAGTGAATTTCAGTCAAAGAAATGCGTCATCACAGCGGCTCCTGCAGCCAGCTCAGCATGGTTTCACCTCTTTCTGTTTTTAAAAGGTGCATTTCTACAGGGACAGTTCTCAGGAAAAAAAAAAAAACGTATACCTCAATAATCATGAACACCATGTGTGCTGTCAGACAATGGGGAATAAATGTGAGATCTGGCAGAAATCAGGCAGCATACTGCTGGTGGGTCCGAAAAGAGAACATGACATCCATCCATCCATGAGCATCGATGCAGGACATGGATGCACGAAAGGCTAAGAGAGCATCGGAATATCATATTGATCTTTTTGCCAACACATTTAGCATTTATACATAGAAACAAACTGCTACGGGGCAAATAAAACACAGGCCGAACATAAGTTCTTATAGTAGGGACAATTTTAGTGCAATTTTCTGATGAAGAGCAGCTGAACAAACCTGGAACACAGCTGATGATGTCATCACCATGTGACCAATATGGCCAATAGGAAAACACAGTGCATCAGGCTGTTTAGCAGTGAGCCAACAGGGTGAGGAATATGACAAACAGTGTTAGTAGAATGGACTGGTGCGCAGACAAATGGGGGGTGGGGCTACTGTTGGCATTCATGAGGTAGAAGGGGCTCGCAGAGCTCGAGTTGGACGAGCGTGTACCTTCACATCCCCGCTCAATCTGCCCGCTGCGGAACAGCGCATCGTTGATCAGATCCGGCAGCCGACCGTTCAGGTCCACGGAGGCCAGGCAGCCTTGGAAGCCTTCCCGGGAAGCCACTAACTTGGGCAGGTTGCCGTACATGCCAGGTCCAAGCCCAGCAATGAAGAGGTCTCCTGGAAGTCCGAGGAGGATAATCGTGCACCTGTCAGATCTTAAGACCTCTAAGGAATTTCCTGGGGTAATGTGCAGCTTGGCGGGGTTACCCTTAGCTGGTAACAATTACATACAACTGGTAAGTTTGAGTCTGGCCGTATATGGAGCCAATGACTTACTCTTAAATCTTGGACTTCGTTTTATGCTACGTAAGGAAATAGAAAGCTAGGTGAACACTCTGCTAATACAGGAGTCTGCCGACGAAGACCGAAGAAAGATACTCAGCATCTTGACTTACCTTTTAGATCAAGGTTTTTGGCACCGTTGACAACCTGACTCACTGCTTTGGCATCAACCTTCAACGTGTGTATGTTGTTGTTGTCCCTGGTGATGACAACATTGTGCCACTGGTTGTCATGAAGAGCCCTGTCGCTGTTGCCCTTGATGACATTGGGCCCATTGCCCAGGTCGAACACATAGTGGATGTACCTGTGGGGCAACAGAATGACCGTGACTCCTGCCCGCTGTGCTGATGGCTTCAGTGCCCGTCACTGTAGCCAGCACATGGCCATCAGTGGTCAGTGTGCGTCACCGAGGGATGGGACAAATGAGACTTGAACCCATGATGAGTAGGAATATCCCAAACTACCAATCAGTGCTGGCTATTGGGATACTCCCACCCACCATGGATTTTGAAGCCTCATTTGTCCCATCACTAGCATCACCTACCTGTGACTGAACCCTGGTTCCATCAAGCTAACCCAGAGCAGCAATCACACGTACACATTCAGCCCCCTCAGCCTCTCAGAGGCTATTCCACAAAGAAATAGCTCTAAGGCAGCACAAATCAAAGCAAATTGCTCTCTTTCAGTGAAACAACGCATCTTTCCAGATAAAAGCTTTCATTTCCATGAAACAGAACAAAACAGCGGTAAACCGTCAAATCAAATGTAATCACTGATTCGCCACCGTTGATGATGAAACAGACACAGCACATGAACGCACATAGGACTCCAGGGCTCTCTTACCCCTTAACCAGCTCTACTGCAATGAAGTCGTTGCCATCCCCACTGTTAAAGAGGATGAAGCCATCTGGGGAGGTAGTTTTGAACTGGAAGAAGAGGTGCATCGAGGTGTAGGCCTGCAATGTGGCCAGGCTTAGGTAGCTGCTCTTTGACTTGAAGGTGACAGGGTCAGCTATGATAGAGCGCATGCCGAAACGGGCGTTGAGTTCGCAGAAGTCGATGTCGCCGTTTTTGCACATGTCGATGTAGAGCATGCCATTGAACCGGAGACTTTGCAGGTGGCCGATGAAGCTGGACGGGATGACGGAGACAAAGCGTCGCTCCGTCATCACTCCCGTCTCGATGTTGTGGAACTCCAGGCGGGTGTGATCGCCTGCCATCTGACCTGAGCCCGGGAAGAGACGGAAACTGGGCTGTGACGTTCAGGCAAAGCCGGAGGAGAGGACGGCTGCACCAGGACTAGCCGTCAAGGCATTTCACCAGTGGGAGTTACAAACGAGGACCTGCACTTTAGCTTTGAAGCTGTGCTCCTGTAATCAAAAGGCATCTTCTCTCTACAATACACCAAGACTCAAACTTAAATATCTGAATTTCACAATAAGCAGTTGAGCGTTAACAGAACAATGCTAGACCACCTCCTATTTCACCCAATGGTGGGATCTGCAGGTTGAAAAGCGGGGGAAGTACCTTCTGCCATGTCATCGTCAACCGTGAGCCTGTAGCTTTTACCCCTCCGGACCACCCGGACTGTGTGCCACCCATTATCATTGAGTTTTTGTCCAGCATACAGGGTCTCCGGGCCTTTGCCTGAGAACGACGGTTGGTGACAAAGTTAATTTCATCCCACTGTTTCAACCAAACCTTTGTTTTTCTCCACTAAGCAGGGGAGATCAGAATTCTATTTAAGGAATTTAGTGTTGCTAAGAGCGCAACACTGGACTTCGTTTTATGCTACATAAGGAAATAGAAAGCTAGGTGAACACTCTGCTAATACAGGAGTCTGCCACTGGCCAGAGGAGGATGGGCTTCCCCCTTGAGTCTGGTTCCTCCCAAGGTTTCTTCCTCCTGAGGGAGTTTTTCCTTGCCACTGTCACCTTTGGCTTACTCTCTGGGGACTGTGGGCCTGGGACTATGTAAAGCGCTTTGTGACAGTGCTTCTTGTTAAAGGCGCTATATAAATAAAATTGAATTGAATTGAACACGGCTGTTCCAGTGAAGGATGTACATGTGACTGAAACAAAGCCGTGATTTGTTTTGAACTTTATTACAAATGACCCAATTTGTCTCACCCATTTTTTAAACAAAGGTTTGGTTGCATAACAAATTTTTTTAAAAATATATGAAGTACACAAAGAAGTTTTCAAATATAAAAACGCACAACATATGTAACAAAATACTGCCAATTGGATATTTTTTCCAGAACAGTATATTTTAAGTATAATATGCAGTATCGAATACTGCCATCAAGCAAGCAAAAAAAAAAAAAGCTTTTACTCATAACGAGGCTTTGAAATACCAATCCTGGGTGCACTTAAAAAGCTACTGGGGTAACGTTTGGTGCACCTCTCGTCGTATTGAGGATGTGTAGGGTGTAGGATTCTAGAGACAGCATAAAGTGCAGGAATCCACAGATCGGCTGAAGAACCGAACAGGTGGTTAAATTTGGCACGTCTGTCACTTTGAATACTAAGTTATGTAACTGGTATATTAAATGCAGTTCTGTTTTACCTCATACCTGAGAGTTCACCATGCCATGCATCATCTGTCATATAACAACAACTTATTACTCAAAATAAGGAATGGAAAGAAAATAGATACAACATTGACATAACCTGTCGCTAAAGAACTGAGTTAGCGTCAAATAAGGACCTGACTTCAAGAGAGGCTGCGAGGGGGTGCCAAAACTGTAAGACTGGCAGAAGAGAGAGGGCTGCGTAGAGACAAAGCAGTGCTCTCAGGCTGGGCTCACTGCCAGTCTCAAGCACAAAGCGTTTTAACATAAAAAAAAAAGATGATTGATTTTGCCCTGTGACACCCCATTAACACTCCATTAACTTGAAGCCTCGCAACAGCCCAATGCCTCTAATGGCAAAATCTTGCAATGAAAAAGAAACACGCTAAAAAAAAGGCACATTTAAAATGGCTGTCAGTATGGTGCTGAAGTTCCCTAGTCTCACAGGAAAGCAGGGCAACAGGAGCATATAATCAGCAAAAGCACGCAGCCACGGTGGGACACGGTGAAACGTACACGGAAAGACAAACAGGAAACGTTCACAAACTGCTGCAGCCCACACCTCGCTGTGTGGCATGCGAGCTAATTGAAAATCTCAGCCGGGTATTTAGAAAACACAATATAATTAAAACAGCTGTAATGGACAGCCCAGCAAAGCTGCCTGGAGCCCAGAAGTGCAATGCGACAGCCTCGGGCTGTGGGCAGCCACAGATAGGCTGCGCCCTGATGGACGAGATCCTGTAATACTAAACAATCTTATGTCTCCTGAAGTGCCAACGGGGAGTCATTGCATCATTTGTCGCCCGTCTGCTTTCTGTCCTTCGCCTGACAGCTGCAGTCCCTCACAGGTATTGGATAGACAGAATGAGACCCCAGAGTAACCCAAAGTGGCAGCCACAGCACTATACTTCCTAACCTGAGCCACAAGAGGTACTGGCAGTAATCCATAATGAACAAAGCAAATCTCATTACTTTGGCCTTTTTCACATTTTAAAACTGTGGCACATGACCGCATCTTACAGGACATAGTCAGTTTTTCAGGTTGGCCTAGTCAGACATATAAATGGTTTTTGTTTCCTGATTCCAAATTACCTGCTTTCACCCAAGCTTCCTGTGTTTCCTGCTATTTTTCAAGAATCTGCATACTGAGTAAACACTGTGTACACACTGGGTACACACTGGTGAACTTACTGCGATGCATCAGTGACATCACATCTTAGTACTTTTTAAAATAAGGCTCAGCAAAGTGTAAGATTGACTGGCTTCCTCATAAAAAGTAAATCGGATACTTTCATGTCCATATCTGTATTTCCCAATCACCCACCATTTCACAAAGCTTTTACTAGAAAAATACAGGCGTCATCCATCACTTTGACCTGAGATGAAAAGCCTAATAGGTGCGTCAATATCAATATAAGGCAGCTTCCAACTTTCTACCACAGAACTCCAACAATCTTACAGTACAATAAGATTAAAAGTTTAAAGCAAAACTGTAATCTGAGGTCTTTCGTGTGGGAAGATACGGCTGATATTTGATATTTAATATATTTCATGATTACGATTATGGAACTGGTTGAGAACTTTCAAGGAAACAATAGGGAAAGGAAGAAATGCAGGTTTCTGACATCACCGTCATGCTTATGGCTCGTATCGTGTGCTATAAATGAGTCCACACTGATTGCCTCAACGTTTAATTTTCTCTGTATTGTAACAGTTTCATGTTAAAAGCCAAAATGCTATTTATCATTTACACTGTATTTTCCTGAGTCACAGTTATGAGCCACTGGGCATCAAAACCCCGATAGACATATAAATTACAAGTATGTTACAATGTGCCCTGCAATGGGTTGGCACCCCGTCCGGGGTGTGCCCCACCTCGTGCCCGAAGGCTGCCTGGGATAGGCTCTAGGCCCCCCATGACACTGAATGGGATTAGGCAGTTTGGAAAATGGATGGCGGGATGGAATATGTTGGGTTTAAACCTGGTACAACCTACTGTGGGCATAGCTTGGTGGATGCTGAACAATCCACAACTGTATAAATATCAAATACATTTGTTGATGTCCTGTGTACATGCAACAAGTCTATAGGTTTTTTCTGGAGGCATCAGAAGTCTCAGATACTGAAACTGCAGGTCCATGAAATGAAGCTAATTCAATTAAAAAAGAAAATTAGAGGATAAATACAAAGAAGTGCTTACCTCCTCAAGACTGAAAAACAGATGACATAACATTTCTACAACAAATGTATGTTTGCGTTTCTATCGAAATATTTTGACTCCGTTGATGTAACGTCGTTTCATGGAGTGAATCATTCAGCTGAGGCTTTCAAAGACCTATTTATGAGTAAAAGCAGTTAATGCTTGTTGGAGATACATCAGAATGCTTGACTTCCATCATAGATCAGATGTAGAGAAACCACACAATGACATCACTTAGCTGGAATGTGAAGCCATATACCAGGGCCTTCGAAGACGTCCTCCAATGCAAACAGAGCCCAGCACACAAAAATGTGTCCCCTACATTTTCTTAACCATTATTTTCTGGGTTTCCATAATGATGTCTTGATGTTTTGACTGCAGGCTTCATCCCAGTAGGAAGCATCAGAATGCCCTGACTGTCCACACCATGTTTATGTCCTGCCCCGGGGCTTTAAAGTACGCTTGTGCTCTGTGTGCATATAGAATGGGCTTCAGCTGGCTTCAAACTTCTCAGAAGTGGTGACTCAATAATCCACCAGACATCATCCTTCAAAACGGCAGGCAGGCATCAATTTCTGCTAAGATAAAGTGATCTGAGCACCGGGGTCTTCACCTCCACAGCCTCAGTCAGAACTCTTGCCCACGTGGCCCCAATGCCGGGTTACCACAGGGAACTCGAGGTGCTCCCTCGCCATTACAGCAATTCACTGCGATAATCGAAATCCACCTACAGACTGACTGGAAAGCAACGTCCTTCGCTAAACAAGTCTTTCATGTAATATTTCTCCCATTGGTGCAACAGACATTTGTGTAATTGCCTTTGAATTAGCACAGAGGTTGCAGTGACCACTGATTGTGAGGACTTTCAAGCACTGAATAAGTTAACCTTAATGATTAACGTTTGATTATTGAGTCACCATCATCCCTTTTTCCCTTTTAGTTCCCTAAGACTCTCGGAACGACACACTGAGCCCGACACGCTCTCTCTCTCTCTCTCTCACACACACACACACACACACACACACACACACACACAAAAGCACACGTACACACGCAACATAGCATTAGGGCAGTATACTAAACATTGGGTTAGAGTCATTATTTCCAAGAGCAAAATGAAACTTGAGTATTAACTTACTGGAGTTACAGTTTATCCTGATACAGTCTAGATGGGGAAGAATAAATGAAAGATGAAATCGCATCCTTCAAGGTTACAGCTGCAGACATCCAATAACAAGAACTCCACCCTTCCGGGGACGGCCACATGCATCAGAGTGGCCATCTTATGTGCGTACTCATTGATGATAAACCGACATTAAAGGCTAGCGGTTGTCACATCTAAGGCCAAAGGGAGACACAGATGTGCTGGCTCCATGAAGTAAATGATCCAGTTGAGCCAAAGCACTGCTCCAAGGCTTTACAGACAGTTTTGGAAAACACGCGGATGGACATATCCAGGATAAGATGGCCGCTCGTCGTTTACCAAGTGCATGGAAACTCCAACCCAGAGAATGGAGTGAGAATGGTCATTTAGGGTTCAGCGCCAGCCAAGACTCAGGCTCCAAAAGTGGCACACCAGCTTGTTGACTATGCAGGCCAATAAATGTATACGCCTGACATTTAGCAAGAAGCTGCTGTCACCCATATCTACTGAAGCCGTGAGTCTTATACCATAGCAAAACAGAGTGCTGTACACAGATATATTTACGTACGTTAATAGGCACATAAAATCAGCTATGCGCTGAGTGGGCAGAGGGCAGCCTATTAGCCAGAAACAGGGGAGTGATGTTAATAATCTACGAGGGCGCTGCTCAGAGGAACAAGAACCCGGCTGAAGGAATTGGTCTGGGTTGGATCCACGCCGCTCGGTCCCTCATGTGTCGTCAACCGCAACAGAAAAGTGGGAGCAAACAGCCTCGATCCAGTCAGCACCAGCACCATGCAGTGGCCACTGGACCCTCTGGGGAGACGGCTAACACGCTGCGTGTGTTTCACATCGGGCAGAGATGGTCCAGCTATGTGATGTTTGTTCAGTTTGCTGACGATACGTGAAAGAGGTAAAGGGCAATTTAAGGAGCCGTTTCAGATGTAAACCGCAGGTGAAAAGGTGAATGCTGCTTAGTCCCTCAAGCATATGGAAAAGCTCTGGAACAAACAGCTTACTGACGTCCATGGCTGAGAAGTGCAGAAAGCTAAAAATGTGTTGTTAAAAAGTGTGTTGATGTTTTTGGATAAATATCATGCGATAACATGGAATTAAACACTACATATTAAAATCTGTGGAGAATACTTTGTGTTATACTAGAGAACCTACTGGTTATGTAAGCTTTAGATGACTGTTTAAACGTGGGCTCTGGTAGGTGACATTCACTGTCTCTGCTAACACGTTTACTGAGAGACCAGGCATACATTTTTTTATGCCATTTGTGTGTGTTGTAAGGGAGAGATGTGTGTGCCACGGAGAGAGGAAGGTGTGTGTTACGGAAAAATGTACATGTTGTCACTGACAACAGTCCATGCGCGTGTCGTCACAGGGGAAACGAGTGTGCGGTGTCATATAGAGAGGTGCGTGTATGTTGTCACGGAGACAGATGTGCCGCCAGCTGCAGGTGAAGCTGAGAGCTGTGTTCTCGGGCTGTTTGCCGTCCGGGCCGCAGGCTTGGGGCCTTTGAAGGGGTGAATACCATCTTTTGAGAGCATGGAAATGTTATCTAGAGCTATGGATGGTAGAGGGAGACACGTATCCAGTACACCACAGCAGCGACGGAAACGAAAGAATAGGAAATCAGTTTGTACGGACTGAGCGAGACAATGAGAAATGGAAAAGGAGAAGTAAACATTTAGAAAGTCACAGCACTGTGCGTCAATAAAGCAGCCCTGTAATCATGTTCGAGGCTAGTCTTTCAGAAAACTCAGTTCCCTCTTATGGGCTACGGCTGGTAAAGTGAAATATTCTATTCTGTTACTTGTACTGTGACTGTCTCATATCATTTGCAAAATATGAAAATGAATATCTCTATTCAAAAGATGGCCTAAACAGTATATTTTTTAAAACCAGTTAGCAATAAATAATATAAAAGGGGAAAGAAAAAAAAAAAAAAAAAAAAAAAAATGGACAAAACATAAAGTTACTATGTACTGGTTAATCAGTTAAAGAAAAGGTAACGTTTAGGTCACAAAGGCCCATGCAGGTAAAGTAAATATGCCTACTGAGAGGGAAGGTATGAAGTCTCTGGGAATGGAAGTAGGTGGAGCAAAAGATGGTAGTGGGGGGCTGAGGGTGCCATGGTCTCCTCGCGTGGGGGGTGTGGGGGGGGGGGGGGGGGGGGGCCAAGGCGCCCTGGGGGGGCGGTTGGGTTGGCGGGGCGCCCCCCCCGCCCCGCCCGCCGGGGGGGGGCGGGGGCGCGGG
>JAACJT020000021.1:10247173-10273868 GCA_009936485.2 Gymnarchus niloticus | reverse complement strand
TTCAAGTGAAATACCAAATTACAGATTTTAGTTTTTATTGCATTTTTAGAAAGTGTCCCAACTTTTTTGGAAATGGGTTCTTAAAAAAAAAAAAAAAAAAAAAAAAAAATGGTTTAGTGTTCTTCTTAGAAAATATGTTTTCCAGAGGAAAGCCAAAGAACAGAAAGTGGCGGGTGGTGAACAGAGTCAAAATAAGAAGGTTTACAGCTAAAATCACCAGCCCAGAGCAGCACTGCAGCCATAATGCACACCTCTTACAAACCTTAAAAGACGCTGTACAAAACACACTCGCAACCACCGCTTCAAAAACAGGAAAAACGAATCAGTTATCCACAGCAATTGTAAAACAACCCCTACTCTGCACTCCCACAACACAATACAATGATGTTCAATGTACACACACACACACAAAACGAACCTTCCTGGGTTCACATTGACCATCTCCTGTACATTAAAAAACTCATGCATACATTATTGACAACTACTTTCCTACACTCCACAAAAGGTCATCTCTGTCAGCAGGCGACGACAGTTTGAAGAAACCGTCAGACCCATTTGGGTGTGCCTATACCTACAACCATCATGGTAGTACATCTCACCCTTACTAACAGGAGATCATTTAGCTGAGGAGGAAAATTGGCCTGGAGCAGGCATCTGAAGACATGAAGATGGAGGCTAAGACATTTTACACCACACCACACAGCAGTCCTGAATGAAGAGCAGCACTAAACAAAAGGGTGGAGGTCCTGCCTCATGGACTATGCACCCTCCTCTTTGGTGGCCATATCTAAAGAAACAACGCCTTCTTCTGCAGTCACTCATCACTGACAGCAAGTCCTCACCGAAAGAAGCAAGAACTGAAGATGATGCAACATGGTCAGAACCTGAGAGATAAGTCTCCGTTCATTATGACGTCTGAAAAACAGAGGAATGTACTACAAGGGATGAGAAGTGTCATGGTGCATAAGATCTACTCTCAGGACAGAAAAGGCACAGCTGTGGTCCTCAGCTACTGGTTCACTTGAGCCCCAGGACCATAGCTGGTAGAGGTGGTGATATTTCTAGGGGCCCACAGCTATAGGCAACCCCAGGAATACATGTCACCCATCATATTGCACACAGCTATATATATTTGGGGGCCCAGTCTTTCAGCTGGCCCAGAATTGTTAGCTTCGGCCCTTCGAAGCAAAGCTAACTTTCTGAACCTCAGCTCTCCACAGCCTGCTCTGCCATTACCTGCCGCAGATTGCGTGTGACTTTGACATCATGCCACATGTTGTCGTTGAACTTGATGTCCACTGGCTCCACCAGGGCCTCAAAAGCCCCAGAGCCCAGGTTGATGACGAGGGACACGGCGCCATCCTTCAATGCCAGGTTGACATAGTCGGCCGACTTGCCCGTGTGCAGGATGAGCCCGTTACGCTGCCAGGTCTTGAAGGACAGTGTGATCTCATCGCTGCTGCTCTGGATGGGGTTCTGGGACAGATCGTAGCAGAAGTACTCGGAGCCACGAAAGGTGGCCACATTCTCATCTCTAGCTGCATGTGGATGGAGACAGAAGATACGCATTAACTCCGTGACAAGCACCAGTCTACCATCAAGACATTTAATGACATTCCTCATTCAAGAGTAAGGCTATGACTTTTAGAACTGCTATGCTTATTAGGAAAGGGACTTGTAAGGAATGCACATAGGATCTAACACTCCAATACACTACTTTTTACAGATGGTGAAAGGACCACAAAACTTGTGCAGTATCAATTAACTGTAAACTTATGTTGATGGTGACATGAAACACATCACATTATTAGTAAAGGAGATAACCCATCTTCCTTTAAGAGACAAAGGTGCTGGGTTATAGCACTGGGTTTGATGACTTCAGGAGCTCAGCATGCATGCTTTATGTGTGCACCATTGGACTAAGGGTAAGTTTCCTTCCTCGCAGCAGTGAGGATGACATTGTAATCAGTCCCATGGGCCTTGTGAGACACTGCCATACAGCTGTTGCACCAGACTGGACAAGAAATCCTCAATGTCCAGTTCACGGGGGGGAGGGAATTGCGCTATAAACAATGACAGACGGCAGATGTGCAAAGTCATGCAGCGGGAACCGATGTTCCGACGTTCGGCCAATGACATTTACATTTCCACTCAGATGTGTCTATCATGATTATAGTAAAGAATATCCTAGACGTGAGGTCTGTGCCATCAGCAAACTCTAAAAAACCAGCTCATCCTTCACTGCATAAGGGCTGACATTGATACTTGGCCTGCAGAAAGAACCTACAGGAGAAGATGCAAAGGGTTTGAGTGAGGCTCAGACAGCTCACTGCCGTCTTCCTCCTCAGGTCTCAGGATCACTGTGTCTTAGCCAAGCTACACAGTTGGTCATTTGGATAAAATAAGCATTTCTGTGAGTTCAATCTACCAACATACAGTACTCTCATTCCGCCATTTTCAAAGGTGAGGCATTAGCACTGACAAGTGACCGCCCCGACAGTATGAATGACAGTTTGCCCCATAAAGTACCGCTACACACCAAGTCTCTAGCCCTGGGCTTCACAGAAACCGAGCTCCAGACCCGCAGGGCTTCTAATAAGCTTCATATCAATTATTCATTAAACACAGAGTTGTTTTTACTACGGAGATTCCCACGTCTCATCGCCAGATGTTACTAAATCCATTAACTCTATGCTCCTTAATACTTAATTAGAATTACCCACACAATGAAGAAGAATGGCACGTCTTGTGCTAACAGGGCTAATCGCGAGCAGCCTCGCTGTGCTCCGGCTCACTCCGGCAGTACCGCATGTGTCCACATGGTGTCACCCTACAGCACAGAGCTGAACAAGCCTTATCTGTGCCCGTTCTTAATGAAAAGCCCAGGCAAGGCGGAAAGACGCGATCGCTTGGGCGATTGAAGAAAAAAAAAAAAAAAAATAGACAGAGAGGAAAAGCAAGCTGGAGCAAGAGAAAGATAGCAATTGTACTGAAATATGAAATCTTAATTAAAAAATCTTTATTACTCAAACGAGCACAGGCAGAACGATTGTTATCAAGCCATAATTTTAATGGCCTTCTAATGCCTTTTCCTTACAATTTACTCTGTGATAGATGACTGCAGATAAGTAATGGCAGGGTTCATCTGTAAATGTGTCACCAACAGCAGGACTCTGAAGAACAAGTTATGGAGCCAATATATTCCCTTCATTTTAGCAGGAAGCCCTTGCAAGACCTGAGGTGATCTGCAGTGAAAATGGCCCCGAGGTCTGCCCGGCCTCACATTTCATACCATTATTCACACCCGTCAGACCACACAGTGAGCGTGGGACCGGCTCCATCAGCATCTCCCTCTGTGAACATTATTCCAAAATTTCAATCTGTACTACTGGACAATATCTTAATAACAATTAAAAATTCCAATTGAGTTAAGCAATGAAAAACACTGCATTATAGTAAATGTGAAATGATTGAAAAATTGGCTCTTTGAGGGAACGACTGATTCATATGCCAATTTTCCCCAGGACCGTGACTCATAAACACAATGGTGAAGTACTGGTGAGAGTCTAAATCAGGTGAGATCAGGACCCTGCTTCTGACAGCTGCTCTCATCAGCCAATGAGGCCACACTCCAATTCCGCGTGTTTTACACACGTGAGATACCCTCGGCACGGTGAGAACACTGGACGCTGAGGAGAGGAGTAGAAGATGAGAGAGCAGTGCTTGCTGGGAAAAGAGGCAGCAGCCCCTGGCAGCGGAGGCGAGGAGAAGCCTGCCGCAGTCCTCGTTCTGCTCCACTGCCTTGCTCCTCCCTTTTGCAGCTTTCGGCTGCCGCCATTAGCTTCCCGCCTCCCGCCTCCTGCCCCGCTCCACTCGGCAGTGGCCCACAGACCGCTTGCGGAAAATTAACTTGCGTCTCCCAGAGGGAGCTACCGAGAAGCAGGTGATCATTTTTACAGGCTGGGGTGTTGTACCCTCCCCACCTCTCCCCTGGTAATGCACAACATCATGCGAATCAGAAGACGACTCCACGCCCTTGACCTCCACAACACAAGGACGACACGCTTCTCAGCAATGCGGTCCACCTTTTCTGTTACTCTGCATTTTCACCAATACAAATTCAAAACATCAATTAGAGTTATGAAAAAATACTAGAATTATAAAATAAAAGAGAACAAATGAACTGAATGCCAGGCCGAAGGAAATACCGTCTGGACCTGGAATTCTCAAAGCCTTGCTTTACAGAGACAAGGAAGTGAATGTATTTTAGGTGGGCTACAGTGTGACTAGTCTGCAGGAGGAGTACAACGAAGCCCCCCATATTGTCGAAAAGATTAAATGCTGGCAGCCATAACAGGGTGAAATGCCAATTAACAGCTAGACTCCCTCTCCATTCCTCACCTGAGTGAAGCAGTCTCTAATATAAGGACATTTTTAGAATATTTAATTCAGGAGATCACATTTAATTTACAGCTCATACAGTTAATTCACAAGGTGCATGGCTCATTTACTTGGAAACAAATACAAAATAAATAGCCTTGAAATTTGACTGGATGGTTCATTTTCAGTGAAATCTGAGGAGGCAAGATTTAAAAAAAGGTCATTCGAGGGGCCTGAGGGGAGGACAGGAGCAGAGTGAGATGGAGTTGCCTGTCGCTCTACCCTCCTGTGAGACTGCAAATCGTTGGCTGTTCCACCAGCAGGGGGAGCTGGTACATGCAGTGCAGGATCTTCCAAGACTTCCATACGTCACCATCTGCTCATTTCTCAACAAATATGCTGATAGCAAAAAAAAAAGGCACAGTACAGTATAATGATGTGTATCTGAGATGGGGTCTATCCTTCTCAATTCTGACCTGAGAACCAGCCAGACATTTTGGAAGCTAAGCTGCAAGAGCAGAATGTTTGTTTTGATTATACTGATGCTACTATAATCATTACATTAACACTGGCATGTTTATTTCACATTTTAAGACCAGGCGATTCAAACTGTGGTGTTTAGCTTAGTATGTACCAAAACATGCTCAGAGCAAGTCCTGGTGAATCTTACGAAACCAATTCTGGTAGCCTGTCCAGACCATTTCCCTCATGTACACTGTACGTTTTCTGAAGGGACACAGCCTACCAAGAAAAAAAAAATTAAAAACACAGAAGTTTAATTATGCATACAATAGACACATCTGCAGCTGGCCAAAATCTCTCCCTGAGGATCACTCCACAGACAGGAGGGTGTCCCTGCCCAAGCAATACTCTTAAAACCTACAGCTAAAAAAAAAAAAGGTTGCGATTTTTTCACTTTTATCCACTTCAAAGAAACTGTTATTCCCCTTTCCAAAAGCTGCAGGTCACTATATGCTCTGCTTTCCAATTCAGTGGAAGCAATTTCATAGCTAGCTAATTTAAATGTGTAGGCTCTTTTCATGTCAGGTATTAGCGCCATTCCATTAATTCATTTATATTTTCCATTACAGGTACACCCAATGATGAGAGCAGGGGACATCGCTACTGGGAAGTGGGTGGAAAAATGATTAAATACCCAGCCATTGAATTCACTTGGGGAAACCACTCAAAGTTAACTTAACTCGAAGTGATGTCACAGAAAAAGCCAAGTGTTGAACCACCATGACACAACATAATGACACCTCGTGAAGCAGACACAACTGTGATCGTTTCAGCAATGAGTCCGATTGACTGTGCTGAGGTCTGACCTCTTTCTGACCAGCCTTCCAATAGACCCTACACTGCCCTTAAAAGCGAGCCATTACTTTCCAAATGAGTGTGTACAGATCCATTAAATTAACAGATGAAACAACAGTCTTCAATTAGCTTAATGCTACTGCTGCTCAGTGTTTACTCTCATGTGTTAGCTCATATCTAAATTTTAGGCTTTGAGCTTCAGGGCCACATTGGCTCTGAAGGTTAATTTCTGGAAGTAAACGGTGAAAAGTAATCATTTCAAACTGTCCAGCCCTCTTCATCTTTTCCTAAGAAAAAATGACTATTACTCACATTTTATGTCTAAGTCCTACTACTAAACGTAGTGCAACACTATGTGGGTGAGAAGCTATACTGATATTAGTGCTAGATGTGGTATAACAGCTTTGTGTTCAGGGCATGCTGTAAATAGAACGATGCCACCTTCAGGGAGTATGTGGAATTGCATCTTGTAACAGTTTACCAGCTGTGGGACTTCATCAAAAGGCTCCATAATGTGGATGACATATCTGCTGCGATTCCTTGTATGCAACAGAAGAATGAGCTTTTGTTTTTAACACTTCGGTCACATTACATATACACCCTTTGGCTGCATTTGCATGTACAGTAAACGATAGTGTGAGAGATCTTTATAATCCAACATAACCTTTGTTCTGTCATTTGGACAATATGCTGCTGATATGCTGGAGAAATACCTGAAGGTAAGGACACTGCAGGGTGGATGGGGAAATCTCTACAGCTGAGGACACTGCAGGGCGGGTGGGGAAATACCTGAAGGTGAGGACATTGCAGGGTGGGTGGGGAAATACCTGAAGGTGATGACACTGCAGGGTGGGTGGGGAAATACCTGAAGGTGAGGACACTGCAGGGCAGGTGGGGAAATACAGAAGAGAATACTGCAGGGTGGATTGGAAAGGCTCACCAGCAGGACCATAAACAGTTAACAATAAATTAAGATATTTTTAAGCAATTTACAGGAAGCCTATCACAGGTATTCCCACCATAGACAGAAGCAAACAAAATTCGAACTAAACTAAATCGTCAATGCACTTTCCCATCAATGCATCACATTTCAGATCTCGCTCTGAAGAGGCTGAAGTTTGTGACCCAATTGCTGACCCCATGACGTGACGGCAGATCTAAAGAAACACCTGATGAAGCTGCAGTCGTAATCCTGCTGACCTTCATCCAGCAGAAGGGTCCCTCAACACTGTAAATGTGCCCTGTGTTACAATGTGCATTTTCAGGGTGACTTTGCACATTTTCTGAAGCCTACAGCTACCAGTGTGCAAACAAAACCACAAAACAGAGGCAGGAAAACCTATTTCTGCCCATAATTCTGACATAACTCAAACTGATGCTAGCATGTAGGTCTCATGTTAAAAATATGCAAACAAAATATAAATTCAGTCCAGTGTGGATATTTGTTACAATTCAATGGTGCTTCAATCTCATACCATAAAATGAACGTGCAATTTATTTTACAGGAGCTCTAATTTAAACCAATAACCATTCTAAGTGCTGACCTCTATGGAAAGACTAATGCAACCGGTGGATGAAACCACGCGGCCTTTTGCGAAGCACAGCTGCCACGTTTCCACGATGCGGACGGTTTATTCAGGAGGAGCGCGGTAAATAACCGTGCCTCTGCCAAGCAAACGCGGATCCCCGAGGCATGACAGCTAGTCCCAAGAGCATTTCATTTGCTCAGAACATAATACCACATTATTGGCCATTATCTCTGCTGTCAGTGGCTATGTTGATATTTAATGAAGGGGCACCTATGTCTAGATGCCATTTTTCCGCCTCCCTCCGGTTGCCGTGGAGACACGAGTGTTGGGGCAGCGAGGCCGAACACATCATTTTCCACCTGAACCCGATAAGACAGGCAGCCAGGCACATACCATATTTATCTCCTCGCCTTCATTTACATGGCACTCCTTAAACGTACACAGAGGGGGAGAGAAATGGCCCTGTTGGTGGAGGCTGAGAACAGACCGTCACGGCATTCACACATGGATCATCCATGAGTCTGTCTTACACTGGAGCGTCACACAGCCAGTCTTCACGGCCTTAATAACAGTGACCACCACGCCGCACTCTGGCTTTCCACCGACAATCACATCACACCAAGTGAAGTTCTCACGCACTCTGAATTCCAACGTTTGCATTGTACACAAAATCCAGAACACGTATGCAGTCCAACATACACGAACCCGCATGCATGTTCACACAGAGCGTGTGGAGATCAGCACGACTGGATACAGAAGCTAGCAGGATAAGACCAGATCTGTGGTATAAGTTAGTCACTCCAGTTTAGAGAATGGTGTCATTTTGCCCTTCTGGTCTGCTGGTATTTTACTCACTTGTTTATTCCAGTGGGTCACCTTCATTGTCACACTGCCTAATCTAATGGTCACACAGCATAGACAACGAGAGCTGCAGACGCTCCAACAGCAACACTCCACTGCAGTGGATCAGCTCATCTGTACCAAGTCAAGGGCTGCTGACTGATGAAGGCATGCGTAGACTGTCTAAATAGCCATGAAAAACAACAGCCCCTCCACCCAGTCTGTTATGTGTCTTTTTTCATGCCATTAAAAGTAGCATATGTGATCAAGCTTACATCTATGAGCAAATGCATGATGGGCTTCTTCAACAAAAGGCTGTGCAGTGATCGACGAGCCAGAAAGACCGCCATGTCACGGGAAAAAGGAGCTTAAATTGGCCCAATCATGAAACTCGATTCAAAGTAAATATATTCTGAATATCTCCCCGATCAATTTCGCCGCAATCAGTGTCAAGGTGCGTTTTCTGAGTGAATATGACAGCACAGGAAAAGGAGAACAATAAAATTTAAAAAAAGACAAAGGTCAGGTGCTGTCATCCCACAATCACACTTGCCCGAGACAATTGAAACTGCTGTGGTATAACCCATTTTGGGATTTAATTATTACTGCATAAGTGAGAATATCGATTTTGGAAGTACCTCCCAATATTCTTTTGCCCATACCAAACACACACACACACACACACACACACACACACACACACACACACACACACACACACACACACACACACTGAGTGAACACCTTTCAGATCCTCCATGACCCAACAGGATGTTCAAAACAGACTGAGAAGTAACACATTCGGCTCATGAAAATTAAATTTTTACAACTATATTTTGGACAAAGTCAACCAACTTTTTTCAATCAGAGCTTACTGCTTGTTAACAGGAAGTTTGAATCAAATACTGGTAGAGAAGAGGCATACCCAAGTACGACATCAACTAGGCAATACACATTAGAATGAGGTGCGGAATATGAGTTTTCATTTGCAAAGACTGTTATATCAGTCAGATCTCAAAGAACTGAATACTGGTGATGGGACAAATGAGGTTTTAAAACCCATGGTGCGTGGAAGTATCCTGAACTACTAATCAATGCTGATGCTAAATGAGGCTTCAAAACCTGTAGTGGGTGGGAGTATCCTGAACTAACCAATCAATACTGGCGCTAAATGAGGCTTCAAAACCTGCAGTGGGTTGGAATATCCTGAACTACCAATCAATGCTAGTGCTAAATAAGGCTTCAAAACCTGTACTGGGTGGGAGTATCCTGCTTCAAAAGCTGTAGTGGGTGGCAATACTGGTGCTAAAGGAGGCTTCAAAACCTGTAGTGGGTGGGAGTATCCTGAGCTACCTATTAATGCTGACGCTAAATGAGGCTTCAAAACCTGTAGTGGGTGGGAGTATCCTGAACTAACCAATCAATGCTGGTGCTAAATGAGGCTTCAAAACCTGTAGTGGGTTGGAACATCATAAACTACCAATTAATGCTGATGCTAAATGAGGCTTCAAAACCTGTAGTGGGTGGGAGTATCCTGAACTAACCAATCAATGCTGGTGCTAAATGAGGCTTCAAAACCTGTAGTGGGTGGGAGTATCCTGAACTACCAATCTGTGCTGGCTGAAGGTTCATTTGTCCCATCACTTCTATATACGCTTCTGTCTATCGTTTTATAGTAGCAGTGCAGCATCTTGGAATCTGCCAGAAGAATCATCAACCTGGGTGCTGCGCAGTCAGTACCGCAGCTGACACAGCAGTGACACGGTCATCTGTTGTAAATTTTTACATTCCCTTGCATTCACAGTAGTGGAAATTCCACTCTCAGAGGGGTGGAGACAGACAGCGTGTCCAGCTGAAACCAGCAGTAGCCTGGGGTAAAGACTGCAATTGCACCTCAATTCTCTTATTTCATCCCCTCTACTCTAGCCCTGGAAATACTTCCAAATACCAGATGTTGAAGGATGTCCCAATACCAAAGGAGACGAGTGTAGGAGGCCAAACTTTCTTCCCTGCATCCCGTAGGGGCGTGACGAAGGATACAGAAGTGTATTCATGGCTCCTTCATGGAAAAGAATTGCACCTGCACATGACACTCGCGAATCACGAGAAATGAGAGATCACGTGAGCCTTGTACCGTTTCCACATAAGGAACATGCACTTTTCTGAATCACCCATTTATTTCTCCTTTCCTAGATTCATCCCCTTGTTGCCTCTCCTCGTCTCCTCTGAGAACTTTGAACTGGTGGACAAAGAGACAAGGAGAGGAAGCAAGTGGCGAAGACGAAATAGAGAATTGTGATCTAGCCTGTAGGTTCAGGCTGGCCAGAGTCTCCATTTTTGATCCTATTCTTTCTGGAGATGAGCGAGGAGAGCTCAGAATACATCACAAGCAGAAAATCTGCATCTGTGCCCATCAAGCCAGTTTCTGCCCCCATTGCCACACCCATCCGCTCTGCCCCCTTGAGCACGTGTCTCATTTCCACAGTGAAAACGTTTAGATGTACAAACAGGGAAAATGACAGGTCAACATGCTTGTCATTTCTGTGCAGTCTTAGTGGATTCTGTTAAAAAAGCATGGGAATGTTCTGGAAAAATGTTTCTGATTTAAAAGAGAAACTCCTAACCTAACACACAGGCGCACAGAGGCACAAACACACATGTGGGCCACCAGGGTGGTTGGCCCCACCCAAACAGGTGACTAGAATTCCATCCTGCCCTTTTCTCTCCTTCTGCTTCTTCAAAAGAGTAGAGCAGGCCTTGGAGTCTGGTCTTGTGAATTCTGAACAGTCACTTTCGCTCTGTTACTTTTGTCCACATCCCTAGCAAGTGGAAAAAGTTAGATCAAAATAAAAAAGATACTGTTACTGTACTGCAATCACTTCAGAAGCAGCGATGACAATCAAGAGGACCACTTCTCTCATATTCAGGGCGTGCATTCCAATCACTTCCAATCACGAACTGAGATCAGCCACCTTAGAGACGAACACAAAATAACATTCAGCAGAATGACTGGTGTGAACTAGAGCACGCCGGATTATTTTAAGCAGAGATCAGTGACGAAAAAGCTGCTCCAAAATAAAAAAAATCGAGCCACCTCATGCCAATAAGCCTAAAGTTATTTACTCAGGAAGAGGTCTATTTCTGAGGCACGAAAGGCAATCCGAAAGGACAGAACGACCCTACCATATTCTCATACGGGACTAGGGATGCCTCACAATAGCGCGTGTGGCTCACCTGAGAGCGTGACCACTCCTTAAAAAGACACGAATGTCAAAACGGAAATTGAAATCCACACCCTCAATCAATTACACTAACACCACACAATGGCAATGAAAGTTAAATCAGTCAGCTCCGCCTTCCACCATGAAACAATGCATTTAACTATCCTGAAAAGGTTATCACAGTGGTTTGATGGATCAAATGTAAGGCACAACCATTTGCTCAACAACCAGTCCTGACCAACATCTCAGTCTGATCAGAAGTTTCTGGTTATAGTGCATATTTGACTATACAACAACAACAACAACAACAACAACAGCTGCTGCTGCTGCTGCCGCCATTATTACGGCTACTAAATAAAAATAACTACAGGGAGAGTAACCATACAGAAAGATGTACATGTGAAACGTAGTCTGAGTTCTTGGGAGGGCCTTCGGACAGCATAGTCATCTGACATGCGTGTTCCACACACACTGTGCCCGAGATACTACACGTGAATATTTGATAAATACTAAACAAAACAAATGTGTGGGCAAACAATCAGCCAGAAAGCTGCTCGCTCGGTCAGCACTGTAAGGATTTGTGGCACGCATTTCCGCCGTGTCGCTGGGGTTCGATCGCTCGCGTTTACTTTGTCAGACAAACTTGCAGCACGTCGTGAGCACATTTTTGTCACACGTCCTATGAAAACATCCTGTAGGATCTGTATTGATGAGTTCACTAGGCAAAAGGGAATTTTAAATTACAATCAAAGATATTCATTTGGAATATTTGAAGTGTTTAATTTTTAAAAAGTACGTTTTGCTCATTTAATTTCCTTAACATTTACATGTACTGCCACATCACTAGGCAGGGCTTCAGAACTACACTCTGAGTAACTGAAAGAGTATAAAATATCAAGCCAGAGTGAACCACGTAAACACCGATGATCAGAATTCCTAAGCATTTTTCTTCACACAAAAATGTTGCCATATGAAGACAGAGAACCATTCAGCTCCCATGGCACGATGACTTTTTAGGGGTCATTTTGAATTTCAAATCAAAGTTCATACCGGCCATTGTGAGCAAATTGGAGAGGAAAGCCTTGCATAGGAATATATAGTATGGAGAGTCCTTGTCAGTGGCCCATACCTCAGGAGGAGCATAAATATAAATATCTCATAAATATGATTGATAAATGTAAAGAGGAAGGGTTAATAGCGCAGGCCTGACACTCCCAAATCCACAGGTCTTACAAGTCAGGCTGTCCTGACTGATTCCGTCCCGCTCCCCCGGCGCTGGTGTACTGGTGCGTGACAACAGCGAGCTGCTTGTCATCGGTCAACAAAGCAAACCGCAGAGACAAGGTGACAGTCCCCACATCGGAGGCAGTTCCCCACCCAGTCACACTGACTCCACCTCAACGGGACCGGCTGCCCCCCGGGAGACAAAATCATGACCGTATCACGGATTGTGTGGGCGAGGCCAGATTGTGCTGGTTATGCAACCATTTCAAGAGACTCTCACTCGGTCCTAGAGAGCCAAGCACTCCTAGTGTCATAGTGGAAGAGGAGGACCAGCGAAACCACGGAAAAAAATGCAGCAAATCCTTACAGTTCTGACCTTAGCTGCTGCCAGAAGCCGCATTTTCATTATACCACCAGTTAAGAAAAGCGCTTTATTGCTCATCTGGCTCAGAAATGGTCATTGCACTGCATCTGTATTTTCATATTTCTTAATGGTATTATTAAAAGTGATTAATACAGGGAGAGGACAGTAGGTGGCCGGGTCCCGTCAGGGTGCACCGTAGGTGGCCGGGCCCCGTCAGGGTGCGCAGTAGGTACACCCTGACGGGACCCGGCCACCTACGGCCCACCAAGGCGGGGACCCGGCCACCTACGGCCCACCAAGGCTGGGACCCGGCCACCTACGGCCCACCAAGGCGGGGACCCGGCCACCTACGGCCCACCAAGGCGGGGACCCGGCCACGTACCGTCCTCTGGGGTCCCACTTCAGAGTCTACCAGGAGCCTAGAAGTCAAGATACACACTGCACTTCACACCACATCCCAGAGGTAGGCTGTTAACAAAGCAGTCTAAGTAATGATGCCAGTGTATGATGAAGAGAAAGGAAATTAAGTTAATTGCTCTGCTTGGTGAATGTCTGGAGTCCACATTCTGTGGAAAAATACCCGTGTGTTCACGTGTTTGTGCATTTGTCTGTGAGACATGTAAATTTTCCAGATGTCAGGCTAATAGAAATGACAGAGGATCTGTCTCAGGTGTTATGAGACAAATTCTAGTTTATATTTTTGTTTTCGTCCTCAGATCTGCTGTGCCTTGGAGCACGGCACACAACAGGTATATTAAAAAGAAAAAACCCAAAGCTCACCTTGCCATCTCACACTCCACACTTGAAAGTTACATCCTGCACATTACAGAACAGCACAGCGGCCTCAGTCAAGTCTGTGTTATTTGACCCAGGTCTGTAGTATGTGTATTAAAAGCATCATCTTGTTATTTCATGCTGGATAAAAGCTACTGTAAATCATTACGTTTGGTTTAACCAATAAACAACATTGGTAAGCATTAAATATGTCAGTTTATTAATCAGCATGGCTTACTGTCTAGCTTAGGACATCTTGCTAGCCTTTCCAGGGTAAGCTGGGAGGGTTGGCGGAGGCCAGGTGCTGAACGACTCGGTTGCCTGTGCACAACCCCCCCGGCCACCCCATTGGATGATGATAATGTATTCCCCATTAGGGTGCTCACACGCCCCACTGCACACCATCATTGCCATCATGATGCCTAGCAACCGCATCATTGCACAGTCACTGATGACCTCTGCTTTTATACAGCGCTCCGTACATGTTCGGGAGCAAATAATATGGCCGAGATCTGGTTCCAGATCAGTGTTCTGAAATGAAATATAAAATGAAAAAAGGTTTTCATGCAGCCCGTCGTGTGGAAATGGATTTCTTCGATAATTTGTGGTTGGTACTATGAGGCTCAATCTCAAAATTAAAGCCATTAATGGCTAATATGAACTTTGTGCTAATCGCAACGTGACGCGGATGGTAGAACTCGGCAGACCAAAAAGCAGAACGTGGCTTTGCCGAATATACAGCAGCACTTTTGAAAACAAAGTCTGACAAGGGGAGTAGCAACACCCCGAACACCGTGCCTGATGACAAAGACATTATGACGTCAGCTGCAGTCCCTAACAATGGCAGAACATTCTGCTGTTCCGCATTTGAAGCCACACACAATGACCAGTAATTGCAGGCCTCTTGTGTGGAACAGAGCCGCTATGCTTAATTGGAAAGGCAGGAGAGCCAAACAGCCAGCACTTTAAGCAACATAAACCCCCCTACAGCAGCACGTCACAGGTAGAATTTTGAACTAAATTTTGGTTTAGACCAAAGAAGCAGTGCCTCCATCAGACAAAAGGAATCCTTTGTGGAATTGAAAACACGATGAGGAGACTGTCTCATTCTATGAATTCTCAAGAATATTTTTATTCCCCTTTCACTTACTGACAGTGGGTAGCGGTGTGGAAAATAAGGAGCGGCTTAATCCCTCACGGGGTACCGGGTGACAAGATGGACGTCGTAAGCGGCCACGTGTAATCTGTGCGTAGCTGTTAAGGCCAAGGTGGTGCAGATTAAGAGAGGAGGATTACGAGTTAAATTCAGCAGATGGACAATCAGAGTGACTGCAATCGAAACAGCAGGGCCGTCTACACAGCACAAACGAAGCTCTCTGGGTACTACAGCCGGCTGGGGGTAACCTACTTCTTTCCCCCCACCTCCATTCCCTCCCCCAAGGTTGGGAGTGCCTTTGTCTCAGACTCTCCACCTACCAGGCCTGTTTAAACCCATTCAGCTCAACTCCACCTGCAGGTTAAATCGGACAGAGGCATGTTGCACGTGCGCTCAGCACGAGTGACCGAGCGCAAGGACCAGGACGCCTTTAAGAATCAAGAAAAAGCAGCCCGAATGGAGGAGGAGCGTCCAACATGAGGCGAGCGTCAGCTCAGGAAGTGGTTCTCTGGAAGCGCCCCAGACGCGTGTCGTGCCAGCACCGGGGCTAAAGGAAGATCACAGCTTCGCGACACTTGCCATAAACAACCAGCCCGGAATGGCTGCCAAACGATGTGAACACTTCAGTAATTAGTGTACTAGAAGTATATTTGTGGGCCCATGTAGCGCAACATAAAGACGGGTGTCCCTTAAACCCATCTGTACGAAGCAGTGAGCTCACCCTGAAATGATTGTGCAGACTGGAGCCCATCTGTGCTCATACGCACAGCTCCAGGGGGTGAATTAAAAGACGGAGTGAGGGAAAGCGAGAGCCAAGGAAGGGTGCTCGCATCTGAAGCCACCATACTGTAATAACACCGTGTCATATGCTTCTGTTGCTGCCATTTGTGCCTGAAACCATGGCTGCTATTGAGAACAGAGAGTACTCCCCTAAAGACACATTTCTGGATAGCTAACAGCTCCTGGTTATCAGGAAGCACATTCAGTTGAAAGGTGTCACTCTGACCAGCTTGGCTGTCCACTCGGTTTGTTTTAACGAGAATTAAAAAATAGACGTTCAAAAATAAAGTGATTATAAATAACTGCTCAGTGATTGCAGGACACGCTGCTTCTCTTATTACAACTCCTTATAAAACTACTTTGTGTCCATGTGAAATCAGACAGACGCTCCCAACCACAGGGCGCAAAAAGACAGCTAGATGGTAGAACAGGAGCTCCACAGGACAGCATCATTGCAGCCTCTTGTCCTTCAGTACCGCAAGGCCAAGGGTGTCGGCGACTTCAGCCATATTCAAGAGCGGTCGATGCTTCTCTCCCTGCACTGTTTATAACAGCTGATCCACCTTGCTACACTAATCTAGCTGGTAAGGGCAGTCAGGAAAGAGGATGCCTGCCTGACAGAGCCAAAGGGAACCACTGAGGAAACCTGCCGTGTGGAGCTCACTCCATGCCAGCGTCTTCACAGCTCTCCGGGCTTTCTGCACCGCGTCTGGAAGCACTGCGGTACAGCGCGGGAGTCACATGACTGCCACCAGCTCGTGTGAAAAGCCAGTAATGGGGGAGACAGCACAGTTCAAGGGAGGGTGACCTGTCAGAATAGCGATCCGCTTCCCTTCCCTGCTGTAGAGGACTGAAATACAGCTGGCTGACCTCCTGGCTTCTGGAAGGTAATTATCTTAATATTACATCCTGGCCCTCCAGAAGCAGGGAGGGCATCAGGGCCCTGGACAGACTAAAACAACGTGGCTTCAAGCCCAACTTTGTTCTTACTACAGGAATTCAGCTACTCCAGGCATGTGTGGAGCTGCTGGTGGTGGGTACCAAATACCACTCAGGGACTGAGCACTGGAAAATACCAAAGTGCAAGGAAAATAAAAAATAAAAACATGAGAAAATAGCTATGTGGAAATACATACCGAACAAAAGCTAAACATTTTACCTCAGTTGAATTTTTGAGTTTAACTCATTTAATGATTCGTATGATCATAAAACCTTTTTTCGTCTGAAAACACGCAAGTCAGATGGACAGTCACTAGCATTTGGTCACTGAAGCTTTGGTCACTGCTGCCATGCAGGTTTTAGACACAGATAAAGGCTGCTGCTGGCCTTAGACCTGTCAGGGGAAACACAATCTCACTCAGTCACCATCATTTACATTAATCAACAGGTCATGTTATGAAACTGTCCTGGAGCTGGGCTGTCATTTATCAAGATCATAAGATATGCATTTGCATATATGCGTTCAAATGCATTTTGCTAATTCCTAGACTAAAAAGTACTTCCCAAATGCAGTTTCAGAATATTTTAGGCCCAGCATCTTTTAATGGCATCTTAGCTGAAGCACTGAAAGGATACCCTACCCTTTCTGATGAGCCAAGCAGACTAGACCATAGTCATCCCTGCATGTAAACTGTTTCACTTGTGATACATACAACCTGTGTATTGATTTTACATGCTATAAGTAAGTACAAGCATTGTACATCTGTTGCATGCAAGACTGGGACTACCAAACTGGCATGCCTGTCGGAAGCAAATGTTTTCATTGAGCAACCACTAGGGGGTGCCGTTTAACAAAAACACATTCCACAGGAACAAGAACTTTGCATCCGAAGTAGTATCTGTCAGACTTTATACAAAGTCTTTTATGGGACACAGATGCCCTATAAAACACGTGTAGAATAACTGAAAAGGACTGATTTTTACTTAAATTGCACACTAATATCACTATAAAGGTAACATAAAACACAGTGCACATTGTGTGTGTGTGTGTGTGTGTGTGTAACAGTGTGTGTGTTACTGCTCTTGCAGTAACATAGACACCCTCTTCTCCCTCGCTGTAACATACAGACGCCATCCTCTCCCTCTCTGTAACATAGACACCCTCTTCTCCCTCGCTGTAACAGACAGATGCCCTCCTCTCCCTCTCTAACAGACAGATGCCCTCTTCTCCCTCGCTGTAACATACAGACGCCATCCTCTCCCTCTCTGTAACATAGACGCCCTCTTCTCCCTCTCTGTAACATAGACGCCCTCTTCTCCCTCTCTGTAACAGACAGATGCCCTCCGCTACCTCTCTGTAACAGACAGATGCCCTCCTCTACCTCTCTGTAACAGACAGATGCCCTCCTCTCCCTCTCTGTAACATACAGATGCCCTCCTCTCTCGCTGTGACATACAAATAGCTCTCTCTCCCTCTCTGTAACACACATGCCTGGCTCTCCCTCAACAAACGCTCCTCTCCATCTCCTCTTTGCGAAGTACAGAAGGACCTCTCTCTGTGACATGCAGGCACGCCTCCTCCTTTGTGTCCAGGACACAAAGGGACTATCAGTCAGTTCATTGCAGGCCTTGAGCCATTGTTACCCAGTAATGCCTCCTGGGATCTTTATTCTTTATCACCACTCTAATTGCTCATAAACCCAACATCTTGTCAAATGAGACCAGCTTGACCAGCATCACCACTGTCAAGTCGAGGTTTCACAAAGCTATTAAATATCTATTAAAAACGCATTTACTCTCTTACTCACTGATACACAGGAGGACATGGGAGCATCAAGGAACTATCATTTACTACAATGCATTCTATAGCATTGAAATTTGTCACTGGAGACTTATCACAAGAAAAACATTACATAAAATGAGATTTGTAGAGGGTCTCCATATGCAAGCTGCAAATAGTCTCTGGTAACTGGTCAGTCTATCGTGCAGTCACCTGGTCATTTAATAGGGCATTTAAAAAAAAAGTCATCATCACCATTCAGAAAGAAATACAGCAAAAATGAACTTCAGGCAGTGCCATAAACATGGAGGCGCAGTCCATCGCTCACACAGTTTATCGCAGAGACAAGCGAAGGGTGGGAGGGAGACTCAACCTGGGGAAGACAAATGATGGGGGCTAAATGAAATGTCACTCTCAGTAATGGGAAAACCCAGCACCAGGAACCAGGTCACTTCAATTGCAAAAGATAATCTTAAGCATTGTTGCCTTAGGCACCGCTCGCTTGACAAAACTGTTAACGTCTCCTTAAAAAAACGACGGTGTACCTCTGCAGTTTCAGATGGACTAAGGCTCCTCTACAAGTACACATGTACTCCCTGTGTCCAGAGAGCAGAACAGCAACAGAAAACGGCTCAACGGGACAGGCAGCTAAGAACACAAAGCCGGCTGTCAGATGTTCAACCCCAGAAGCACGGTTAAGAATTATTGATCACAAAAAGAGCCAGGCGTGCAGGAGAGCATTTGATTGCACACTGATAACGCCAGCGAACAGCTCACCAAGTTTGAGTTGTGCCTCACCAAAGCCCTGTAATGGAGAGCAGGTACCACAGAAACTGACCATATCACCAGGCCCACTGACACTTTCTCAATGACGTGGAGACCGCAGAAGCCTCGCCGCGTTCCCACTCTCCACAGACATGTTTGACGCTTGTAAACACGACTGAATTTGATTTCTGTGCTCAAGTTCCCTAAATTCACGAAATTACATCAATGCAGTAAAATACCGAGCTGGTACTTTTATCCATCGCAATGTTCTATTTTTACCCGTAGATCCAAGGGGATATTTTACTGCAGTAATTTGGGTTAAGCACATTGCTCAAGGGTAAGACAGTCCCTGAGAGCTGAGGCCCCACTGTTACACACTGGTGCTTCAACCACCGCCATGGAGCCTTTCAAATAACATACTGCTGCATGGACATATGTTCCTTTTAAAAAATATCAAACGTTTAATTTGAATCAAGCAGCTGATTTTTAAAGCACTATTTTCCATCAATAAAATAGAGAGCATCATGTTTTCTTGTGAAACTGGCTAATTACAATCTTTTAACAATTTTCTGTACATGGTTCTCGCCCTCAAATCTGATCATCTCCACTCTCTCTCCAAATTCATGCTGCCCCCCCAAATGGCGTGGTCCTTGCTCTCGAACCCGATCATCTCCACTCTCTCTCTGATTTCACATTCCCACCCAGATGACATGGTCTTCAGCTTCAAACTCGACCATCTCCACTCTCTCTCCGACTTCATGCTACCACCCGGATACTGTGGTCCTCACCTTTGTACCTGACCATCTCCGCTCCCTCTCTGACTTCACATTCCCACCCAGATGACGTAGTCCTCAGCTTCAAACTCGACCATCTCCACTCTCTCTCCGACTTCACACAGCCATGTGGATGGTCCTCGCCTTCAGGCCTAAGTGTCACTTTTCACCGAGTGACTTTAGGCTGCCCAGACGCATTCAGTCTATTAACGGCAAAGATAAGGTGGCAGGCCTCTCCCCCACAGGAGCGTGTCACACAGCACTTGTGTCGAGGAGCTCGTGCAACTGCTCATTATCTTGTCATTAGAAATATCGTGACAGAATCTGACTGAAGGGGATTCTTCTGCACATCGAACAGGCAGCACTCTTTATTCATCTGAGAGACTCTGCCAAGCAGCCATCTCAAAGGGGAGATAAAAAAGCTACTGGGAAATTTACACTTTTACGCAGAAATTCATGTACACACTGTACCTGATGCCTTCGCTACACAGTCCTGCTTTTGAAGGTAAAAGTCAGGTCCTTTGCTCATATTTATGGTTAACTAGTTTTTCTTTTTGTAATAGAAGCAACTCGCGGAAGTATTTTAAAACATAGAGAGAGATTGGCACGTTTCTGGGATGGCACCAGCATTTCATACCAAATATACCATAATATCCACGAGAGATGTAGTGAGCACAGGGTGAGACGTACATGAAAACACCCCACGGAGCATTCGCAGAAGCACGCTGTAATGATTACCGATCAACACGTCAACATCGCAAACCAGAGATATAAGAAGGCAATCTGAGGAAAAAAAAAGTGGGAGATAAGTGATGAGCAACCGTATAAAATATCCTCCAACAGCCGGGGAGAGACCCCGATCTCCCCAGCTACTTTCCCTGGAGAGCTAAGTCACCATAAGGCTGAGTCCTGTGCAAAACACATTTCCACTAAAGTGCAAAGGATGAGCGTCCTTGCCTACCAAGAGGGAGCCTGACCTGGGAAGAGGTTGTGCGCTCCTGCCCGACGGACTGCAGTCATGACGAGCAGCACACAGCATGCGCTTCATGAATCCTGTACTGGACATTGTTACCATTTCAGAGTGTGGTTTGGAACTGTGGAAACCAGAAGTTCTCCCTAAGATCCAGGCCTGCATATTAAAACTATGTAATGCATATGCAATGCATCCTTAACCCACCAGCAGACACATCCTGTCCATTTTCCTGAATCTCCCTCAAGATAGCCTTGAAATGGGCTGATGCTATTAGAGTAGTCCTGAAGACAACACCATGAACTGCAATTACCGTCTTCCAGCAGGTGGTGTACAACAGCATAGCATGATTCTACCTCCACAATTTAACATCTTGCTAAATGAGACCGAGCCCCAGACAGCGCCGAGGGAGGATGGCGATGTCCCCTCAAGGAGTAGGATGGAGCTGGTTGGAGCCCGTTGTGTGCCATCAATCTGGGGTCATAGGCCTTCTTGACGGTGTACAGGCCTCACTTCCTCATGTGGAGCTTCTGCAGACTCACTGTCCACAAGCCACCCAAATTCTCAGAAGCAAACCCAATTTCCATGTTTGCCGTCCACAGCGATCCTCTTCACTGCTGCTCACAGGCTGCCTCTTCAGCGGACTCAACAGCAGCTTGCCGGTTCCTTACAGATAAACGCTTGGGGAGTCTTTCTCAGTTTCCTTCCCTTTTAAATTCCACTAGACTACAAAATGACCGCAGTTTTGTTCCTAATCTTCTCTGGGGATTACGTTACCTAACACAGCTTTCCTAAGCACTTAACCATGATTTATTAGAACGCAGCTGTGCCGGTTTATCAACAAGGCAACAGAAAAGAAAGAAATTCTAATAATGACTCGTTCAAGTCAGTCAAGGGAAATGTGTTAAAGAAAAACAGCAAAACTTTAAACAATCCATAGGTGCCTATAGAAAGTATTTACCCCCTCCAGACATTTTCACATTTTACTAAATCACAATGGATTTAATTTGGGTTCTTTGACACCCACAAACATTAAAGAATCATTTTCTGTTTAAGTTAAAAGACCTCTACTAATTGATCTAAATTATAAATATAAAATACTAAATAACTGCATAAGTATTCAACCCCTTTAAGTGAATATTTATCAGTGGTACCGATTACAGCCATGATTCTGATAGCTCTGGATAGAGACCTATCAGTCTTTCACTTCTGAACATTGCAATTCTCCCCCATGCTCCTTTGCAAAACTGCTCAATCTCTGTCAAATTTCACAGAGACTGTGAGTGAACAGCTACAGTATTTTCAAGTGCAACATCAAACTCTCAGTCAGACCGAGGCCTGAACTTGCCCACTGCAGGACACTAACTGTTGTTTTTAAGCTCCTAATGTGCAGCTATCTTCTGTGTCACTGTCCTGCTGGAAGAGAAATCTTTTCTTCCATTTCACAACAGTCTTGCAGACAGCAGCGAGTTCCCCTGCATCTCCTTTCATTCATACTACCCCCTCAGAGAAGCATCTCTATACCATTCCATGCTTTACGGTGTGGATAGCGCGTTTCTGGTAATGTGCCCTCTAAGGCTTATGCCAAATTTTGGCCTCATCAGACTACAGAACCCTTGATTTCAGAGTCTCCTACATGCCTAGCCAAGATGTCATAGGAGTTCTTTGACAGCAGCTTTCTGTTTGCCACACTTCTATGGCGTACCCAGAGAACAGCCGCTGTATGCACTGCCTCTCCATTACTCCTTCAGAGTTGTCACAGGCCTCTGATTGGCCTCCCTCACTAGTGCCCTCCTTTCACAGTCACTCAGGGTTTGAGAACAGCCTGCTCTAGTCAGACTTACAGCAACCATCTTTCACACTTTTAATGATAGACTTAACTGCACTCAGAGACATTTAGGGACTGGGTAATTTTCTCATATCCACCCCCTAACAGGTACTTTTAAAATTACCTTGTCACCGAGTTGTTTGGGGTGTACCCCTGACTTCTGGGGCTAGTCTTTGTCAGGAAACTGACTCACCAGCAGTTGCACATCCCAGAGACAGGTGTCCATATTTATACTACACTCACCTGGGGGATTTCCATATAACTAATCACATGACTTCTAAATCCAATTGACCACACCAGTGATGATTTGTGTAACTGTAAAATGTGTGAATACTTATTCAAATTTTATTTATATAGCACCTTTAATAAGGACCATTGGCACAAAGCGCTTTACATAGTCCCAAGCCCAAGGTCCCCAGATAGTCAGCCAAAGGCCACAGTGGCAAGGAAAAACTCCCTCAGGAGGAAGAAACCATGGGAGGAACAAAACTCAAGGGGGAAGCCCATCCTCCTCTGGCCGGCACCGAGCAGGACAGGTTCATTAACACAACACGGGGAACAACAGTCAGGTATAACAGATGGGATACTCAGTTATTTTGTGCTTTTTATTTTTTCATTTAGATCACTCTGTTTTCACTCTGACAGTAAAGCATCTTTACTGTGTATCAGTTTCAAAACAGCCGAACTACAAATATATCCACTGCGGTTCAATGACGTCAAACAATAAACCACGAAACTCCCCTGTAACCGCCCGCGTTTGCAGCGTGCATCCCACCACTGGAAGTGCCAGTGCAAAAGACCGCAGTGGTACCGTGGTGCCAGTGAGAGCAGTCGTGTGACCACAGCGCACACTCTCTCCCTTCGTCTGGTCTCGAGCAGAAAGGTACTTCACACATGCCAGCCGTAGCCTGTACCAGAAATATGGAGTGGAATGAGCATCAGAAGCTCATTTACAGTAAAGGCCACTGTGGCACAGGTCCATGGATCAGAGCACTGTGGATCCAGGTCCTCACACTACTAGCTACTGTTGTTACCATGGGAACCTTCAACAAGACATTAAAACTACCAGAGAGAGGAAAAGAAAAAAAATTAGTGTCCAAATGATTTGGTTAGGTCCTAGGATACACTACACGATTCCTAATTTTGAAATTACCATCCACTAATTACTATAATCAAGCTTGTCCCGCTCCATTGGGTTTGTGATTTAGGGTGATTTAGTTAATATTCAGCGATAATCTAAATACCCTCCTGCAGTCTGTGAAAAATCAGCAAAAATGTTTAAGACAGAAGCACAGGCTGTGTGAGCTTATACCACACTGAATGTATCTGAGGACACGATCCTGTCACAGACCTGTAATGAAGTTTTCCCTACAACAGGAAGGCTAAAAGTGACCAGTGTGAGGTATATTCCAGGTTGGTAGAAGCTTGTGGTGAACTTAAGCCGTTTGCACAAACACCACGAGCTAGAGGACAAGGTCATAAAGGTCACAACAGTGACAGGGCCCAAAGTCCACTTCTCTCAGCCCCTCGCTGCACCTCGCTACACCCGCATGCCGAGGAGGGTGCCTCTGCTGGGGGGGCAGAGGTGTCGTCATGGCAGCAATGTTCCGTTGATAGAGGTATCGATCACGTGCAGGAATGGGCCCTCAATGTCACGCAGCTTCTGTATGTCGTGAGAGGTACCAAGAAATGCTGACTACAGCAAAAGTCATGGAGAAGTGATACTTAGAAGGGAGCATGTGCAAAATCTTTTGAGGATGCAAAAATCAACAAAGTCTAAAGCTTTAGTTAAGCCGGGTTTAAAAGTTGGGCATGCCCAGTTTCCATATCCGCGCATAATTACATTTGAAGTTGTTTCAGAGGTGCAAACTACAGGAAAACTCTATGAGCCTTTTACAGCCCTTTATCGAGCTTTTACTCAACTGTGAAGCAACGCCTTTTGACAAGCTTCATCTGTCAATTATTTGTTCAACCAAAACAAAATTTCGGCAGTGTACTCCTCAACTAGTCAGTCAAACTGAAAACTGTTCAAAAGATAACTGGAAAACACCAGGGCAGCTTCATATTTAGGGGGATGTCTGCCATTTTGGAAAGGTTTCCAAAATACTGCTCTCGGTCAATGAAGAATTTAGCTGTTACAGTGACAATGCATTGCAGTGTCATGGTCCTACAGTCAACCACAAAGAATCAGTGGCCCACAAGTATCATGTACTATGGCTATGAGGTTATTCAAACAGGGAAAACCAGCAATGAAATACTTATCTTGGAATGCTACGTAGCTGTAACAGTTAGCAAGGCTCTCTACTCTTTTCACAATTTATCTTGACATATCACCGAAGAATCCTCACATAACTTCCCTTTGCTGCCAAAGATTTAGCCTTACTAAACAAATCTTTATTGAGTGATTATGTAAAAAGATAAAACCACAAGACAATAAATATCATAGAAGAAATTGGTTATTAAAATAACTACAAAGGCTTTATTAGCATAAATATTTCCTATTCATGCATATAAATATTCATGGTAAGGATTCACATATTTCTTTACTGGACAAATGAAGAAAATAAAGCAAACATTTTGAAAGAAACTGAAAATACTAATGAGCAGAGTTAAATTGCTAGGTTATTTGAACACAAGGTGTTGGAAGCACAAGGACTACAAAGCCCTCAATTTTTTTTTTTTAATTCTTCACACAAGTTTGTCCATGTCCCAGTAGATTAGCGTTAAAGACAATTGCAAAAGACTCCAAATTAAGCCTAAATTGTTATGATGTGGCAATTTTGAAGCAGTCATTGTAAAAACCTGAAGGAGTCATTTTAGACGGTAGGTATCTCAGGAACTACCATGGCTGTGATGGCGAGCTCACTGCCTGCCCAGCTCCACAGCGGCCTCTCATGGCCAGGGCAGGACTTAAAGAGAGCCCTTCAAACGGGTCCCAAGGCATGCTGATGCTGCTGAATAAACATCAGCCCGTCGGCCCATCTCCCCTCTGACGTAGGCGCACACCACCCAGCTCCTCACGGCACATCAAAATGAATATTTCAATGTTGCTCTGCCTCAGGAGAATAAGACACTAAATGTAGATGGCGATTCATAAATAGATGTACAGCGAAACAGGCATTTTAAATGCTAACAACTCCTGTGAAAGACAGGGGTGACTCTGCATCTATCACACCAGCATAACTGTCACACTGCTAGTTCTGATACTGTGTACTCCTGTTCATCCTCTGCATCCCCAGAATAATGTCAAACTTTCCAGAGAACTTCCTTGCAAGAGACTTTTGTGTGTTTAGTTTTAGCTCGACAATCGTCAACATCGTGATCAAACCGTTCTCATTTTTCTCTCAAGAGGGGTTTCCACATAGTACCCATCAGCAGGCCAGCAAAAATTCAACGAAAACCAAAGCAATTGCTACAACACAACTTCAGTGCAGGCCAGCCACAATTAAGAATGTTTAGATCACTGCGGCACAGCTGCTCTGTATTATGTCACTTCCACCTACGCTTACAGCCCGGCGGGAGGAATCGGGCTGGGACCAAGGACTTACTTCCGCTGGAGCCCTGGGGCACCATCAGCTCTGATTGCCCGAGAGGAGTACTACTAAGCTGGAGAGCTCACAGACATGACAGAGAGCTGTTCTGGGTCAGTGGACCCAGACAAAAACTTTTCCAGCAGCTACACAGTCACACAGATAGATGGGAGCAAAGAGCATGCATCAGTCACAAAAATGCTGGGTACCGACCACTACTGACACTAGAATTTTTTTTTTCTCACAAATATGCATTTGCTTACTGTATGAAAACAGCAGGGATTAAAATAAGGTTTTATTAGGATTTAAATGAATAAAGGTAGAACATGCCCCCCAGGGCTGGTGTGGCACAGGTTCATACGTGAAAGCAAACGTGACGACACGACAAATTGAATATAAAGCAGCCAAAGATGAGGCGCCATGATTTGAAAGTGAGATAAAGATCGGACCCGACTGGAGGCAGACTTGTGGGCTGCGGGTCACTGTACCCACGCAGGGTCCTCCGTCAATCAGCGCCCTACAGCT
>JAACJT020000021.1:10208607-10247073 GCA_009936485.2 Gymnarchus niloticus | reverse complement strand
AGTGTACCCGCGCAGGGTCCTCCGTCAATCAGCGCCCTACAGCTAGTGTACCCGCGCAGGGTCCTCCGTCAATCAGCGCCCTACAGCTAGTGTACCCGCGCAGGGTCCTCCGTCAATCAGCACCCTACAGCTAGTGTACCCGCGCAGGGTCCTCCGTCAATCAGCACCCTATCTCAACTGGCGTATCTAAGACCATGAAGGTCAGAGGAAGGCTTGTGAAGCTTTAGCAGACACGAGTGGTATTTAAATATGGTACCAAGAGGCGAAGAAACATTTACTGGAGGAGCAGACTTTAACAAAAAGACAATAAGGTGTATATCTTACTAATGAAACTAGACACCCCAGTTCAGGTTCCATTTCCCAAATCACCGGATTTACTAAAACCCTTAACCTCCAATTTAATGAAGGTAGATTTATTTTGGATAATGTATTTCAAATAGCAAAATAGCGACCAGTGATTTCCTCGCTGTGTATGTCGTGTGTATGTTCATTCTGATCATTGACCAAAGATTAACCTCACCCCTAAAATTGAAAGCATCACCTCAACACCTTAGCAGAAGAGGATTTCTTTCTCATCTTTATCACTGGACAGTTAAAACTGAAGTTTGGGGAGAATAAAATGCAAAATCATAATAAAATACTACTTCCACGGTGGTGTCTGGGCAGAAACAACTCTGAACATTTCCTGTGCTCTGTCATTAAGCCATTTATATATAGTTTATGTACCTCAAGCTAGAAATCAACCAGAGTCAAACTTTGATGAGTAATAATATTCACTGCAGGCACATGAAACATTGTGAACAATTCCTACCTAATATGGTCTTAGCATCAAGGGTGAATAAACGTGGTATTCAGCAGAATGCGCTATGCTGCCTGTTGGCTTCTTTGCCTGCATCCCTGGCCATTTCCAAGAGACTAAGCCATATCTAGGTCACAGCTGATCGGGGTTTGATTATCAATGTCTTCTCAAGGTGAGCAGCAGAGCACAGCCTTAATAGAACTGAGGCTGATTAGCTAATTAGCATTTCATTTGCATAATAGCTGCACAATTCATTAGTCCTCATGTGAGCTCATCTGCATGCCACAGTTCTCGACCCTTTTCTCCTTCCTGGAGGACTGCACTCTGGCCCTAGAATCATTCAGACTCCTGTAGGGATTACATCAGCTCAGGAAAAAGAACAGACCATAGTAAACGCAGGGTTAGCAATCTGCAAGACGTCTATAAAGAAGACATGCTGTGTTGTCAAGTTTTCTCGAGCCCCTTCTTCTGACGTGTCCATCTCTTAGTAGCCAGCCCGCCCCAAATTAAAATCAGAGACCCCTGTTAAAACGGAAGACTTTGTTTTCCAGGCAGAGACTCCTCAACGCGTCAAGTAGAGAATGGGAAACAGACACAAAGTGAAGATGCCAAGCAAGCCTACGGCTGCTCTGTGGAAAAGCGGTAAACGATATGGTGAGTCAGCATACCGAACGCAGGAAACACTTGGCCTTACAGCAGTCCCTGTTCCGCTAGTGACAGACCCCACGCAGGGTGCCTCACCTGCCACACCTGTGGCCTCCTTCACCGCTTACTCTCACTCACAGGCAAAAGCAGGCTCAGCTGTGAGGGAATCCTGAGCAGACGTGCGAACGGAGGGCCAACTGCCTGCAGCCTGTTTGGGAACTAACAGCACTATCACCGAGGGCGGGAGTGAAGGGGCCTCAAAGGGAGACTCATGGCAGAGAGCATTGCTGGGACTGCTAGTGTGCCCAGTCATTCCCCAGTAACGATCCAGTTATCCAAAATTAATTCCCTCCACCACCAGCACCAACACACCCGGCCCACACATAATGTCAGGGCCACTACGCACCAACATGCATAGTCAATAAACTTTATGACAATACGTCGCCATTAAAACTCATTTTTCACATTTTGCAAAAACAATCTACAAAATAGCTACTGAACAGTACCTACAGGCCACAGATACAGGGGAAAAAACTATTCTGTGTTAGGCAAGCACAACAAGTAATGACCTGTTTGCATATGACATGTGACTTGAAGAACACACACACACACGCCATTCCTTCACAGAACAATTTAGTGTCGATTCACCGACAGTTTGGTCGTGTCCAGTGTCTCCACCAACACCTCGGGTCTACGGCAGTCAAGTAACTTGTTCAATCGGTTCACCCAGTGAAACAGGAGCTGAGAAGTGAGCCTGTCATTCATGCACTGTATATATGCAGGCCTGATGCAGGGAGAATACTTCATCCACACACTCCAGGGCAGAAATGTGACACCTGCATATGACACATGGTGTGTTCTGGATCTATGGTAATAGATAGGATATATGACCCCCCCAAACAGACGGACAGTGGTATGTGACAGCAATGGGTATTCTCCAGGGACTCTCTCTGCCTCCAGGCCGTACCAAAATCAGGCTCATCTGGGGAAAGCTGAGAAATTACTGACAGGGTGGCACCGAACAGCACTAAAATAGATATCTTTGTTGGGCTCATCATCATGACTGTGTTGCTGTTTTCCTCAGCAAGGTGCTTGCTGACCTTCTGGAGAGGCCAAACCCTGAATGGGCGTGAATCCATTTTTCAGAAATCATTACCATGTTGTGCAAACAAAAATCATTACTGAAAGACTCAGAACGGACTCGATGGCATGCAAGAATAACTAATATGAATTTTATCTGTATTTTAAGTGGCTAAAAAGCAGGCAAAAAGTATGACACTAACCCCTGCAATGAAAGAAAAATAAAACAGCACCATGTGGTCTAAGGCATGGAGAAGATGCTGAATGAAGGACGGAGTCACGCAGCACCATTAACACCAAAATAACAGGTAACAAAGGCTGCAGAACGAAAGTTCCTGCGGGTCAGACGCAGCTGTTAACCCTGCCTAGGAAGAGCAGCGTTTAGAGCAACCCTGTAACGCCAGAGCACTCAGCATGCACTTTGTCTATGCCGTTCAATTACGGCTCATTTAATTATCCCTTAATCACCGCACCCTTGGTGCACCACTGCCGGAAAGACTGCTAAGCACAGAGATACAAGCATCACAAACACAATGAAACCACCAACTAGCAGCCTGTGTTTGTATTATGTGGGCAACGTGTATTGAGGGATACTTTTTTTTAATAAAAAAAAAGAGAGCTGTACCTTTTTTAGCTACAGGAATGGAGAGACATTCCCAAACACGTGACATCCATATTTGTGAGGCGACAGGGAAGAGAGGAAAAGAAAGATTATCGTTAAGTTCTGGGAGGACGGAACAGGATGTGCAGGAGTCATTGACAACAAAGTGCAGGCGGCTGCAGCAGATTGCAGACACCTCGTTAACGAACCCTTGTTTGAAAGGCAAACCCCCACCTACTTAATCCATTAACGCAAAACCATTTTCAGTTCCACTCAATTCCAGCCCCGAGCCTGAGAGTTTAAATCACTATATTAGGGTCTGTCTTTAGCAAATTTTTTTTACCCCTAAAGAGAGCAATCTAAACAATACTGTTAAAGAAATCATAATTATAACCATAATATAACACAAATCAGAATGAGCTAGCAAAGCTGTTGCCTTGTAACACCGGAGAATGAAACAGCGTGAATAAGATCACGCCTTACAGATAACCATGCCATCCGTGACCAGCAAGCTGTCTCCATCCGTGTTTGAAATCACGGTTAGCCAAGTTTCCCGATCTGGAAACACTCATGCAGCGTTTGGACAGATAAAGCGTCGGGGCGTCTGTCCGCCCCAACTTGCCGAACCGCACAAGTGACTGGATGAGGATTTAAAGGAAAGCATACCTTGCTCGGCCATCATCATGTGTGAGAAACCTTGGAGGAAGGAGAGAGAGAGAGAGAGAGAGAGAGAGAGAGAGAATAGAGCTTCAGGTCACACTCAGCAATACCTGGACGTATTGTGATGTCACATGTTTTACGGAGATGCAAAGCATGGCATCTGACACACAGGGAGAAAGCTTTAGCCACGTGACCCACAGGCCATTCCTGCTTGTTGAAATGTTTACCATCCTATCTTTATCCAGCATGTAAACTGACTTTACAGTTGTCCTGAAATTTAACTTCAGGGTCAGAAACATACAACTGGTTTCTGATCCACTGAAAAAGTAATAAAACCAAAATCTTTAGTCCTACTAACATGTAAAGTGTATCCATATGAATGCAGAAAGCCCCTGCCCCAAATCGTGAAAAGAATGAATCAAAACTGCTTTATGACACATTTAAAATCCACTGGGTTTAATATTTAAGCTGCATTACTAGCTGCTAAATCAAAGTTATTGGATTTGATTTTTCTCGGAGGCAAAAAATGATAGGAGTACTGACTCAAACTCACCTGGGACACTGTTGACCTCTGTTGTCACGATTGCAGAAAGAAAAATGAAGGGAAAGATTTCCAATGTTAGAAACACCCAGCTCCATTTGCATGGAAGTTCATCATGCAAAGATGCAGCACACCCGTTGTCATGCAAGTCGCTGGACCAGCCCTGTGCATGCCTCGAGACACCTGCAGGGAACTTTCTGTGTATCACCTGTCCCACTCTCAGTGAGCCAGACTGGAATTCTCCCAACAGTCTGACGACAGCACTGTAGGGAGAGACTGTAGCGGTGGCAATCGATGCAGGTGACACCAGCTAGCTCCAAAAGACTTGCGTGGGGTGGTGGAGGGATGCAACTACACTGCCTCACATCCATTATCTTCACTGCAGACTGGCCTCTGCACCTCAGCACTCGATCATTATTGCAGTTCACTGGCTCACACGCATCTACACCAGTTGCACTGGACCCAGCAGCTGACCCCCGAGGAGTCGACTCCAGACCTCACACAGCAGCCACAACTCTTCTCGTTGCTTGGAGAACTAAAAGACTCAGAACTGAAAAGCTAAAACGCAGCTTAACTGCACAGCAGTTGTAAGCAAGGTTCCTTAATCAGCCTTGGCACAAACAGCTATTAACAGAGGAAATTAACAAGAACCTAATTAAGTTGAACTCCATTAAATGCATTTAGTACTCAGTAATCAGAGATACATTAGATATTAATTTAGTCCTGAAGCTTTCAGGCTGTGGCACTCGATTTGCAAATATGATGTTCTCATGGTTGTTCAATCTCACTGCATATCATGGAATATGCTGAATCTTTTTTCTGAACAGCTCCTTGGTGGTTCAAGGTATTTAAGAATGCACACGACAAATCCTGTAATGCCTCTGTACCAGTATACCAAGGCAACAATTTCACCCAGGTATCAGGGTAGCATTCCTCCACACTGGGCACTTGACGGTCCCAACACTGAGTACATGAAGGTCCCAAAACTGGGAACTTGAAGGTTCCCACACTGGCCACATGATGGTCCCAACACTGAGTACATGCAGGTCCCAAAACTGGGAACTTGAAGGTTCCCATGCACACTAGGTACATCAAAGTCCCCCCCAAAGGGCACATGAAGCCCCACCTGGTGCTCTGAGGTTCTTTGTTTTTAATATCATACTGAAACCCAATTTTCAGCTCTGGCTACAATGCATGCTGTCTTTAATTTGGACAAAAGTATTTTTTTCTCCCGTTTTTACTGACCTACTTTACAGAAATATTATTTCACTATATATGACATCTCCTGTGTTTCTCTAATTCTGGCAGCTGAGATCTCAGGCACCATTTCATTTGGCACTTCACATCTCCTTTCCTTCAATTAATTGCTTTTTTCATCTGCCTTTATGCATTTATCTAATGGCTCCTGCAAAGAAATAAAAAAGGGGCATCAGTAAACCAGACACCCACATGAGGAAGCAGATCAATACCGCCAAGTAATTTTGTCTTCCAGGAAATTCCTCTTACGCCAAGTTACTTTCTCATGTTCAGTCTCCCAGTGGGGCATGAAATAATGTTGCAAACATGTCCCAGATGAAAACTTACATTCAGAAGGTACTTCATCTGGGGCTTAATGAAATATGCATGCATCCATGCATATTCATTGTTCAAAAGACTGAACAGCCTGGAAGCAATGTGCCCATAGCATAACTGCTATTTATTTCCATACTGTGCGTTTCAATTTATTCATTTGTTTATCTCCTTTGGGGAAAGACTACTGTGTTGGGATTTATCTTTGTAATGATGCCAGACAACAAAAATTTCCTCCTGGGAATAGGTAACGTCCTGTTTTAGCTTAAAAGTATACCGAACAATTCCTAGTGAAAATGTGAAAGTCTGAGAATCTTTCCTTATCACAGAGCTGACATGATCCAGAAGAGGTGACAAACTGAATAAGCATTGGGCTGTCAAATATTTGCTATTCTAATCTGTCCTGGACACATCCAGCTTGGGAAATGTGGCCATTGCAACCTTGTGCCAGCAATTCCAAAAATCTGCCAAAACCATCATCTTGTTGCTATCTGTACAGTCACAACCTGGCTCGTTCCTTACCAAACTACACTGGTTAAAAACACCAAGGATGTTTCTCCCTAGACCCGACAGCACTTACAAAGGAGAAAAGGTACTTTGAAATATATAGAGTATTGAGCAGTGTAATCTAAACCCTACAGACACAGCACTGACTCAAGGAAGCACTGCAACACCTGCATTCTGCCAGCAAAGCAGCAGCTCTCAGGCCTCATAATTGTGTTCATTATCATCATTCTTTTCAGTGGCATTATCTCCAATTAGCATCATTAATCAATGTGGAGAATGAATGTCACCTTGGAGCACCCAGGAATCCACTGCAGATTCTGCCCTTGTTGCAGTGAGGTGAGCCGGGTTCTCAGTCATCCACACAAATTGGCCACAGTCCCATAAATAAGGCTATTTTCTTGGATTTTGAAAACTCATGTTCAGGGGCCAAGCCCATCAAAGATGCTTTTACACTTCGTTAAAGTTAGCAAACCACAGGATTGAGCCAAGGAAACAGGCAAAGGGCAGAACTGCAATAAATCAGGTAGGAATGCCTGTGTAACCAATCCCTCTAAATGTATACTGATGTCCAGCCTCATGAGCAGCATAATAAATGTGGGTTTCTACTGGTACAACCTCCTCAACGAACCACCAGTGGTACAGCCTAACAGCTCAATGAACCAGCAATTCTACACCCTAACATCTCATTTCATACAATGGATGCAACAACCTTAATGAACCACCAATGCTGCAGTCTAACAGTTCAGTCAGTATCACAAACAATCAAAACGTGCTCATCAATCAGTGTGCATTCTCCTCACCCATTTACATCTGATGCAGCCAATTTGCGTGTTCTCTGCTAGGCCAGACAACCTGAGGGAAGCTAAGGTCTGCAGTGAAAATAACTAGGATGTGGATCTCACACATTTTTGCATTGCAGAAACCAAAAAATTTTTACCAAGAAGAAGAAAATATAAATGTTTTCATGTCTGTGAAAAGCTTCAGAACCCCATTTTTGTATACCCATCTGAACACAAAGTGGGGAAAAAAAAAAAAAACAGAATTTGGATTTCTGAGTCCAGTATCCATTCGGGCTGCAATGGTTTAGCCACTGGGTATGGACTAGTGGTGAGCAAGACAGTCAATTAGAAGAAGACAGCCTCTATTTTCCTTAGTTCAGTCAAAAAAGTCCAACAATGCTCCTCATTCAGTTAAAACAGTAAAGGAAAATCAGCTGCAGCACAGCAATAAAAAGAACTTTGGCTCAAAGCAGCAAATAACTTCTGTTAGATTCTCAGGATCTACACACAGCAATGAAAAGAGGTCAAGCTGTGATTTCACTTCTACAATAAAATATCAATAAAGTATAATTAGAACCACTTAAAGGGTGCATTATTAAAGTAATGGCTGGCTATTTCAAATGGAGAGTCCCAAATGGTAAGGAAAAGCCGCAGCTTTAAGCCATCCAGCGAGTTTGAGTGAATCCTGAGACACATTTCTTAAAGAGACAGCGCAGTGGGACTGTGGGCCAACAGCAGCCTCCTACGGCGGGGAGTTTCCGTCTCTTTTAATCTCTACTGCAACTAGCAGGTTATTACAGAGATACACGCGCTCATGGAAACAGCGAACGACGTGGCGTTATTCAGCTCCCATAACAATGTTTCTATTAATAGGCTTAATTCTTGTAGGACTTCATTGTGGATACCACGTTGTTGACAGGAGCACTTAAAGAACCTTGTTTCCTCCATGCACCATTTTGTGAATAAGAAAGAACAAGCTGTGAGTATCCGTGTGCAAAGCATGCTGGCCAGCACAAACCCCAAAAGCTATTAACTTCCATATACTTGATCTTCAAGTAATAACAGGACTTTTGCTGTGAAATGTGGGCCCTGGAAATGCAACATTAAATGCATTGAAAATGCAAATCAAAGTTAGGTTATTGTGTTGATCTGTGATAAAGATGATGTGCTTTTTCATCCATGAAAAGTACTAGAAATACAGCATTTTATCCACACAAGGGACAGAAGTGAAGAAAGCATGGTTGAGGAAAGAAGAGGAAAGAAAAAAAATGGGAAGGAAAGAGGCAGAGAAAGAGGAGGGACAGACAGCAAGATGAGGGGGATAGGGTTAGCTAACCAATGCGGGACTGGAGAGAAAGACAAGGACACGGGAGAGACAGAGATGGGGCAGGGGAGAACGAGTGGGGACCTTCAAATGCAATTTACAGTTCATTTCTCTTTGGTAAAACACAGCATAGCGCCACCCCTAAGTGTGAGCCCTCAGAAGCCTCCACCCCCCCTTCACTTCACCTTGGTTGCAGAAGCGTCCAATATAGTCAGTTTTTGAACAGTCGCACAGCGGCTCCCCGTCCACTAAGGAGCAGCTACCTCCATTCTCACATGGATTCACCGAGCAGAGGCCCTCCAGGTCCAGTCCGATGTTCTGGCTACTGAGGAGCCTCGGCCCCTGGGAGCCATACTTCAGGTCTGTGATAATTCCCCTGAATGGCGGCTGGTCCTTCACCAGGGGCAGCGTCAGGGCAGATGGGCGGATGTCCTGCGGTACGCCCCCCAGGAAAAGGTCGCTGACGATTTTCATATACTGCCTCTGTGGCCGCACCTCACCCGCTTTGGTCTCGCTGTCCAGCCCCAGGACAGTCCGCAGATTATACCTGCTGAGTGTGGCGAAATGCCAGTTGCTGTCATTGACGAGCTTGTCGGAGACGACGGTGGTCTCCGCACAGTCGATGCTGAAGCGCAGCTGAAGCTTGCCGTCCACCACCATCAACTGCAGGAAGTCACAGTAGCCGCCGTCATCGAAGTACAGCAGCAGGGCAGTGGACAAGTCCGTCTTGAACTGAAAACTCAGGTCACTTCTGGTGCTGGCGTCCCAGCGCAAGTAGCGGGCCCACTGGTCAGGGGCCCCTGTAAACTCCAGGCTCAAACACAAGCCTAGTAAAGTACTGAGCAGCAGCTGCACCGTGACCCAACAGCAGAGGGGACTCATTGTAGGCTGCGCAAGTAGGTAGGGGAGCTATGATCCTTAACAGTAAGATACCATTGAATTAGCTTTGGCTCACAAGGTGATGTATTCCATGTACATCCCACCACACTCACACAGAAGTATGTTACAGATAAGACTGATGAGGAAGAGCCTTCAGCTGGAGCAGAGTCGTCTTGTGAGAGACACAAGTGGGACAGAGAAGGCCATTAAGAGGATGCTCTAATCCAGCACGACGACCCCAAGGTGCCGTGGTCTTCAGGCTGCACGGCCGAGGCTACGGGAAAGTGTCAAGCCACATCCAGCGGAGGCAAGTCTTCTGGCTGTCGGTGACATCACAGCCTTCCTCATGTTGGCCTCAGGGTGCTTCAGTCCATCGGACCAACACGAGGTCCTATAAATCCCGTTACTGTTGGAAACAGAGGAAATTCAGTTACAGGGCAGACATTGCGATTTACGACTAACCCAGTGTTGAAAAAACCAAAAGCTAAATACCAAGGCAGTCAGAAGGACAACCATGTGACTGTGATTTGTAGAGATGAAATTTTCAGGAAACCTACGGACATGTGTGAGTCCCTCGATGAAGCGGAAGGCGAGGCTTTGCTATGTTGCACAGAGAAAACAACCAATTAAATTTTCACTGCATCTAAACAGTTAACAATGCTGGTATCGAAATCTAATTAAAAGTTCTCCAGATATTGTCTCCGAAGGTTCTTGTGTGTTATCGGTCATCTCCTGTGTAAATTATTCTCATGGCAGCCCCAGCTATCAATCAATAGTGCTGTGCCTGTCTTTATCTGATGATGGGAAATTAAAAGCTTTTCTACTGGATATGCACCGAAATATACAACACATTGAACACATGCAGGGCCGTCTGTCTGGTGGAAGGTCTCCCATCAGTGAGGGTAACGAACATTTGGGTCCGAAAGAGAGAACAAACCGGCAGAAATAACAGCTCACGCATGATGACAAAAACAAAATCATCACCTCCACCACCCCACCTGTCACCATGTATTCCTTTACATCGACATTGATTTGCTGCAATTAACAGTAGAATTAATTTTCAGATTTTTCTGCACTAACAAGTGTTTACAGTGGCGACAAACACTCACAATAGCTCAATTGTTGGGTTCTGTTGACGTTATTGCCATTAAATGGATGACTACATTCAATGATAAAAACAACAAAAAAAAAGCAATTATTATAAATATTGTGGTATTAGCACTGACACAATACTGGCACAGTTCTCCTTAATATTAAATAATGTGCATATCTATCACTAAGCTAGCAATTCATCAGATATTTAGTTATGATGCACAAGACCATACAAATCCTTCATCTGATCTATTTGCCCATCAATAAACAGTAGAGTTTACCATGCTTCAGACTGACAGACCAATTTATAACATGACCTTAACCATATTAAACCGACTAGTGATAAATGTGGCCCATTCCACCTCTAGCAACCACAATACGCAATGCAAATATTTAAGCATGGGGACACAGGAAACCATTAACATATCTGAGTTTATAAAGGTTTCCAAATCAATGTGTCTCTAAATGAGCAGATTATATTCATGAATTCATGTTTGCGCTGAGATCCAAAAGCACTGTTGACACTTCAAACTGAATATTGGCTTTTCGGATGGAGGCCGCCCTACCGCTGCCTGCGTTCCCTCTGGATAAAGGCCCACAATGTAGGGTCTCGTGTTTCATAGCCCAACAGTAACATAATACAGAGAAACCTAGAAGGCAGCCTCTGAGACAATGGGCCCACCGCCCAGAGTGCCTGAAGCGAGGAGGGCCTGTGGCCCTGCAGAGCTCGTTCAGGAGCTCTGCTCACAGGCAACCATCGACTCGGTTTGCGATGAGGTTGGGCTGCATGTCGGCCTGTGAGTGGTGACACGCTGCAGTCGAGCAAATCACGAATCTGGATTCCCACTGAAACAACGAGTGTGAGAGATGGAGCAGAATGGAGCGGCCATAAAACGTGACACACAAATTAAGGAGATGAGTCTGTGCCTCGCCTGACAAATTACTGGGCCCACACTGCTGTGGTTTCGCTGACGTTCCAGAATCACATGGTATCTAAGGCACAAAGAAAGCCACGCCACAAAATGTCCCCAAGAGCAGCACACACTCCCAACCGCAAACCACCAGCGAAGTACAATGCTAAAATGTCCCCGAAACACAGGCGCAATCCAGCCTTATCATGTGACGTCATTACTCTGCGGTGCCTGCCCAACCTGCAGAGGCGAGCCGTGCTCAGAAGACAGCGAAGAATTCAGCTGTGCCCAGCCCCACCCCCGTGACTGGGCGAAGGGTTCCAGTGGGCACTGCAGGGGAGACCACGACGGTACACTGCTCAGAATACGCATCTCTAACGCTCCCGACATCTCACGCCATAATGTACGATAAAAGAGCAGCCACTGGAAATGTTATCGCTACTATCATCTAACGCAACGAAAATGCTAAATTTCCTGTGATATACAGTTACACTGCAAAATAAATGAAGGAGAAGGCGCAATTTGCCAAAATAGTCCAATATAAATGCTGAGCTGTTGTAAAGCAGTGTGCTATTCGAAACGAGAATTTGTTAGGAGACAAGATAATTAAATACTTCAAATTCCTATGAGGTTTCTAAGCGCATTTTTGTTTCCTCTCGTCTGCACTTCATGCTTTGCAGCAACAAAGTAAATTTCGTATAAATAATAATTTATGTATGTTTCGTTGTGCCCTTTCCGCAGAATTACAACGAAAATTCACAATACAACATATAGCATTAATTGTACTTATTTTTAATAGATTCTTCCTCTGTGTTTCAGATTTTTACCTGCTTTTCGTTTGAACGGTATTAACAGTCAGGTATATACTCGTACTTGCTCCATACGTTTATTCGTTTGGGCTCGGCAAAAAACCGTCACAGAAAGTACAAAATATGCACATACGTACGTGTGTTCAAAAAAGAAAAAAAATCAAAAACGTAAAAAAGCCGGATTCCATTTTACTAATACAAGAATAAGTATTTTGTGAGAATCATGCGTTCTTTTCCGATTTTAAATGACACGGCAATCATTTCTTGGTTATTTAAGCCACATCACAACGAAATAAAATCTAAAATTAACCGTTGTAGGAAAATAAAATTACAAGTTTTAAAATGTCGTCTGAGCTGTCAGGTATATATTTTATAAAGCTATGTATAATTATTACAAACCCAAAATGATAACATTGTCAAACTGAACAAAGTACACGTCTCCTTTCCTTTTTAAATTACAGTAATAGTTACACTAATAAATGACCATACATACACTTCAGCATTTTATTTAAAATATACATTTTGCAGGCATAACTAAGCACAATATTAACTGTCCCATAAAATGATATTTTATTTTATAACAAGATTTTTCATTTAAACGCTAGGCCTGATAAAGTCTAAATAGGTAATACATATTTCAATGCATTTAACATTTCGACAATTTGACAATAAATATTAGGGGACTATTTATTTGGAATAATACAAAATGACACAACCACGGAAATGTGATGGCTCTCAAAAACAGCAAAACCTCCAGCGCATGGTAATACCATGAAATCCTAACGAACCTTGCGTTTTGCTGCTGTAATTCTCGACCTAACAGCACACCTCAAAATAGGCAAGAAAAAAATTACCTTTTATATAACGAGCAATACTCTGTTTTAAACCTATACGACACTGCGGTAAGTATTTTGTTCTTAATTTGATATGGGGCAGGTTTCAGTTAAGCAAATTACATTTTTGAAAATGGTTCATATATTGTAGTAAGCATTATGTTAACTTTTCGAAAATACAACAAATTAATAGTTAGGAATAACAATGTAGAAGTGCTGCCAGAAAACTGAAATTATATGCGTAAAGGAGTATTACTGATAACAGACTGTGTGTCTGAGTAGAATGTGCGTTTGTGGGATATTCAGCTAATCAAAAAAAAAAAAAACTGCGCAAACAAGGCGCGGTTCATATTCCAGAAAATGTACCATCTATCAGGTCTCATATCCAGCTCGGTCACTCCTGAGGCGCCGGGTGCTCGTCACGTCCCACTGGGACATTCTGTCTCGTAAAGATGTCCTTTAATTTCTATTACGTGAAATCAGGTGTAATCTATCCACGGCATGCTGTCTTTTATATTTATGTTAAATTATAATGTTACAAAAAGGCCACATCTGAAGTAATGTCTGAGAACACTTGAAATATACAGTCAACCTATATTATACACGTTTTTAGCAAAATATTTGAAACGGCTTGTCTTTTCGTGTTTGCATCTAGATTGCTCGTAATTGTTAGATGATTTCGCAGTTTGACAGAAAATGTGCTTAGAACATTATTATTATTATTATTATTTAGTTCGAGGCAGCAAATCAGACCTGCCTTAAAAACGAAACGAATCCTAAATAATTGTTAATGATCAGCTCCAAAAAATCAACGCTGACTGAAGACGGTGCTTAATACGCGGCATTCAGTTTGTAACATTAGGGTCAACTGCTTGATTAAAATTCGCCGGGACCTTATCAGTAGACAACAGATAGCAGCGATGGGGGAAAAGAAATCACAGGGCGAATTTGAATTTCCTTTTTAATGTAGATCATGTTTCTCCTGAAAAACATCCAGTGGCGTAAGATAAGCAGGAGCGACATGCGAAAGGTGGTACCGCTCTGCTGTAACGGCGACAGCGCACTGGCAGCATCAGCCAGCTCCCATCTATTATTTATCGCACTCCTTTTTGGACGTTACACCATTCTTACGGACCTAAAGTCTGCTGTCAAGCACCTCGTTTATATACAGATAATTCCTTAACACGTCCCCATTTTCGTTTCAATAAATACGAAAGTCTCCGATTTATTACGGCGCGGATCAGAACGCTACGCTTTAATGTGCATATTTAAGCACACCACTTAAAGTTGCCCAGTTTGGCTCGGGAAATTTAGCCATTTAAAATATCAAATTATTACAAGGGAAAACATGGAAAGAGCACCACCAATTATAGGGAAAAGCTACCACTCCTAATGTGACATATTTTGAATTTGTACGCCACTCTGACTGGAATCATCATGAAATGCGCTATTTTACTGCATAGGTATTTTGCCTGAACTTTACCGAAGTGCTTTTTATTATTAGGTTTTAGATTAACATTGAAAACCCCTCAAAACTCATTCTTTTCAAATTTTATGCTATATTTTAACTTTTAATTAAGTTCAAATAATACCGAGTTCGGAACAGCCATTGCTATACAGTGCGGCTTAAAACAAGACTGACCTTAGTGACAGGAAAGATATCCACAAGCACGGTAATCCACATTCAGTTTCCTATGGCATATTTAGATGCTTTGGGTCCACGTTTGAAATGAGCGTTCAGTGCGTCGCTGAGACGAAGGGCAGGTTTTTTGTTTGTTTGTTTGTTTGTTTGTTTGTTTGTTTTGTTCTTTCTTTCTTTTTTTTTTTTCTTACCAGTGCTGCAGGTTTTAGAGCAGAGCACCGTCCCTCTCAGCGTACAGCGGCACATCACAGAGCTGCTGATGGGCAATCACGGGATTTTCACACACGGCCAGCCCGGTCCGCCCTCTGTTTAATACCATGCACGCCATTTAAAGGCATAGCCTGAGAAACCTGCGCTGCTCTTCACAGCGAGTGTTAAACGCGCACTGAAAACACTTCCACGTCAAACACAATAACGAAATAAAATGGCATCGACATGACAGGAGCGCTTCTTTGGTGTCGTGTTTCTGAGATTGTCTCTAAGAACTGTAACACGCGTGGAACGTGGATTTTAGCGCCATTGCACTTTAAGGCCACCAATTATGAGACACCTGTCTATGGTATGTGGAAATTAATTAGGGTCAGTTATAGAAACTGTTTCTCTTAAGTTTATGTGCGTGCAATACCTCCTACGTTTCGTATTTGCACGGTATATGAAAACCAAAAAATAAATAAATAAAATTCTCAATCATCTCATCCAAATAACTAAAATTAAATCTTTTTCAACAAATTACACATTAGCCGCCTGCTGGAGAGAAAATATTATAAGTGTGAAACCATAAAGCTTTAACACAGGGGACCACTGTCCATGGTGCTGAAGACGATACGTATAAGAATCATATAGCGCTTCAGCTCTCTGACCTACACAGCCCTGACTCCTAGTCCTAAGGAATCCACATGAAAACGGCTTTCCTGCGGGAGGCACGTGGAGACTCTTTATACAATGCAGAAAAAAAGAAACTTTATTCAAACTTTAAGACGAACTATACCCATTATAATGTTAGTCATATAATCTTATTGATGACATTCTCTAAGCTGTTTTAAATATTTATTAAATAGTTATAAATTGTTACTCGAGCACCGTTTTGTGGGTAATGTTATAGGACTGCTCACTTAAATATACTAGTTTCATGGTATGGTTAGATCGTTACTCCAGCGGCTCCACATTATCTTCTAAATCAATAAGATAAAAACTGGAAACACCAACAAAACCGACTTCATGAGCTTCTCTGTGTGTACTACACGTACGTGTCCTTGTCTGTGTCTATACGTACAGTACACGTCAGTGTGGTGCCCGAGGAGGGAAGCCTGTCAGCTTGTGTGGGTACAACATGGTTAGCTGCACCTTAGGAACCACCGTGTATCAGAGCACAGAAAAGCCTGACAAACGTATGGAAAGCAATGAAACCCATTTTAAACAACGCTAGCTATGAAAAATAAACAGCCGCATCTACATTTTTCCAGCACTAAGCCTATTTTCTTATAAAATTACTTGTCATGCAACACATGTAAATGAAATGGCCAAATAAATCTTGCTTTTCACACAGCAGGGGAAAATGAAAAAAAATCTAATTTATGTTTCAGTGTAATCATCTCTGCTGAATGATAAACAAATATGGTCGCTCAGCGGAGTGAGCCTATATCCCACCAGACGTTTTGTAAATAGTCACTAAACGCTGTCTTGTCTGACATACGGGGGCTGGTAGTAGAGGGATCAAAACAGATTACAAAGATGACACGTGAGGTGGGTTAAAGGACTAATTAAACTGGGGAGCTAATAAAAAGATCAGTAGCTTGGCTAATGAGAGTGCGGAGTACTCTCTGGGGAAAGTAGTGATATAATAGGCTCTGAGATGTGCTCACACGCTGCCTGGTCAGGACCATATCCCCCATCACTGGGAAAGACTCCATCCGGTTTCAGGGTTTGAAGGTCGCTGTGACCACAGCCTGGTCTGCTTCTCCTTGACAAGTGAAATCATGTGATTGTTGAGGTAATGACAGAGGTCCCACTCCCCCATTCACTATTCTGCCGGTCCAATAGAAGGTTATGCTGTTAACGTCAGAGCCTCCTAAATCATCACTGACTCCATATCGAAGTAACCCACCAACCATCTATCTGCTCAAAGAATCACAATCCAACTTTATTGTATCAGCATATAAACTACCTTATTAACTTCATTATAAATGTACTCTATACTCAGGAGAGGCATCAGAAGGAACCCAATGTACCCAGACTAGGAGATCACAGTGTCCATCCGTAAAAGGCGTCCATTCCGCTGTGTGTGGCCTGTTTCTAGTCATGACAGACTGTCCTCAGCAGCCTTCCTGGGGGTCCTGAGTCATTACGTAGGCTGGGACTGTGCCACTCAACCCACACACCAGAGCTCCTGGCATCACACACACAAACCAATATATACACAGTTATACGCACACAAATATATTAATGCACACACACTCATAGACCAGACTTTCACAAACAAACACGGTCAGAATTATACTCACAGACACACCCAGATTTACACACACAATTTTAAAGACAGTCACACTCACACAGCCTGACAGGCCAGAGTAAAGCATAATCCACATCCTGTTCTCCACCACTGTAAGCCCACCTTGAAGGTAGGATTGTTCAGGTGAGATTTGTAGCTCGATGTGTTCAAGCATAGGAACTCACAATGAAAGCCATCATGAAAGGACTTCACTAAAGTTAGATAAAGAAAAAGCGAAGACAATTTATCATGATTCCATGGTTATTCTTTCTGTACCAGGCTGCTTGTAAACGTTTACAAAAGGACCAGCTGACAGTATGTTCTCATGATTACAGGAAACCTTTTAGCCAGCTTAGACATAAAGCTCTGCTTGAGACTGCCCCTCATGACAAAGTCACTCTGAACAGGTGTTTAGAGAAAGACCAGGGGCTACATGATATGTATTCAAAGTAAGCTGGTTCACAGAGGTAGATAATAAAAGCAGGGGTGTTCCCTAGTACCGGCTGACAGGAAGCACTCATTTGTTCAGGCTGAAGTTGAGTGGTAAACCCACAGAGTAGCTATGTAATACGCTGCCCGACACTGAGATGCACAGCTGTCTAAACTGCTCATTTCTTGCGTTGTTCATTACTACATCATGCAGTTCAATGATTAAAACTGTACATAAAAAACTGATAACTTTTTGGCAGTAAGGGTTATAACTACAGCCTCTAATTTGTACTCAGACACCAGCCAAGTCTTGGATGCTTCGAATAAGTGGCAAAACTGGCAGTATTGTTCCTCTACATCCAGAGAGTACATGTTAACCCGTATTACAATAGTCTGCTGTGGCGTTCCTTAATTAACAGAAGGACGAGACCATACGTGCTGAGGGGTAACATCCCATCTTTCCAGCATGAACGCTGCCTTGCCTTAGATGAAAATCATCCCTACCACTACAGCTGCAGTGTTAAAAAGCCAACTGCTTGTCTACAAAAAGCTATTAAGAATTGGCTTGTTTGTACCTGTAACTGTTCATGGGTTCCTTCACAGACACTCTCACTCAGACATACACACACCCACACACACACACACACAAAGCTCCCTGTGGAGATGGCCACCGTTTACCTGCTGCTTGGCAACAGGATCATTTTTCAGGTTTGTGTATACTCAAGGGAACCACAGAACTGCCGGGAACCTAGGAGGACTCTGGATCCCTTACAAGCCTCAATAAACTTCCTGTTCAGTCACACGCATCCACTGCAGCTTCAACAGGGAAGGCTGACATTCTGAGGTTAACTTCAGGAAGCCAGTTTGGCTTTTCACCAGTCCTGACTGCCTTTACAGTACCTTCTTGTCTGCTCTAAAAACACATTTGGCTGCTGGCAGACTGCTGTTTGTTCTTACAAAGAACTGAGAGCACGGAGCAGATGAAAACAAAATGGGCAAAAAATTGGCGATGCCAGGGGTTTTAGTGCACACACAAACCAGAAGAGTTTTTTGTTCACACCGAGTGTCTGGACAAATCCAAGAGAAAGAGTGACAAGATAAAACCCATTCTAATTTTGCATCGCTTGTCAGGAAAATATCAAATAAGTACTTAACTGTACCAGTTCTAATATTGTTCCAATGTTTGATAGTGTTTACAATTAATGTACTGATCAGAATCAGTATTAATGAAAATCATTTATCAGCAATGCTGACACCCTCAATATTATCCTCTTAATCACAGGGATTATTAGAATTGATTCTGTTCTTTGCAGTCTCAATAAGAATGAAATAATAATAATAATAATAATAATAATAAAGGCTTGCATAGAGATAAGTTGTCACCTGATCAGACCTTCTTGGGACATCCAACAGTGGCGCCAACACTTGAGAAAGCAAAACGTCTCCCATCATACTTTCTCGAGATGGCTGCCTTGTAGAGACACTTCATGTTAAAACCTTGGGGAGCGAAACAAACTGTTCTTACCTTCTGCGTATTCATTGCAACAGACAGGCAATCTGATTAATACATCTTCTTTCACAGAAGCTGTCGTCAGTGAAGAATAACATTTTGTCTCGTGGCAGAGAGCCATCGGGACATTTATAAATGCAAACAGGATTAACAAACCAGCTGATTGTTATCAAATCTTCTCTCTTAAAAGGGAGACTGAATTGTGGGGCTCCCAGGGGCCTCTGTCCATTCAGTTGCAGCCAGACACGTGCATTTTGTGGGTCTCGCCTGTGCCCCCAGGAGCAGCACATCTCCAAGCACAGCAGAGCTGGGAATCAGACTGAATTTCTGCTTGTTCAGCAGGTTTGTCATCAGCCTTTAAAACTGTCCAGTACTGTACCTCTCAGTCCTCGTTTAACTGAAAATGAGAGCTGCCAGCTATTTGTCCTGAGATGTTGGACACTTGCATTTTCAGCCATAATTAATTTTCTTATTGAAGCTGAGTCTGAGTTGATCTTGCAGTGCTGGAGCAAGCTGTCAGTGGGCTTTCGCTGTGACTGTGCCCGCTGGTGTCAGCTGGACCTTTATGATGAACGAAAAGATGCCACAGCTAAATGGGGATTGGTCTTGGGGGCGGGGGGTTGGTGTTGTGCAGGAGCTCGGGACTGGCTGGGATTGCACTTCCCAAGAGCTGTACATGAAAGGTGGATGACAGCTCTGATGTTTAAAATCAGTTTTGCTAGCAAACAATAAACATTCACATACTAAAGCTAATTCAAAATGCTAGTCATGGCCCATGGCAATAAAAAACAAAAATCATCGGACTAGATGTTCTGCTGGGAGGTGAACAGGATGTCAAAGAGCTGCCTTCATGACTGCCTCATCACATACCGAGTGTGATGTGTTACCTGAAGGACAGCCTGATGGGACACAAGGCTAGGCTCGCTGCACAGCACACCACTCTGTTTATTTTGCCCCAAAACAAAAATGTACCATGACAGTGTGAGTATGATTCACTGGAGGCCAACTGTGTGATCACACCTCATTTTCATGGCCCTTTACATCCCGACAATAAATAGAGGACCCTGGGCAAAAGGGAAGGTACATCGGAAGCACAGCAAAATGGATTAGTATACTTTGACATGGTAACAGGGTCACTTTGTATCTCAGCTGACTATGTACGTATCAGCCATGACTCAGCTACATTTAAATAAAGGCAACAACAAAACACTTGGCGGATCCTCACTGAATCCCACAAAGATTAGCCAAATACAACAGAGAATAGCTGAATACCAGAGAATAGTCAAATACCATGGAGAATAGCTGAATACCACAAAGAATAACCAGGCCTCCCCTTTCAAAACATACACATAAAGTACATCTGTGAAATGCCTAAGCATGAACTTTTGACAGCAGGAGTCACCAAAATTGTTTTTATTGAAGCTTGTTAATAAAGTTTATAATACACCTGTAATCATTTTTAGATAGCTAGCTGACAGTTGACCACATCCACTAGAAGCCCACCACGTCCCAAGCATCCTGCCATTACCTAGATGCAGCCCAAAAGAATTATGAAGAAAGTGGTTTTCACATTAATGTCACATTATGGACACTGACAAACAAGTTTTCCATCAGGCCATTTGGTGCTCTTCACCAAACTAATGTGCTTCCCCCACTTGGCGAATCAGCTGGGAAGTTGGTCTATGAAGTCATTCTCTTTCTCTCCCATGTTCATCCAACATTTTTCTCTTTATGTTCCATCCTCATCACAGCTCCACTTCAGACCTGAGAAGCTGGATCGGCTTTGGTGTTCAGCAGCCCAAAAGCAGCTGCTATATGATACAGAGGGGAGCCCGTGTCCCTCACCATCCTCCCACCTCCGTTAATTATAATAATTAAGTTGCCATCTTTGGAAATCTCTGTCGACATTCTTTAACGTGCTTATTCAGTTTCCATTAACCCCATTGGAACTTGCACACACAGGACTTGTATAAAAGCACCAGTTGTTGGGCCTCTGCTACTGGAATGGATGACTGTGTTTCTCCAGACCCAGAGGATGTTAAAGGCGATTTTTCTTCCTTTCTGTTGCCTTTAAATAACAACAGTGTGGTAGAATTAGAAAGCAATATCTGCAGAACCTTGCAGTGAGATGTCTCAGTACTCTTGGGTGCCTATTAATTCAATTCACGGGTTAGTCACATGAATTTTACCACACAGTCTGTAACGTAAGGGTGGATTAAAGTTACTCTGAACCTACCATAGTGGTGTTTCACAGAGAAAGCCACCCACATTGGTGATCAGAAAGTGAGAAACTCACCCCTGTGCTTGAGCTTAGCACCTGAACATCCTGAAGGCCTAGGGCATATCGTAACTGTAAAAATTATGCCTTTTAATGGACACATAACAACACAGGATATGAGACTGTGCCTGGCTGAATTTTCAGATTTTTAGTAAATTCTGTGCTACTCCCATTTAAAAACATAACTGGCCAGGATTACTTACATACATGTTAGAAAAGGAGCCCACCTTACATATAGAAAGAAGGGGGCTGTCCTTTATGTTTCCATGGTAATAAACAAGCCACACAGGTTACTGCCATCACAAGCTTCCCTCGGGAGTTGCAGATAACCTTACGCTTCCTCACTCTCCTCTCAGAGAAACAGCCTGGGTTTAATCATGCGTGCAGCACGGCCAACGTGTTCCGACCGGGCCAGGGCCGGAGACGACCACGAGCTACACGCGGCTCAGCGTGAGACGGCAGGTCGCCTCGCCAAACAGCCCAGCGATCCACAGAGCAGCTGGCATGCCATCAAGGCAAGCACACGGCGGGTTGGGTGCAAGCAGCAACAAATTCACAGCTCCTGCCGAGGCACCGTGTCACACTTGCCTTTTAAAGTAACCTCCCTATCGGGGGGGGGGGGGGGGGGGGGGCTCTTTGGTTTTTCTTTAAGCCTTGGGGGTTTAAATGGGGTTGGGGTTTTGGGGGGGGAGCCCCTCCGGGGGGCCCCGGGGGTGTGGGGGTGTCTACAAAGGCAGTGGGGGGGGGGGGCGGCTGGCGGCGGTGGCGGAGGGGGGGAGGGTGGGAAGGGGGGGGGGGTGGGGGGGGGGGGGGGCCTCTGAGTTTATCCTGAATCTCATGCGGATTAAATGTGTCGAGTATGTGGCGGTGGAAGCCCTCCCTGGCGGCTCCAGGAGCATGGCGGTGCTTACAAAGGCACTGTATGGTGATGGAGCAACTTCTGCCAAATTCGACAAGGCCTCTCTCTCCGGTGCATGTTTGAAGATCAGATCCCTGTGTTGATCTCGGATCACAGCTAAACACAGGGTTACTCCGGTTTAAAAACAGAGTCGGTGCCCCTTGGGCCATGTCTGTCAGCATGGCAATCAGAGACAGATCATCTCATGTCTGCTTCACTTGGAAGGTCATACACGAAAGGTCAGGCAGAGGCCATCGCTACACTGCCCCCAGAGAAACCATATCACGATGAGGGAGATTTCTCAAGGTAGAGTTTGAGTTTTCATGCAAGGGTTCAATTGAAAATCAGACATTTCAGGAAAGACACTTATGTTGTTTCTTCAAATATCAATTTCACAATGTTCACCTTTTAACAAAAAAAATAATTGTCTCAGACAAAAATGTCAGTTTCAGCCAAAGCTGTGCAAATTTCACATCACATAATCATCATCCAAAGTGAGACACAACTTCAGAAGGCTTAAGGCTTGGTTTTGCAATGCTGTTCCGGTTAAATCTGGTCTAATCCTGGGGGTCAGTGGATCGTAGAGAGTAGATCACCAGTTCAAAGAAACCTGTAATGATAAAACATGTGAAGGACAGCTGTCAATCACTGCAAAGAGCTGTGCTGATGCGCTTTACACAGTCACTTTGAGTATAGAGCCCAGATGTGCTTAAATTTATAAACAACCCAATAAATTACCCTGAAACTAATTTGGGGTTCTAGGAACTATCATGTTTCCAGCTGTGACAGGGTTTCTCCAACAGAGTAGCGTCATTATTAACCTGTATTGCCAGCAGCGTTGCCATACTTAACCAAGCCCGGGCCGCACGCAGCCCACTTTAAACTCAGGGACGAGACTCACTCTTCCGCAAATAGGCAGGCTGATGGCTCCTTTCACTTCTGCCACAGTGACAGAGGTGAGACTAAGTGACAAACATCAGAAAAGTAAGTTCTGTCAGTCAGCAAAGTGTTCTGCTCTCCACCCCGACCTTCTGTGGCAGTCAGTGTCTCTCGCGACAGGGCCCTGGCAAAGAGCTCCATCCCCCACCTGACCGCAATTTCATAATTCAGCGAAAGGGCGAGCCATTACCTACCAATTTAAACTGTGACCACTTAAAACACAGAATTCAAAGACTAGACTGCTTTTCTTTATTTTTGCTCTTACATCTGCTGGAGTGCTTTTAAATCTGGGATTTTACCAACTAAACCATGTCGTTTGTGCTCTAAATCAAAAGAATAAAAATAAATAAATAATCCAGCCCAGAAACCCAGGGTCCACTGTAAACTGGATTCATCCATTATTTTAAAACTGCGCCACAAAAAAAAAACCCCCAAAAAAAACAAAAGCAATAAAAGGCTGAACCGTGTTCTCCCCAAAGAAAAAAGCTGATTAGAATTTAAAATTGACGTTTTGATGCATTTCAGCTGTGATGAAGCATGAAGTATGAAGAGCTATGAAGACGGCAGTAAGAGGGAGTAGGACTTGCCCAGTGCGGTTTGTGGGGTGAAGGTAGGGTTTAAACAAAAACGCCAGTGGCTGAATGAGCCCGTACTCCTGCTGAGATTCAGGTGGAGTCAGAGTTTTTCATCTAAGGAACATGCTTTGTTTATGCTAACATATATGCAATTTAACAGCCACAGTTTACGTGTAAATGTACATAAACAAGAGAAACATATTTTCCATATAGTGCATTTAATTTTAAATACCTGTGCTTAAGTCACAAATCTTGTGCAGTATTTTAAGGGAATGATTAAAGTAAATTCCTTGTATTTGGCATATTTTAGTTGCTTAGCTGACACCATACCGTCACCAGTCTCGCCAGTTTATGTGTATCCAAAAACCAGGAATCCATGCACCCCGCCTGCTGTCCCAGCATGCACTGCTGCTAGAAAGCCTTGAAGCCTGAAAGCAGGTCCCCACCCCCGCCAGTCACATGTGCTTGTTCTGCCACAGGCCGCTGGAGCAGCATGACTTTGTGCCCCTTTGACATTTTGAGGTTGAGTGCAAGGAAAATGATGATTTAAGCTTAGCTATGGATTCAAGGGAAAGGCAACCGTGAAAATGTTTTTAATCGGCTAATAAAAAAATCCCATTACACTGCCCAGTTTTGTTGTGCTCCAGCTCCCAAAAGCAGCTAGAGTAGGCCTGGACACTTGGCTTGAAAGCACTTCTACCAGCTTCCACCTATTGCTGTACAGCCAAGGCCTGCACTGGAGATTCCAATGATGAATTTCCCAACAGGATTATCTCCATTTGTCCTCAGCTGGCCCTCCTGTTCATCTCAGCCCCAGAGCAGAACAAGGCAGATGTGCTCACTGAAGTAAAACCCTCCTGACCAAAGGTGCACATTTCTTAGGACCAAAAGACATTGAGGAACTGAAGGTCAGAAAACCATCACTGTACGATGGACCAGTCAGGTTTACCAGAACGAAACTGACCTGACTTATAGCTAAGTACTAGTCAGATGCATGATGATTCTCACAAGTTTAAAAGGTGGGCTTTGATAAGCAAATCAAAAATTCAATTCATTCACAAAAAACACAAAACAGCTTAAGGTATAAGTTAAAAAAGCACTGAAAAAGATTAAGCAGACTGCTCTTTATTGGGTACAGCATATAACATTATGGCTGAAGGTGCAAAAGTCCTGCCGTATCCCTCAGGTAATTACCCCACCCAGTACAAACGCTAATTACCTCAAACAACAGAGTCAGCCGAGCAGTACAGTACAGTACTGACTGCTGCGTTAAGGCTGTCACATCTAAGGTAGCAGAGAGACAGCCCACACGCAGCCCAGCTCCGCTCCAGGCAGCAATTCTAAATGGCATACACCATAAAGATCTGGCAGGAGGTTGAGAGAGCAACAGGTGCAGAGCGCTCCTCTGGCAGAGAGGGCTGTCATAAAGACTTTGGTAAGAACAGGCCACCGTCAGCCTGACTGGACTGAGGAGGAAAAACACTCCACTCTAATACATGCAAAATCCGACTTTAAACCGTTGACATAGCCAGCTGATGTCTCTGGTCCAGAGACATGACTCACGATGATAAAATTTAGACTCCCTCGTGCTCCACCATCTCTAGACGGTGTAGTGAAGAAGTAACCTTTCACTGGAGCTACTCATGTGTCAGCGTCTGCATGTAATGCACCCGCAACAATTCTGGTGCTGAACTTACATTCTTCTCTGATACATTCCCTTCTTCTCCCGGTGACACCGGACAGGTTCGCCGGTGCCGACGGAGGTACGAGCCGGCACCACATTTATAAGGCTTCCAAAGAGGTGGAGAACAAATGGTGCTACCACTCAGGGGTAGGCTAATCCAAAATGAGAGACTCAAAATTAACGTCTCAGCTGTGACAAACCTGCATGAGCTGTTGAAATATTTGCAATTCCCAAAGGCAAAGTAATGATCTGAAGGGACTGAATTTTATAAATCTAATTATTTCATATAAAAGTACTCTGATAAATCACCTCAGTGCCTGGAAATATTTCATCCTATCTACATGTTACAATTTCACGACGTTTTCATTTTCACAATATGCTCCCACATCAAACGTCTTGTTTTATGAAGGGATCCAAAAGTATTTTCAGTTATCGGATCTCTCCACTGCTTGAAGAAAAACAAGGCCTACAAGCATAACAGGATTCAAGATCAGCCTGTACTAAAATGAAAGGCTGACGTCACAGCCACACTCACGCATCTGCCAAAGTGCACAACCTCCTACACACACACACACACACACACACACACACACACACACACACAGTATCACCATCACACTGAGCCACAAACCCAAACTTACCCTTACACATTTTTACGCACACTTCTCTGTTTGTTTAGCAGAAGCCCAAGGCCAAAGCTATAAGTCAGTCTCAACACCGGGGCTATTTACTGTGCAGGGAGTTGGAAGGTGTGCATACACACCACACTGCGGCCGGGCAGACCGATAAAGACAGCAGAGTGCAGTGAGCCTGGGACGGGCGAGATCCGCTCATCTGAAAAGTCAGTCAATAGCAATCTCACACCCAAGCAGCAGGCCGAAACTTTCCCAATAAACACTCCGAGTAGGATTACTTCAGCCACAGTGCTGTGCTGGCATGTGCGTTACGGGAGCGTTTCTGTGAAAACAGAATTATCTCCCTTCTCACCAAATGGTTTCCATACAAAGCCTGCCTCAAAGTCAACTGGGTTCAACTTCAATGGAGAAAATATATATATTCCAGATTATTTCTAATTTTATTGCAGAATCAGAGGTTTGAAAAGGTAAATGTCTTATGAAATGTTACTTTACTTACACTTAAATAACATATTAAAAACAGATATATTGAAATACAGGCTGTCATATTATTCAGACTCCCAGATTGGAAAATAACAAACATGATGAGTTCCACAGCTGAGGATCCATTTCTAAACGATTTTCAGACTTTCTAGAATACTGCTTACTTACTTACTGAATATAGAGAGTGCTGAATGTAAATTTTTTTGAGAATTCACTGAGCAAACATTGCAACTGAAAAAGGCTGCTTTTCAACAACCCACTAGGAGCGGCCTGACCCCATCAGCCAGCCCTGGACATCGCTTCCATTCAATGATTCAAACCTGAAACCTTCAGGACGCTAGTTGTGCTCAAAGACCTCATCGGCTTGCATGACAACGCGGACCCAAATGGGACCTGGCATTGGTTTAAATTGGTTTTACTGTTGGAACTGTAGCATGTGGGTTTGGCTTAGAGCGGCATAATGGCTCTGTCAACTTGACGGTGACCAAGCGGAGATTCTGGCTTTTCGGCAGCGTGTCCAGCGGGAGCGGCTGCTTCAAGCGCCTCCTCTCGCAGGAAGCCCAGTCTAGCTACACAGAGATCCTGGCATGCCCAACACTGCCAACTGGGGTGCTGAGTTCTGCCCCATGGCAACATGTCTCTTTTTGGAGAAGACACAGCTCAAGCAAATGACTGAGTGTTTCTGGATGCATGCCCGATACAGTCAATCTAATGCAGAGTGTCATCCCGAATACATCTGCCATTCTGCATGCTGCCTTACATTTTGCCAGGTGAAACCCCCCAGAACAGCTCTGAGTGGAGATGAACAATACCTGTAATGTCTGACGAAAGAGAAACCCGATGAACAAGATTCACGATTGATAAACCCAAACCGAACGACAGGCAGGCCGAGCAGACAAAGGCGGCCGCATGTTCGCTTTGTCTTTCGTTGTCTGCGTGTCCACCGTTTCCTCTTTTGGCAAATTAAAGAAACTTAACAACAGTGCGACAAGGGTGAGGCGGCCGCAAAGCGCGAACACAGCCTCGTGAACCGGAGGAGTGCCATGTCGCTGTTTAGAGTGCAGTCACGCGACGTCTGGCAGGGTGGCCCACTCAGCGAGATACGTGCTGTTCTAACAGAGGGCAAATATTCTCCAATTGAGGCCATGTCACGAGCCCAGGTCCACCGTGGACGACAGCCTGCAGCTTGTGTTCAATTGCGCTATAGAATTTCTCATTTTGAACACTGTGAACATGTGCTCCTCCCATGGAAGAGCGGGATGAGAACGCATCCGCTGGGTCGCAGGGAGACTTCCAGTACAGTTCAAAGTGGGCCCACGACACTCGGAAAAAGCAAAGTGTCAGTAGTGTCTGTGCTAAAAGAGCCCGACTCCCACTACACCCACTACACCACCTGTTGTGGCTCTGCCCTCTGGGTTTGTGGGGCTACACAGCACACAGTCATTCACTCTTCTATCTCCGTTCTCCAGTTTCTTCAGCTATTAACGCCCCTTATGTATTCCTGTCTGCTATTATTACCATGCAATATTGATGTGGGTGTTCTTTTCTTTTAAGCACATGCAGACCGACACTCAGATGTATCATCTTTCTAACCGAGCCCGAGAGATCTCTTCAATTCTGCCGTCAAAGTAAAACCTCCAAAATCAATAACAGATCCCACTTCATAATGTCCAAACGAGGCAGGAATAAGCATGAGTTCTCTAAACAATGTTTAGCGGTCTGTGTAGAATGCTAAGGCTACCGGCGCTAACAAGGCCTCCAGGCTGCCTACTACAGAAGCAGTGGCTCTGTTTTCCCTTCAAATGATAAGGTTTCAGAGTTAATGGCTTCCAGATCAGGACATAAAGGTGACTCAGGCGCGCATCCATCAAACGGAAAACCAGTGAACTTTAGGTAAGCTCGCCACACCTCAGTGGATGGTTTGGTGAACTTTATACGTAAGCTCCGCTAGCTTTGCAGAAAAGCTGAACAGATTCATTATTTTGCTGTGAAACTGTCTGGAATAGTTACAGAAAAGAGCCCAGGCATTGGCTGCACAAGGAGGAGGAATGCTCAGTCAAAACAGTCCCCTTAAAGGGAGGAGGCGGGCTCGAGACACAAAGCAGCGTGGTGGCATTAAGGCCAGGGAAGCAGTTTTGGGCTCTCCGCAGAACCTCCTGTCCAACAGTGTTAGCACTGTGCTAAGAGAGCACCAATCAGAAAGATAAGTGTGTGACATCATTACAATCCACGCTATTTATTCATCACAGCTTGACTGATGAGAAATGTCTGCTTACCACAGTCAGTGTTGTCTCTTTCTGGCACGTTCGTATTATCGAAGAGAAACACACACTTTCAGAGCAGCTTAGCAGCACCGCAACAGTCGGCGAAGCAGGGCAGCGCGGCCCGGTGCAGTGACATGTTACCCATGGGCTCCAGAGTATTTTTAACTACATGAAAGACGCACTGTGAGAATGCAGAATAAAAAGCTGTAATGAATATTAGGTATGAGGTTTATGTGCTGCTATAATCTTCTTTAATGGCCTAGTTATAACATTAATTTTACATAAAAGACAGCATATTGTTAATGGATCTTCAGTGTTTACTATGTCTAAATGACATCTTCCTTTGTCATATACATCTATGGAAGTGCATTCACCGTCATCCTCCACCCTGTCACCCTTAGCCATCACGGTTAGTGTTGCCACTGGCACCACTGGAACCAGATTCAAGCCAAATCACTCCCGGCTTCTACAGGCAGCAGACAATACCACCCACCTAAAATGGGCCATTTCCAGCGAGGGCCTTTGCTTGTCACTTGGCTAGGATGAACTCACTGTAGGATGCAGACCCATGGCTTGGGCATGACTGAGGCTGGCCTTGTGGTCCAATGTGGAACGACCCTGCCAGCTGAGGAATTCCATACTTATCAAAACACTCATCAAATGCAGAAATCCTGACACAATCATTACTCAAAACCATGCAGTCTACTGCAACAACTTTTTCTATGGTAGAGGCCTGGCTCGCATGCGCACAGTCTGAGCAGGATTATCAATATCTGAGAGACTTCTGTAGGAATTTCACAAAAGGCTTTGTGTTTTGTTATCATTTGTTCCACAAATTATTCAATCACAATACATTCTCGCAAGGTAGCCTTGTCTTCACTAAAAGTCCTTTGCTGAATACATTTGACATTTGATAAAACAGAACCCTTGTCTTCATCCAATCAGATGGCATCCTCTAAAATCAATTATGCCAACCCTACCTGAAGGTCCCAAATAAAAAAGGGCAGCTAAACACAGGGTGAATCAGGACAAATTGAGGAGGCAGAGGAGTGCACATCCTCAGGCACCTCTAGGGCTGGGGGAGTCTGCCGAGCTTCCAGCCAGAAAACGGCACCATTACTTAGATGATTGCATTTGGCAGCTCTGGGGCCTGCACTTTGATCAAGATGGATGGGTTTTTTATTACACTCAGACATGGGTCCAGCAGTCCTGTTGCGTTTGCCTACAGAGGTCGAGTCTAATTAAGACGGGGAGACAGCGATAAGGCCCCTCCCGAGCCTTGTACCATGATGCAAACGTCCAGGGGGTCAGAGGCAGAGAACTAGACCTGACGACGGAGGTGGCCAGAAGGGTCAAAGAGGGACAAACAGGCCTGGCGATGAAGGTACCTCGGAGGTCAGAGAGGGAGAACCGGGGCTGATCATGCAGACGTCAGGGGATCAGAGAGGGAGAACCTGGCCTTACGATTTTAATACGCAGGGATTCAGAGATGAAGAACCGGGGCTGACGAGATTCAGACAGAGAGAACCAGGCCTGGCGATGTAAATAAGCGGGGATTCAGAGAGGGAGAACCAGGGCTGACAAGGTAAATAACCAGGGATTCAGAGAGGGAGAACCAGGGCTGGCGATGTAAATATGCACGGATTCAGAGAGGGAGAACCAGGGCTGACGATGGAAATGTGCAGGGATTCAGAGAGGGAGAACCAGGGCTGACAATGGAAATGTGCAGGGATTCAGAGAGGGAGAAACAGGGCTGACGATGTAAATATGCAGGGATTCAGAGAGGGAGAACCAGGGCTGACGATGGAAATGTGCAGGGATTCAGAGAGGGAGAACCGAGGCTGACAATACAGGCACCCCAGGAGGTTCACACGCTGCACTGCATCCTTACATTGCTTTTTCACACACACACGCTTATTCTTGCTGAAGCGCTATGATGTCATTAATCATTTAGTCAGCAAAAACACAAATGTCTGTATACACCGTAAACATCAAAACTGAACACCGAAGTAATCAGAGCATAATATCAGTATAGAACAAACCAGCTGAGACTGCTAAGTGAATGGGTAATGTGTGGCATGGCTATGCGACATCTTATCGTACAGGGAGATCTGAGCGTATCTACGTGTCTGTTGCTCAGTTCTTGCATTCACCTGTAGGTGTCAACGTCCCTGAAGTCCTGGTCATGCTTGCAGCACCGGTGCTGCATGCCTACAGAGGCTCACAGCAACACCGCTGCATCCCATTCTAATAAAATGTTCAATTTTGCTTCTCAAAATGCATCAGTGGACTAAATGCATCTGGACTTTCTGCAGTTATGTCAGATTAAAAGATATGGTAGCAGCAGGGATCCAGGAACGTCAAGAGGTTCCTTTCAGTTTGGCATACTTTAAAGGTCCTGAGCTTGCAGTGGTGCTCGATCGGGCCCTCAGTTATACTGCTCAGAGTAGACTGACTAACCCAGTCAAAGCTTGGCTAAACTACCCTTTGTACAGCTTGCATAACATGGCTCAATAGTTTGGGTTTTACTAAACAGGAAGTGACATCACAGCACAGGACTGGAGGTGTATGGACATGGAATTCTGGGCACCTGGTGTTTTCACTACAGGCAAAGTCTAGGCAGCTACCCAACCAGAGGTACAACCAAAGAAGTAAAGGGCATGAATATGATTTTTCCCCCAGTAGACATTATCTTCAACCTGTTTCTCTTGTTCCCCTCTCAGGTGCCATTATGAGCTCAATAATCCACATCTCCCTCATTCACATTCCAAACAGCAAAAACAACTAATGGAAAGAGACAGTGATAGCTTCAGGTAAACAAAAGGAGAGACCATTAATCTGAGATTAACAAAATTGCAACTGAGGGGTAACTCTGTCAGGTTCAACAGGCAGAGATAAAATTCTTTTTGGCTTTGAATGAATGAAGAGAGATACAGAATTACTGTAGAATATTGCAAACAAAGTGAACAGTGAAGATGAAGGGAGAGAGGGAGGGAACAGGAACCAAGGGAAGATGAAGGGAGATAGGGAGGGAACAGGAAACAGCTGAAGATGGAGGGAGAGAGGGAGGGAACAGGAACCTGAGAAAAATGGAGGGAGGATGCAGAACCATCTAGAAAGAGGGATAGGGGGATGAACTACTTGGAAGAAAGGTTGTTTGTTTCAGAATTTTTCAGTATTCACACAATTATGAAAGTATACAGCAAATTTCCATATTGCATTTTTTGGAAAAATCTATATGGACAGTATAACTTGAAGAGGTGTTAATAATTTAAAGGCCATTCTTCCATGACAGTTAATAAACAAGAAACTTTTACATTCCCTTTTGTTCCACATAAAGTCCATCTATTTGAGTTGAATGGTGCTTGGAGAAGGTGAATGACGCCTAGTGTCACAAAGCACCTTGCAGTCTTCTTCAGGATGGTCAGCACACTTCCAGTCATGTCTTGCAGCTGGGACGGAGACTCAGCGTGTGAGGTGGTGACAGCTGACCAAGGTTCTCACCCAGCCCCCCAGTATGGAGGCCCTCGCCCACAGGAAGAGCTCATACAGGTTGATCTGCCACAGAGTGACTACCTCCCACAGGAAGACTTGCAGCCAGCCAGGCCACGATCTGGCTTTACTCCTCTCGTGCCTGCAATGGAGGCATTAGTGTTAGGGAGTGAGGGACACTGACAGGAAGAGAGGTGAGTGACTAGCAAACGCATGGATGTCGGTTTTCACTGATCAGAATTATCAGCTGCACATTACCTACACCAAGCATGGAAACCATTCATCACCCATAAGTCCTTGATTGTGATGAGCAATCTGGTAGAGTAAAAACTCAGGGAGCACAGACACATTCTCAATACAGGTGTACTTTCAACAGGGTGAGTAACGAGGTAAATGAACTTGACAGCTGAACGCTCTCACATTCTCACTGTGGCATTGTTGCTGGGGAACATTGGAACATCCCATGATGCATTGCTCCCTTGACTCACTAAATGGCATGTCAATCGTGCTCATCTCTGTTAATTTTCAAACAGCCTTGTGCCTACAGAATAATGCAGTCTGACAATGCACATATCTTTCAGGGGACAGGCGCTCCGGAAACGAGACACTTGAGGATGAGGACCTGGTGTTTCAGAAGCAAGATGAGCCGCCAGACGAGGCATGTGGGACGAGATCCCGATGAGAGGAGGGCGCATTTGATCTACACACACGAGTATGACTGGTATGAGATGCACAGATTGCTAAAGTAGTGGAAAAATGAACACTGAAATGGGGTCTTCTGTGGAGCCATCCACTAAGTACCAACCAGGAGAAGCACTAGCAGATGGTGTGAGAAACATCTCGCCATAGAGGAAGCCATCCCAGGGGGAATGGTGTGTACTAATGTAGCTTGTGCTCATGACAGGTCTGACGGACGTGGACAAACGCAGCTGTGACTTGCTGGTTTGCTCATCGCCAGGAGAGGCCACAGGCCAGGCCTATGCTGATACAGCCCAGCTGGCCCCAGTGATGTTAATGACAGCAAGGAGAGCCAAGGGCTACAGGGCTTGTCAAATGCTAGTAAGAGCATAGGACGCTATAAAGAGGTGTGGCTGGAGAGCATGCCGTACAGTCGCGCTTGGTCAAGGGTTGGGTTCTCCGCAGTCACTGTAGCACGGAGCTCTGTAGCATGCAGAAAAATGGAGCTCTCAGGAGCGGGGCTGTGCACGTGAAAAGATTTACTGCAACTTGATACCGTCAAAGCGTCTGAGAAAAAAGACGGTGAAGAGCTTGTTCAACAGATCGACAAAACATATCCGATAAAAAGTTCAAAATCATCAGAAAACAGACAAGAATTTCAGCACAAAGGGAGGGCGCCCTGGTCTACAGGAAGCCCGGGTTGTTTTCAGACTGAGCGAGTTAAATAATTATGCCTGGAGCTGATGGTTCGGTCACAGTGGTGTTGGCCATGTCATTGTTTTGAAATGTATGAGATTTTGACATTCCGACATATCAGAGTAAGACAGAATGCCAGGGGGTCGAGGGAAGAGGGTCTCCCACACTGTCAGCCAACCCGCCAGCGTTTCTCAACCCTTCGCTGACTCGTGTCTCAGCGGAGAGGCGCCGGTGCAGCAAGAGGGTCACTAATACGTCTTACGGGCTGATATAAACACCCTCAGCACTAACGATTTTTCTGAGACAATAACACTGCACTTCATTAAAATGCTAAGGCCATCCATAGCATGGCGGCAGACTGCCACTGGGAAACACGCCACAAACGTGGCTATACCCAGGAGTCGAGAGGCTGCCAGCCTTCCCATCTCATCCCCAGAATCAGATCACAAGTGCATCATCTACTGCGTCTAATGCGTGTACTCCTCTGAGTCCAGCTTGCAGAGATCCTGACCAGGACTGACGAGAGCACGAAGAAAGGACCAGGTCTTCCTCGCCAACGCACTGACGTACGGCTCTCTCTGTTCTGTCACTATGTCTGCCCTGACGGGCAGCATGGCGACTTGGCAGCCGGCTGTGTCTTTTGTGGAGATCTCTGAGATTCGGGTAGATGCTGCCAATTCCAGCCACAACAGGAGGACACACTGTCAGACTCTTCAGGTGCGACTTCAAATAGCCTTTGGAGTGTGACTGGCTGATGGGCTCTGGGCGTGGGGGGTTGACAAAATCTGACAAAGATAATATAACTTAGGTTTTATTTGTAATTGTAGGTATTCCCCCTCAAAAAAGAAGTGGTTCTTAATCTTTGTTCTCCACATTACAGGGGCTCTACATTACATAACATGCGAGAACTCAGTAACTGTATGTGAAGTGAGTCACACAGGCTGGAATTTGAAGCTGGGTGTGTGTCTGTGTGAGAGAGTGTCCTATGCCTGCTGTCCCATCTCTATTCTACTTCCTTACAGAAGCTGACAAGTTCCTGAAGCTGGAGGGCCATGTGAGTTTACGTAAGTCGTGGCAGAGCGGGGACACCGCATCTGCACTGTGCCTAGACCGCTGCCGTGTACCCACCTGGACAGGGCGCGGACACAGCAGCGGGACATGTTCAGGAAGGAGCTGGCGTTAGCGCGGGTCTGCAGGACTGCCTCGATGCTCCGCAGAAGGTCATTGGTCTTCAGGAGAAGTAGCATCTGCCGAGGAACCTTGTTGAGGAGCTCACTGATCTGGGGCAGGTAGAGCGCAGCATTGGTGCGGATCTCCACGTCCTGCATGCAATCACACAGGAAGATGTCATCAAGTTGCATTCAAACATGCGCAGGTGGTCCATCCAGCTGCAGCCTGCTACAAGGAAAGTGAAAAAATGCCGGATTGAGGGAAGTTAGCAGTTAACAGTTTCTCACAAAAACATGTACTACAGGGACCTGTGGCATCTCTGTACCCACAATGCATTGTACACAGACCACTAGGGTTGTTGATTGGGGCGGGGGGGGCGGTGGCCGGCCTTCAGAAATAAAGATTTTATTTACATCTCCACGAGTGGATTTAATTTCTCACCATCATCTGCTTAGGTGCAGCCAACAGCATAATTCTCTCAGCTGGGTACCTTCCATCACATCGCATTTAAAAAAAAAAGCGATCCGCCCATCCCGTCGGCTGGCCGTCAGCAAGGGAGCTAGTGCTCAACATCTCAGGGAAACGGCGCTTCCCTGTAATAGAACACCAGGCGGCTCCATCTGACATCCATTTTCTCGTTTATTCTCCCTGTCATGGTCTCCGCTGCTACGTCCAGGCTGCAGCGGCTTTAGTAGACAATAGGCAGACAGAGAGTCTGCTTTGGAGCAGATTAGCCTCGTGGCCTTATCTTGGCGTCAGACAGCCAGCCCCGAGATCACATGTGCACTCTCGCAGCAGGCAAGCGAGAGTCCACCCACCCGCATCCCCCCATTCCACAATGACACACTTCAGCGGCACATATGTAAAGACGAGGTCCTCACTCTCACACAGACATGGGACTCACACATAACTGTCCTCGCCACATTCTCTTAGGTTTAATTCACAGTCTATAGTGTCGCAGGTAGTGGACTGTAGCCACGGGTGAACAGAAGACTCCCAACCAGGGGTGCAGCTTTACTCAGAGCACCTCTCCCATGCATCAGTGCTGCATTCTGGGGTGCTGCGATGAAGCTCATTCAGATCTCAGGAGGCTGATGTGTCTCCGCACCGTGCCACAGGTGTACCGTCTCCCCAAAACACTTGCCAAAGACTGGCTGAGCAGGAGGCGCAGAGGCGGGATGAGAACACTTGAGTACGCAGGCAGCCCACAGCAGCAACACCAGGCATGCCAGGGAAAAAAGCAAGAAATAGCCCAGATGGCTGGATGGAAACAGGCACTGTTCTATTTCACAAAGAATCCCCTCTGGTTTAAGATAAAAGGTGGTAGGCCGTTAGTATTCATGAAACAAGCTCCTCCATGGAGATATTGGCAGAAGATGACGCAACTTTAGAAAGGCCCACAGACTTGTGACGTGCTACACCAGGATAAGCCACAGTAATCCACCAGCAAGCTGGAGACCACCCTAGAGTACACCCTATGTACACCGCTATACCAGGACCCAGATTAACACACTATGGAGCAGTACTTCATCACTGCTGACAAAAATCATCACACACACAACAGAAGCTGCATCGCTTAAAAGGAGCACACTGACAGCCCCGGGCTTTTAAATGAACAGTGATGAGATACTGTTTGTGAAAATGCTATTACTGTACATTTTATGATCTTGTAAACATTCGTAATTTAGTGTAGCATAGTCTCCAGAAATGCATTACATTTAACTTCTACCTGTAATTTAATAACTGCAACTGCTGTCCTGTAAGTAAAACCATGTAAAAGCTACGTTATGTTTATGATAATCCTTATAGCTCCATTTGTATAATTTCATGAGGGAGATTAAAGAGTAAATTAAGCCCATACTGGTTCTGCAGTGCTTGTGTGGGATGAATCAGGCTCACAGCAAAACAGTGAGAATCCCAAGAACCTGCACACAACACCCGGGCCCCGAGAACCTGCACACAACACCCGAGCCCCGAGAACCTGCACACAACACCTGGGCCCCGAGAACCTGCACACAACACCTGGGCCCCAAGAACCTGATCACAACACCCCAGACCAAGAACCTGCACATAAAATCCTGGCCCGAGAACCTGCACACAACACGCAGGCCCGAGAACCTGCACACAACACGCAGGCCCGAGAACCTGCACACAACACGCAGGCCCGAGAACCTGCATATAAAATCTTGGCCCAAAAACCTATCCGCAACATCCTGGCCCTCGCCTTCGAGTCTCGCCGGCTGGGAAATGCGGCCTGCTTCAGTCTCTGGCTGCTGTCTCCAGACAAAGTCATTTGCTTTTAACAAGTCTTGCACGTTTTAACAAGGCTACCACATCAGTCTCCACATCTGTATCTGGGTCACACTCGGACACAAGGGGTCTCAAGGTGGTCTGCATCACAAGCTCTGGTGCGTTTATTGCAGAGGCACATAATGGCATCTGGTGGCATTAAAGTTTTTATTTTTTGTTACCATCAAAGGAACACAGAAGCTCCCTCAGTCAGACAAACCGGCAGCACCCAGCTCTTCACTGTGCTATTTCGGGATGCGACGAAGCAGATAGCATGCGGAGACGTAGGCGAAGGATTACCGACGCACAGGATTTCCGCCACGGCGCTACTACTGCCTGCGACGCTTAAAGAGCTTTTACTCATTCTGAGTACACAAGAGTTAGGCCTAACACACAAGAATGCCACAAGCATTCTCTGCATTTGTCCTGGAGGGCAGGCACAGGGGTGCTCTGTAATTTAGAACATATGCGACACGTTATCACAGCAGTCAGAAAAGCAGCAATGATAGTCAAAGCCTAAGTTATACAAAATACTCCACATTGCATGACTTACATCAACTGGAAACAGAGAGAATGTGAGGTGACCAGTGGACCCACTGCTGTCTGTCCAGACGGTGGCAACGGCAGCATTCCATCAGCCCCACCCCGATAAACGCCGCTCATGGATTCATTTTAGCCCACCGCATTTTCTGATGCGTATAGGGGGTCCGATCTGATGGCACAGCTGTTTGACTCCAGCCCCCCCCCACTCCCCCCACTCAGACCCCAAGGCCTCCTCTACGCTGCCTCCTCGGGGGCCTCTTAAAAACAACAGCTCGATCAACACGGACATCGCAGCAAACGACCCACAATAATCTCTCCCCTGGGAGTGGCTCCGTAGGACGGGGGTCTATTCATCCTCCATGCAGACCCCATTAGCATTTACAAAGGCCTGGGGGTTCCTCAGACAGGCCGGGGTCGTGGGGAGGCAGCCTGAAATGTAGCATTACGTTAACGTGCAATGTGCTATGAGAACAATTAGACAGAGCACAAGAGAGTGTCAAAATGAAGAGGAAGGGTAGGAACCTTAGAGAAAGACTAAAAAAGATTCACCGTTTCAGTTCAGCTCGAATACAAATTTTTCTTGTTATTGTAAAAATATTAATATTGTTTAATAAAGGCATTGAAGTACAATCGATATTTTTTTCAATTCAATTTTATTTATATAGCACCTTTAACAAGAAGCACTGTCACAAAGCGCTTTACATAGTCCCAGGCCCACAGTCCCCAGAGAGTAAGCCAAAGGTG
>JAACJT020000021.1:10192576-10208507 GCA_009936485.2 Gymnarchus niloticus | reverse complement strand
AAAACTCCCTCAGGAGGAAGAAACCTTGGGAGGAACCAGACTCAAGGGGGAAGCCCATCCTCCTCTGGCCGGCACCGTACATGATTATTTTACACAGCACCAAACCATTACACAGCTTTTCTGGGGAAGAAGGTCCTCAAGTAAACTGTATTGACAGAAAACAGTGAAGAGTCAGGCTGTAATTAATCCCCCAGCCAGTATTAACTGCATAAATTGGGTTCAAGGCACTTGGGAAAGGTACCATCCAGTATAAAGCTGTAGAAGTTCCAGTTCATATAGACCACAGCCTGGACTGACAATCGACCTCCTGAAAACCCTCAGAGTAAATCAGTCATAAGGCTATCATAGACAGCCCTCACTCAAACTCCAACCACAAGGGGGCACTCCGCCAAACTTTCATTTAGCCTACATGACGATTGATTTTTTTTTATCAGACACTTTTATCCAAAGAGACGTACAGCCAGACAGACATGCCCCGGCAGACTGGCGTCCATAGTAAGTCACCTATAAGACACCTACTACACGAACTACCAAAAGGGCTAGAGTACAGAGAGAATCAGAGGCGCCCACTCAGGATGCACCATGGGCCCTGTGGACAACTCTGGACGATGACTCCAAACAGGCAGAAGCACGGAGAGTTCAGCTGGTTCCAGAATACAGCTCTTATTTAACCCTTGGTTTTGGCCCACGCTGAGGGGAACACAATCTCGGAGTCGGGGGACAACGTATGCAAAATGTAAAGAGAACGTCAGCAAGAAGCAAACACACACTAGGAATCCCAAAGGCTATTTCCAGATGAAGCGCTCAGGACAGCCACTGAGAGCCCATGTTCACTAAATTACTCACAAGAAACTGAAAATGAATAATTCATTCCTTCCTTAAGAGAGTGAGGAGGGTTAGTGAAGGAAGGGTTAAACCTATGTGTCTCCACATTCTATGCTGCATGAAGCCTAGAGGGTCTTCATTTCCACTTGGCATTCTTTGGTTCAAAGCTCACTGGCTACATTTTCATTTTAGAATAAACTCAATTTTAGATAACCGAGGCAGCACTAACAATGCGGATGCGATTGCCAGTCCAACAGTACCTCTAGAGGCAAAGGTGTTTTCCTAACAGAACGCCCTCTTTCTTCTGCATCAAGCCCACAGAGATAAAAGGTGTGCATGTGATGAGGAGCTGGGTGACCAGGGCCCCCTGGGGAGAAGCAGCCAGGCGAGGCAGCCTCCCTGTCATATCCCTCTACACCGGGCCAGCCTGACTACCTTAGGGAGGGGGTGTTTAGCACCCCAGGAGGGATATACAGGCTGGTGTGATACAGCCAAAACTCAACACTCCAATTCGTCATAGACACTATCAAACTCCAAACCATCAGAGATACAGCTACACTCTATACCAAGATATAGACACCATACTACAAAATTGAACCGTCACAGACATGGCCATTTGCCATACCGTCATATTCACGGTCACGCCCCATACCATCATATTTACTGTGACACACCATACCGTCATAGACACGGCCGCGAGCCGTGCCGTCATAAATACGACAACGCCCCATACCGTCATAGACAGGGCCACGCCCCGTACCGTCATAGACACGGCCGCGCCCCATGCTGTCATAAATACGACCACACCCCGTACCGTCATGGACAGGGCCACGCCCCATACCGTCATAGATACGGCACCGGCTGATACCATAATAGATATGGCCACGCTCCATACTGTCATAGACATAACCGTGTTCCATACCATCATATTCACGGTCATGCTCCGTACTGTCATCTCCATACTGTCATAGATATGGCCATACTCAATACTGTCATAGACATAATCGTGTTCCATACCATCATATTCACGGTCATGCTCCAAACCATAAAAGACACAATCATGCACCATATTGTCATAGACGCAGTCACACTCAATGCCATCATATTCACAGTCACGCTCCAAACCATCACAGACATGATCACAATACACACTCCAAAATGTCATGGAATCGCACACACACGGTGGTGATTCTTTAAAAAAAGAAAATTCTAATATCTCACATCTGGGTCGCTCTGGAGCTCACAAAGATGACATTACTTGTCACTTGAGTTCTTTTGGTTAATCACCGCCCCCCACCCCTCCCATCAACGATGAATAACACTCAATAGAAGATTCAATCAGGTGAAGCTAACTGACAGTCTGTGATGCACAAAAATGTCACTGTCTGTAGTCATGGGAACGACGAGCGAATTTTCTCTGCTCCTCCAGGTGTGTCCCCTCCGATTGTTCCCTCCGCACCACGCACCAGGACACAGCCCTGGACTGGCGTCTCCCAGAATGCCTCAACAATACAAGAGCTTCACTTCAGACTGTACCATCATTTTATGTACAGCAACACCACATTACAGGACACGGGAGCTTGCAAACGTGCGCCGATAAAGCGCTGTGTGCCCTGGGCGGGAGTGACCCACATGCGAAGGTGAAGGTGAACACACCTCCGATGCCACACGGACATTCAAGTCAATAAAACGAGTCACTGGCGATGTTTCTTGTCAGATAATGTTTCTATGGCATCTCTGCATGAAGAAACTCAAACTCAACTCAGTTATGCATGCTGGACTTCATCACAGCAGAACGGCCAGTGTTACTGCATATGTATATGTGTGAGTGAATATTTGCACCTGTGTCCACCTGCTCACTGTTATATGGCTTCAACATGTGATAATACACAAATAAACATCTGGATATTATTATTACTGCTATGAAAACTGTCATAAAGCGGCAGAGCTTATGAAAAAATGATAAAGATAATTCATTCTGAATGAAAACTAAAGAATGTTTTGTTAATACTAGGGTTTATGAGTGCTATGAATGTTATAATGTTCGTACTACACAGTTAAGCTGCAGGATAACAGCACAGGCTGTTAATCTTACCAATAACTCTTTCCATCTTTAAGTACAAACAACTTACACAACCTGTGCGCTACAATTTAGTGCGCCCTCTAAAGCCTGGGAGGTGCAAACAACAATTTAATAAACAGATGAAAAGGCTGTGCCCTTGCACCTCAGAGTATAGCTTTACCACAACAAGAGCATAGCAGACGTGAACCGCCTCCATTACCTACGGTCTCGACTCCGCTAATCACACTGAGTGAGAAGCCACGGAAGGCTCCTCTGGGGCAGGAGTAACATACCAGGTAGCGTCTCCACTGGCTCCTCCTCAGCTCCAGCGTGATGGTCTTTACAGGCGTCCCTCACTTAACGTGACTCAACATAGACTAAACACCTCTATTCTGTTGTGATACTTGTTTTCGACTCAGAGCCCACAGACGCGGCTGTACACAGTGGGCGTCAGTGCAGAGCCCGTAATAAAAGGATGAACACTGCACCAATTTCAACGCATTAAAATCCAGGGCAGATTTGCCTGCTACCACTTCTGCTTCCGGTATTTCTCCTGCCACCATAAACATCGGGGCAAAGAGCTCTGTGCATGCTGGGAAATAAGAGCCAAAGGACTCTGGGGAACCGTTTTGGGCCTGGTGAGGGTGACACCTAGCTACTTTACGCTCTTCTTATTTGAAATCCACCATGCAGGCCTGGGTTTTTACACCAGAGGAGAGCTGCATAGTGGGCTGGTGATTTAGATCAAGCAGCCATGCTCAACCACTTGATATGACAAAATGAGCTCATTGAGTATCCTGCTGATCTTCTGAAATCAGCAAAATGGAATATTTTAATACTGATGTTACACGGCACGCAGTTATGAATCCTAATGGTACGGTGTGATGGTGGAATGCGGCCAAGAGCTCTCCAGAGCAGGGGACGAGGGCCTCTCTAGAGTACCCCACCCACAGAGGAGGACCTGACAGTCGGAGAGGAACCTCCACAAGGTTTATACTCAGTACACACGCAGCACTGCACGAAAGGTAGCCCACTGAGAAGGACGAGGGGGAGATTTTTCTACAAGTATGTTACTAAATAAAAAGAGAAGTACAACAACCAAAAAGGATGAGCGAAAGACGTGTGAAGACCTGACGCGCAAATATGCAACATGCAGGTCTTGTGACAGCCTGGGCGGGGATGGGGGGGTTAGATGTCAGTATCCCTTTCTAGAGCTTTCTGGAGGCCGCAGCTCACTCGAGCCACTGGTTCTCAAGAACACAGTTACAGAAGCTTCCCACAGCCAGCCCGTATCCAGGAGGAACAAAGACAAGGGAGGAGGGGGCTGATAAAGGTAAGACTCCAAAGCAGGTTCTCTGGCCACCACAAGAGTTATCGGTGCCTTCGTGTGCAAGTTCATCTCCTAAGACTTTTTACTGAAGCTTCAATACTGACTGGAAGATTCCTGGCTGTGTTGATTCAATGATGCTACCATTAAAGTTTTGTTAATTACAAAACAAAATCCAAATGACAGAGAATGAGACTGCGCCTTTATGTCAGTGATTACAGAAGATGATTTCAAGTCCTGGTTCTCAGAAACATATCCAGTACTGACCAAATACACACACAAACACACCACAGTTGTAAAGTGTTCCCAGTACAGACTGATCTCTCAAATATTAGAATAGTCAAGCAAGCCGGCAGAGAAAACAAAACATTATGGATTTGAGCTCTGAGCCTGAAAATTCGAGTTGTCAGCATGACCATCTACATTAGGGGGAGGGGCAATCAAGCCAGCTGACTTCCTGTTACATCCTGTTCTGATACTTTCAGACTCTCACTGTTTGTGACTACAGGGCAAAAAGCAAAACTATAATTGTCCAAAACAACATCAGCGCATGTTAATCCTTAGTTGCCTTTTTGTTTTTAATTATAAGGGTTGGACCAGAAGAGAACAAATTCTCCAGTCCCCACAGTTCAGAAGGGCCATCCCATTACAGGGACTGCCCGGTCCACCATGGAGACGGCCTGGTCCTCCCACCCCAGTCTTCGGAACAAAGTGTGTAGGCTGAGCTCTAAGCTATTAGGGTGCCTTCCCAGTGCCTGACTGTTCAGGGACTACTTGGGCTGTAGGGACAGGATACAGTGTTTCAGTTGCTAACATGTGCTAATCCAGCAGCCAGCTTCATGCCTGTACCCATTACCACACACACAACAATATACCCTTATGAGGCCTTTCTTATGCAAATGAGGCAGCTTCCTTAAGAATGTCACAGCTGTACGTTAAGAAACAACCATTATAACTGCTTGTAATTATCCAGGACAGACCACTTCTAAACAGGCGGGTAATTTGAGGTAGTTACGATGGGAAGTGCAGCTAGCGAGCTGGCTGCTCGCCCTCCAGTTGGCAGCGTCCTGCTGGAGCACCTGCCTTGTAAGTCACATGTTACAGCTACCGTAGCTTAACCATGTACAAAGGGGAGCCGGCGATGTAACCCGAGCCTTTAACCAAGCTGTGCTTAAGTGACCGGTTAATTAAAAAGTTACACAATATCTGAAAACTAACCAGAGAGAAAATCTACATGTAGTGCTATAAATGTGAAAACAAAAATTAATCAATCAATAGCTACCTGTATATTTTTATTAGGGGTGGCTTGATACCACTTTTTCATCTCCAATACCGATAACATAACCTTAAACACCGATACTGATGCTGATCCGATAGTCTTTTTGTTTTGAGTTCTATTGAGATGTTTTGTTTGGCCTGTTCTGGTCGCCATATTTCTACCAGTATTTTTTGTTTGATTTTTTTGTATTGAGGCTGCGCAGCTGTGCCATATTGTAAAGTTGTCTGGAAGAGCACAAGTTGAGGATACGAAGACTTTAACTGTTTGTTTATGAAATAAACCGTTGGCATTTACACCATACAATGTTTGTTCCTTCTGTGAATTTTAGTACATCTCACACTTTTAAGCCATTTGAATGCCATGTGCAATATACTTGTCTGAAACAATGCTCAAACTGTAAAACAAATATGCTAATCCCCTGAAGGAATAGTTACAAAACGAAATGCTGGTTTGGCAACACAAAGTCAGGCTTGGCCATGTAATCATATCAGATTATAACTTTATTTTTTCCGATAACCGATGTAATGTTTTTGGTCAGTATTGGGACCTTTACTGATACTGAACACTGGATCAACACATCCCTAATTTATATAGGTGAGAATGTGTAGTGTTATGTGTTTAAAAAAAAAAAAAAAAAATAGATCATGAATTTAAAGTGAGTTTAGTGGATCAGAAACCAGATGTGGAAGTAAGACATGATAATGTGCCGCATGCCATTATTACAGCACGACAAGGTGGCAAAAAACACAGGTTAGAGGCAGTAGACACTATGTGAGCCGGTGAGGTTAGAGGCAGCAAGCATTCAATATGCCAGTTAGGTTAGAGGCAGCAAATCCTGACTGGGCTTTAATGGGAGAGCCAGAGTCAGAGGCAGCAGCTGCTTCCCTGTTATCCTGACAGCTGACCTCCAGGTGCAGCCCAAGGCTGACTTTCCCTAGCAGCCAAGGATTCCTTGGAGCCACTGAGGCTGTCAGCACCTTCTTAGGACTGCTGAGGGCCACTGGCACAATAAAGGAAAGCGGCTCAGGGAAGGAGTGAGCGACAGACGGCTGCTGCCCGTCCAGAGACGTACCTGAGGAGGGGTGAGGCCTGCAGGCATGGCTCGGTGAAGTAACATGTGCATAGCTGCGCAGCAGCATTGAGAGGCCTGCAGGTTGCGCAATGGAAGCAAAAATAGACCACAGATGGTCCTCCCCCCACCCCACCACAGAGGGAGCCTCCAGGCCGGTACCAGCACCACTCACGCGTGCGCTTGAGTCACATGCAGCCCATCCCATCCCTCAATCCCCAGCCCCCGTCCTGGCAGACGCAGCCAATCACAGAGGGGGTCATTCACGCCCCTGCATTTTTAGCAGGACATGGAGCAGGGGCTTTCTGTGCACAAAAGCAGACAGGTACAGCAAACAGGTGTGTTTGGAAGGAACTGAGGGTACACAGTGACACTGCTTTTCAGGAAGACACCACCACCACCAACGCACCAGAAACCAAGAAAGGCACCACAGCCTTAAAGTGCCGTCACCGTCGAGTGCCTGGAGACGCTTTCGCATTCAGGACAGTTGTCCCTCAACACGGGAAGGTTAACGCAAATGTAACCCTGCGGGTACATCTTGGAGGCCGGAATCACCGAAGCATATCAGCCTGTGGGACGTGCTGCAGGATACGATACCTCGGAGCTGGTCACGGGGGTCTGGCTGATGCCAGTGCCAACAGAGGTCCAGGAGCGGGCCGTGAGCATGCAGGCGAAGAGCGGGAACAGGTCCCCGGCCCCCAAGCAGCGGCCATATCGCTCAACATCCTTCAGGTCTGCACGCATCAGGGCCTGCCACAGCCGACAGTAGTCCAGACGGAACTCCTGGTTGAGGACCTGCGGAAGACACATGGCAGAGAAGGTCAGAGCGAGGCCATGGACCAGCCTGCTGAGCACAGGGCCCTGTTCACACTCCTAAAGCACAGAACAAATACACAGGGACCTCCAACCCAACCCAGCGGGAGAGCTTTCCTGACGGAGCCACACTGATCTGAGACCAGAGCCACACCAGGCCGCTGAGGACTCACCTGATACAGGCCATGGTCGAGCAGCACTATTTCACACTTCCTGCTTCCCGGGCACCTCCTGACCAGGATGTTACCAGGGTGGGGGTCACAGTGCACAAAGCCGTGCACAAATATCATCTCGCTGTACATCTTCCCCAGGTTCCTGGATATCTGTGGAAAATGCAGATCATACCTATGGAAACTGGTGTACTCCCTAAACTGTATCACTGTGAATGCAAAAAAATAAAAAAATTTAAAAAAAAATACAAATCTAGAAACATAATAATTAACATAACCCAATCCGTGGGGGGAGGCATGTTTTTATGGTATAACCCCCAAGTCTTACTTAGGTCCAACATCCGGAGAGTCACTGTCTAAGACCATGGGTCCATTCCTGAAAGCGGGTTTAACAAATGCTATAGTCAAACCTGAATTCTGATTGGAGGAAATCGAAATCCTGACTTCAGGATTTGTTGATTGAAAAAATCTGGGAGATCTAGGCAATCAGAATTCAGGTTTGACTACGGGATCGGTTAAGCCCACTTTCTGGAACAAGCCTTAGGATACAAGATTGCTTTGTTTATATACAGCCGATGTAGAGTTTGCTTGCTGACGAGGACCCTGTCTCTCCTCTTCAATACAGCTGCTTATCACAAGATGGCGCCGGCTTTGACCTCTGCCGCAAAGTCACTCATTACTAACCGCACGGAAACTTCCACGCAAGTGCTGTCAGTGGTGATGGAAATGCACTTTCATTTTTCCTGCCTTCAGAAGTTTAATTTTTCAGATTGTGTTTACAGCTTTCTTCTTCAGACAAAAAAAAAAAAATAGAGAGTTAGTCACCTGAATGAGGCTGTCAGGCAAGCCGACCAGCGATATTGCGGGTGACTGGCTTCTCTAGGCATCCTCCACTGGCCTGCGCTGCCTGCTAATTAGCTTCGGCGCCGGTTTTTCCGTTATTTATCGTAACCGTATAAAGGAAACCTGCGCAGAAGAATCTGCAGAAAAGCAAATTTATTTGAAGGTCTCTGTTTAGTCAGCCACTGGCTTACGCTCCCACCAGTCAATACAAAGCCAGACAAAGAGAAACCCTTTTTACGTGGGGCAGCAATACATCTAATGATCTTCTTTCAGGAGCTGGCACAGGGTTGGCTGCGTAAGCTGATCTTCAACCTGATAGTGCGCCCGGCTAGCTAGCCCTCCGGCTCCTCTGAGGTCACAGATGCAATAATTAAAAGCTGCGCTTAAGAATGAACTGGGCCTCACAGTTGGACGGGCACAGATCAATGTTAGGCAGCTTCACGCGTCATTTTCCTGAAGGATCGGACGCCTGTGACGATGCGAGGGTACGCGAAGCGTGGTGTGGCAGGTGGCCTTTTGAGGATGACCTGAGTGTCCTTGGGGGGGCTGGTCTTACATTTCCCATCACATCAGCCCATTCCAGGCACGCTGTCCTTTCTTCATCTGGTTTCTGTTCTAGAAGCACCCAGTTTGGTTTGGTGACTGACATGCTGGGCCTGATGAGAATTATCCAACCCAAGGCCAAGCTTTTGAAACACCGAGAAACCTGGCAGCTGGACCCTACAGGTGAGTTAGGCTCAAGGCCTCCTTTGTCCACAAATAGACATTGACAGCAAACGGCCCCACGCTAGCTAAGATGGATCAGGAAAGAATGAATCTACCCACAGATCTCAAATGTACACTACACTCTATACCCGATACGGGGTCTCCTCTTCTGGGTGTCTATCTTTTTATGAATGATTTCCTACGAATGACAGCCGTCACCAACTACGCCACACACTACAGATGGTATACACCATAGCCCTGTATTTGTGATTTATTTCCAATTCCTGGTGTTCATCCTGTAAACCTTCAGTATCCCACACTGCCCTGGCATTTCCTGCTACTACCACTTCCTGCTACAACTGTCACATTTACTGCATCTCAGAAAGAAAAGGTCAGGACATTTTTCACACAGACAGCTTAATAAATGTTCTGCATTGATTCACTGTACTGTATTTTTGCAGTGCATGACCAGGAAATTATACATCGCAAAGTCATAAAGCAAGGTGTTCCTGGACCTCCTTGTGAAGGTCCAGAAACTGCACTGTCCTCTACCTTAGTTAGCTGGTGGCACTCAACCAGCCCACTGGCTGGGAGGTTGTTCCGTACAGACGGTGACAAAGGAGTGTGTCTTTGTCTTTCGAAACACCAAATGGAAAGTGAGATGGGAGATGCCTGACGTTATGCATGCTAGACGGTGAGTCCTGAGTATGCCGGTGCCCTGGCAGAACTGCCAGCATGCAAAGGGCAACTGCGCAAACAGGAAGTGAGTCTTGTGAGCTGGGAGACAGCGGGATAACGGTGACGTGTAAGGGCCACCGCTCCGTGTGAGAGACACTGGGTGGATCCATGAGGGTTGCCAGTCCGCATGAGACTCTCCGGGAGGAACTGTGACGGCCACTGCTCCGTGCAATAGACACCGGGTGGATCCGTAAAGCCACTTGTGCGTGTTGAGACCACGCCGGTTCGTGGTGACGATTCATTCCACTCCGTCGGTTCTTCAGGGCCCAGGGACAGAAGGCCCTCTACAGGCTCTGATGCTCACAGACTGAACAGACCAGCAACGCCACAAGGGGGCCAAAAAGCGATTAGCTACAGGAACACTGTTTTGGTGGGTCCCATCCTGGCTGCGGTCCCCTCGGGACACAGTGGCCAGACAGTGGGACGGACACGGGTGGGACGGACACAGGGAAGTCGGGACAACACCGGCAGAGTGGAGACGCCCTTGAGAGAGACGGCGTGGTTCCTCTGAGTGAGTGCTAAGACACTACTTAGAAAGGCACTGGTGTTTGGAGTGCGAACTGCAGACACGGCGGTCGCCTCCATGATAAATCCTGAGGTGGTGCTCCATTAAGTCAGGCTAAGCGTACCGTGGTTGTAGTGAGCAGCAGGCCTCCTTAAGAGGCAGAACTCCTCAGAGAAGGGCTGTTAAGAGAGGTGCACTGCTTCCCACAGAGGTTTACGGAAAGAGAGAAACGGCCCTCTGCCTTCCATTGCTGTGACAGCTCGCACACGGGCCGCTGTTGTTTAATAACTCCTTCCATTTTCTGGAGAGGCCGCCATCATTTGTTAAGCTGGATATACATCTCATCCATGGTGTAATAAGCCGTCTTCACCAGCTGACACCAAGGCCAGACGCTCCACCATATAAAAGGCTGACACGGGCCAGCTGTTTATTTGCCTAGGGAGTAAGCAGAGCCGTAATGTAGGCTGTTATGAATGGTGACGGCAGGGGGACCGGGCAGAACGGCCCACCAGCACTCAGCCTCCATGCTTTAATCGTAGTGACTTACAACAATCGCGTTCGTATATGCAGTAAACACGGACTCCCTGTTCGTCAATCAGAATGCTGGGAGCACAAGAGTCAAGACGTGTGCATTCAGATAGCGAGGAGGTCTGTGGTACAGAGAGGAGGTCAGTAGTACAAGAAAGGTTTGAGGAAGGAGGTCAGTAGTAAAGTATAGACTAAGAAGGTCTGTGGTGCAGAGAGGAAGTCAGACGTACAGGAAAAGTTACAGTAAGGAGGTCTGTGGTACAAAGAGGTCAGAAGTACAGGAAAGGGCAGATTAAGGAGGTCTGTGGTGCAGAGAGGAGATCAGTAGTAAAGGAAAGATTAAACTAAGGATGTCAGTGATACAGGATAGGATAGATTAAGGAGGTCTGCGATGGAAAAAGGAGGTCAGAAGCAAAGAAAAGAATAGACTAAGGATGTCAGTGATAGAGAAAAGGGTAGATTAAGGAGGTCTGTGGTGCAGAGAGGAGGTCAGTAGTAAAGTAAAGGATAAACTGAAGATGTCAGTGATACACAAAATGGTAGATTAAGGAGGTCTGTGGTGGAAAAAGGAGGTCAGTAGCAAAGGAAAGGATAGACTAAGGATGTCAATGGTACAGGTGAAGATAGACTAAGAAGGCCTGTGGTGCAGAGAGGTCAGACGTACAGGAAAAGTTACAGTAAAGAGGTCTGTGGTACAATGAGGTCAGAAGTACAGGAAAGGATAGATTAAGGAGGTCTGTTTTGCAGAGTGGGACTCAATCAGAATGTCAGTCTTCTCGTGGGGGTGGGGGGGTGTAGACTCAGAGACCATACATATACAACACATGCGGAGCAGGAAGAAGTGCAACAATTTCACCACGGCGACATCAGTCAGTCCGCAAGCGAGAGTACACGTGGTTGGTTTAAACCATCTGATCTGTGTCCTGCCAGGGCACAGGGCCCCCAAGGTCAGAGCTCGGCACCTCGGCAAACACTCTAGAGAGTCTGTAGCCCACCGCCCAGGAGAAGTGCAGTGGTGTTTGGGACTGGCAGGCAGGATGTAGCCAATAAATCGAGCTGCTACGATAAAGAAGGAAGGCAATCCATCTGTTCACGTCTCAATCGATGAAATACTATTCATGTGCGATGGTGAGACTGCAGGGGCCCTAGCAGGGCGTCTTGGCCGTCGAGACGATCTCTGAGGGAACACACCGCTTTGTCCCCCATCCACAGCACATGGCATTCTGCGTGGTCATGACTGCACCTCAACCACATCTTCTCTGCTGGCTAACAGGCTGAACTGCTTTATCATTCATTCCATTCTAATAAAATTTGTCTAAACATATGCTTTGGGATTACTGCAGCTTTCGCCAATCTGAAATTGAATGTAATAGAAATTTCACAGAACAAACATCCCTGATGAGCATTTTCCCATTTCGTGCTGAAATGCAGGGTATTTATGAGGGTCTGGGCCAGTAACCAGAACAACTGGCAGCAGCGTAGGCCAAAGAATTGCACAAAAATCTTTTTAGATGCCACGTTCTGTAAAAGCTGGAAGCTGACTGGTTACTGAAGATTTTTTTATAAACGTGAAAAATTGACCCATTTCTCCATCGCTCAGGGTTTCCCTGTTCAAGGGTATTGGTTCAGTGCAGTCTGGTGACGATTCTGGATGGAGGTACACCAGGGTTCAGGTCGTGGTCAGGCATACACTGGGGGTCCAGTTTGAGGCCTTCTGCATTTTGAGTTTCCCTCCTTCCCTGAATGGACAGGTTAGCCAGCAGACGGCGAGCTATTAGCCATCATGTTAGCACGTGTCGCTGGACACTGAGAAACAGCTCTAGCTCCAGGAACCCACAGGAAACGTCTACAGCCACCTGCCAGGTCCTGGTCGCTTTCCATCCGTGAGACTCTCCCACCTTCCAAAGCAGCACACGGATGTTCAAGTCAATACTCTGCGTGTAACAGTCGTGTGTGTCGAAGGCCAATCACACACACCGACAAGCACATCTAATTACACTGAATGAAACCAAGAGGAAAGTGGCTCAGGTGGCACTGACATACCGAGAATAAGGCAGTAGCCAATCAAAGGCTGCTTGTATGCCTTTGTCCCGGGTGCGAGCCCAGCCATCGAGCCTCGCGTCCGCCTTTACATCCCGCTGAATACTGCAATCTGCCCTATTCTCCGCGCCATCCTGGTGAGTATCTGCCGCTCCGATCGGGCCGAGGAGACACAGATGTTCGGCAATTCAGGCGATGGCTACCTTTCAAAGACATCTGGCAGCTGCTTGAGAGGGGAATCATTTTAAGTGAATCTGCGTTTTTTTCTTTAAAGAGCAAATATGATTTAAGTGAAATGAGATTAGAAATGAGAGGGCTGGCCTTATCTCACACCCAGTCCAAAACAGACAAGATCCAAGTCGTTATGGGGGCGGTGAGATGGGCTGTGGTTTTAATGCCTGGTTACTGTCCTTCAGAGTGAAGGTACATAAGGCAGAATCACCCTGGGCTGAGAGAGACAAAGCAGGGGCTAAAAGGAGGCCCAAAGGCATTAGCGTCTTCAGGACCGGCTGACGAGTGCACAGCATAATGCACGCAGTGGCTGCTATTGAGATTAACAGCTTGACAGAGGCGCGGCTCCGTATGAAGAAAGGGACAGCAGACACAGGGGCCGTACCCTCTGCTCTGCTCACTTCACAGTGCTTCACCGCTTCACCGAGCCAGCAGACAGTGCTCACACATCTGCAGACTGATCGCAGACAACAGATTCTGTTTAATGACGACCAAACAGCTGGCTGAAAGCACACGACATCGGTAGCTGCATGCTGAGCTTTGGCCGGAACCAGATATCACCAGTTGGTTCAGGTCGGATTGACTTCGCATCGTTACCCCCATTTTTATCAGCCGTAACTGAATCACTCTTGGGACAATTTTACCCATTAAAACTCTGCATTTCATTATTGATTCTGTTCTCCCAGCCAAAACAAGGCAAAACACTGAGACTAATATTTACATTTTGAATAAAGTTCTATACGAAGTGTTTTCTTATTACAGTCCTTCAGGATTCAGCAGCTGGCATGTGCAACATTATAGTAACGTTGTGATCGCCTCCAAAGAATTGGCCTTCCACACATACTTTATTTGTCAGGTATTCATTTTGAAAACCAAATGGTGTTACAGGGTTGCGGCAAACTGAGGGCTAGGGTTACAAGGGCCTCTTCCTCCTCAGGAGCTGAACAGACAGGCACATAGAAACAAAGCCAGTATTGGACTGGAACACCCAGCAGACCACACGAGTCTAGGGAAATCCTGACAGGTTGTGCCACCCACCCTAGGAGCGCATCACGGAGGACTCACCAGGGGGCATGGTGGTTAAAGACGAGGAGTCACGAGTCAGGGGTGGTGAGAAAGGTTCCCTAGGGGGTCTGGAGACTCTGGGCCTGAACGTAAAGGCACAGCTGTCAGCTGTCTGTCATAGACGAGACACGGTGCCAAGCAGCTTTACATACCCAGAGTCCCTGACCTTGGAATTAAGCTGGTTTATTGAGATAAATACACTTAAAATGCATTGGTGTCGTTGTCTATCTATCTGGAAAGGTAGAAGTTTGTCATATGCAGACCCTCACATGGTTGGCTGAGTTAACTAGCTGGGTGGGTGCAGCAGGGGAAAAAACCAATCATCGCTGGAAAGTCGCTCATCAGCACCTGCAAAAGGCTGAACATGTCTTCAAACCCAGGAACTCAGGAGCAGTGCCACAGGACCAGGCTGGTCGAAATGGCTTCTGCCTGCCGCACCCCTCACCTCGTTGAAGTCGATGCCGTGCCGCGTCATGTACACCCGGTCATTGACTTGGCCCCCTTCCATAAAGTCCATGGTCAGAATGCGCTTGGTGGACAAATCCCAGTGAATCTTGGGAATCTAGGGGAAGAGATGTACAGGGAGAGGCCATGATCTTAGAACGTGGTCATTACCAGTGCCAGTCCAAGAACCACTGGGTGTCTTGTACTTACAGATACGACCGACAGACTCAAAACCTGCAATGCCTAACACGGGAGACAGATAGTAAACAGACTACGCATGGCAGATACGTGGCCTTGTTTCAGTAAAACATCCTGAAGCAGTCATGTTTTCCCGATCAGACTTGCTGCAGTGTGACTCCTCATAAGCCTTATCAATAGAGTCACTCATCAGAGTAATAAGCAAAGAGGCATCGCATGCTAACAGCTGTCTGTCGGCACCCGGGGCCTGCTCTGCACATTCGCTCCTCTTGAGACCACGCTACAGTTTCAAAAGCAGGAGCATGGAGAACGGATTGCTGCTTCACAGTCTGAACTCTCCACACCAGGCTGGCAGCCTGCATGACACCTTTTACAGGGTAAATGCATCAAATCACATTTCTGACATTAAAGTCTTCCAAACAGAGAGCAGGAACACAGAAGAAGCGCGGCTCTATTGCCTGAGGACCTGAGCTGACCTCTATCTGAGATGGACCTGCTGCGAGGAACACAATGAGCTATACTGAGTCCGGGGAAAGTGCTCACAGTGTGTCTCACAGCCACCCGGAATCCTACGAATGACGTCATCGCACAACACATACGGTAGAAAAGACAGCGTTCTTTGAAGGTGTAGTGCACAATATGGCAAAAGCATGGTAAACAAGGGGAAAAAAAAAAAAAAAAAAAATTTATGATGGCAAAACTCAGGGCTGATTATTCTTTCGCAAGTAATTAATTATAACTAGCCATTAAATGGTTATTAGACCAAGTGGTCATTATCATAGCTTTAAATATTAATATTGTAAATTCATCATAAAATCTTCCATCCAACACCGAAGTGTTTATCCATTACAGGGTCATGTTGAAGTCAGATAAAATCTTGACCATAATTCTCAACAAGCAAGTAAGATTACTCTTATGTGGTAAACGACATACATGTCACATTTTTATCAGTGCGGTGCTGCTCCTCTCCCTTCCCAAGCAGTGCGGTGCTGCTCCTCTCCCTTCCCAAGCAGTGCGGTGCTGCTCCTCTCCCTTCCCACACCGTGCGGTGCTGCTCCTCTCCCTTCCCACACCGTGCGGTGCTGCTCC
>JAACJT020000021.1:10176670-10192476 GCA_009936485.2 Gymnarchus niloticus | reverse complement strand
CTTCCCACACCGTGCGGTGCTGCTCCTCTCCCTTCCCACACCGTGCGGTGCTGCTCCTCTCCCTTCCCACACCGTGCGGTGCTGCTCCTCTCCCTTCCCACACCGTGCAGTGCTGCTCCTCTCCCTTCCCACACCGTGCAGTGCTGCTCCTCTCCCTTCCCACACCGTGGTATCTTTTTGTAGACGTTGAGGCTTAGTCACAACACAGAAGTTTATTTTTCCAGATTACATTACTACTTTTGCTTTGCTGTCAACTGATTTAAAGAGGCCATTACTCTGTGTTAAATCCACAGATCCCTGGTCATTACTCAGATAAGTCAGACCTTCTTTACTCATTAAACATGAAGGGGGGTTTACTGAGGAGCATGTGGCATCTGTGGTGACAGATTATTTACTATGTGAACTAGTCCCCTAAACACACTTGTACACACACACACACACACACACGTGTGTGTATGTGGTACATACATCACGCCAACACAAAGTCAGAGAAAGTCACATATATTGTCCTCACAGTTTTGAGAAGATATCACCAAGGCTACTGCTGATGTCTTAAAATTATATGACTTAATAGCAAGTCTATTTGCTGTGTCTACCTCCTTCAGGGCAAAGTTTATTCCATTTCTGTTTTTCCATTAATGTTTGGTAGAAAAACCTACTTAGGATTAGAATATTGCAAAGGGAAGAATTTAATGGAGACAGGATTCTTTACATTATTTTTTATTTCCTTGAGATATCACTACTGTTCAAGCCATGTGGACCTTTGGTCTTGAAGGCTTAGCTTTGAGAATTTCATGCTATGGTCCAGAAGAGAGGAGGATAAGCATGCCCCATTGTACCTGCAGCCTGTTTTAGAGATGCAGATGTTCAGACAGCATTGTCTTTTCTGAGAAGAGTAGAGACAGTAATCAGTCAGCTCAGCTTCATCCCACAGTTCACTGCATCCCATGTGAGCATTCCTAACAGGTTTCTAGATTCCTGGTCAGAAGTACAGTGCTCCTCTCAGGGCCACAGCAGTGGCCATCAGTTGTATTCCCCAAATGATGAAGTTTTATATTTACAGTACAATCCAAGCACCGGGGAGGTACAGCATACTTACCTTCAGGAATTTGAAGTCTTTGAGCAACTCTGCTACCTTCTCGGCGTTACGGCCTTCGTTCAGGAAGTCCAGCTCAAGCGGCATGTTCTTCTTGGCCTCCTCTACCAGCCACATGAATGAGAAATCGGGAAAGAGGCACTTAACTGCCTTGAGGAGCATCTGTAAGGCACACATTGGATCTGTTAGGATCAGTAACCTAAAGAGACAACTCTAGTGAGCTTACTGACCCGAGATGCACCTGCTAAGCCCAGAAATCCAATTATACAGTTCTAACAAACCTAACAGCCCAATTAGTATACAAGATTATGATCCATATGGACAGGTCCATGAAAACTGGCTGCACAGGTAGAAGTGTCATTAGTGATGGGACAAATGAGGCTTCAAAACCCATGGGGGGTTGGAGTATCCCAGTCAATAGCCAACATTGATTGGTAGTTCAGGATACTCAAAACCACCGCATGTTTTGAAGACCCATTTATCCTATCATTGAGTCTTGGTGCTCCTAGGTTTACCTCCATTACAATGATGTCCCTGGTGCTCTGGGCCTGCACCTTGGGGTGCTGAACTTTGACTGCCACTGTCCGCCCATCATATAGCACAGCCTTGTGCACCTGGGCCAGGGAAGCCGCTCCCTGCGGGGTGTCTTCGAAACTGGCAAACAGATGCTCGACCTGGTCAGGGGAAGAGCCGTGAGGCTATTAACCCTCATTAATGAGGGGTTTGTTTATCTCGTGATTTTATTAGGGACTAGACAGAAAAAAAGCGCCATGGGCATTTTCAGGTACATGATTAATACAACGGCGCCATCAAAAAGCAAATTGCAAGTCTTGTGTCTATGTTTTATGCATGTGAATAAATGGCAAGGCTCATTTGCGGCAAGACGAAGTTAACCGGCTCAGACATGAGTGCGGCCTCCCTGTCGGCAACGCAAAGGGCTAATTCAGCAATCTGTATTCTGACTTTATTTAGACTCCCTTGTTTTCCAGTACAAAATTGCCAACAGAAATTTCTACTAATCTGACTGCTGCTTGGCCTGTAGTGGTGGCAGACAACAGGTCCAGAAAAGACCTTACAAGGCAGACAAGCAGCAGGGCAGGGACAGAGGTCACCATGAGCACATTGTGACACCTTACTTCTGTCACATGAAGCGGCTTGATAACAGAAATGCTCCATTCACCTTCACTTTCTGTGGAAGACAGTGTCATCAATGTGGCGTAGCGTTGCCCAGAATGGGTCGAAATTCCTACCCCAAAATCATGTGTCATCTTCCTGATGGCTGTCAAGTCACTTCACTGTTACCATGTGAAAAAGGAGTAGCTCCTAGCAGACGATTCCCTGACCTGGGGCTGCCTCTCTGCCACTTCAGCAGAGAGACATGTTGGCCCACCATCTGCTGTTTGCCCTCCCCCCTTTGCCAGCCCACCTGCTCCCGTGACTCGCCTGTACGAACGCACACTTTCACCACGCTCTTATCCAAAGGGGAAAGAACAAATCCAAAAGGGAGGAGGCCAGGTGTCTAGAGGCTACACACAGCTAAGAGCACAGCTGAATGCAGGTAACAGAGTTGACATGAGCATAGCTAGCACGAGTGTAGCTAGTACAGCTGACATGAGAGTAGATAGCAGAACAGACACGAGTATAGCTAGCAGAGCTGGTATGAGAGTAGCTAGGAGAACAGATGTGAGCGTAGCTAGCAGAGGTGATATGAGAGCAGCCAGCACAGCTACATGAGTGTGGCTAGGAGAGCTAGCATGAGTATAGCTAGCAGAACAGACATGAGTAATTAGCACAGCTAACATGAGTGTAGCTAGCAGAGCTAGCGTGAGTGTAGCTAGCACAGTTGATATTAGAGTAGCTAGAGAGGTGACCTGAAAATGGCGAGAAGAGACACGAGAGTAGCTAGCAGAGCTTACATGAGTGTGGCTGGCAGTGCTAGCATGAGTGTAGCTAACAGAACAGAAATGAGTAGCTAGCACAGCTAACATGAGGCAGCTAGCAGAACCGCTAAGCTCTTAGCTGCTAAACATGGGATTGAGAATACAGTTTGATGTGTTACTAAGAATAGTTCTAAGAATAGAAGCAGCCAGTACATCTAACAAAATGCACTCAGACCAGCACTAATTCAAGTGAGGATACTTCTAAGAGTGGGGCCGAGAGAGCCTCCGGTAGTTGAGCACACCTCATTATTTTTAACATTTCATTATATGGCAGACCGAGGCTGAACAAATCAGAAGTTCAAAGCTATGGATCTGATACAGCTATAAGTGGACGTTTCAAAAGAACCTCCGGTTATGACCCTGTATATACTGCCTTATCCTTAAGTAACTCCTGACAAAACCAGACAAGACAGAAGTCATTGGTCATTTCGGGTAACAATACACATTACATGAAACGCTGGAGGTTCTGGGAAAAGGCGGTGATGAGATGGAGTGAATAAGACAGTGCCTTCCACAAGGCAGAAGTCCCACATGGCAGAGAGGAAATGACAGCATTTGGTGTGAAGCGCCCAGGCTCTAGCGGTGGGATTCCCATCCAAATCCTGAGCAAAAAATAAGAACGGAGGAAGGCCAAGCTGTTCCCCTGGAAAAAAGGTCACTGGACCTACTGATATGCCCAGCTTCCAAGTCCATCTGAGACTCAGATATATCTAAAGCGCCAAGCCGAGGGTAACTTAACTTAACTACTCCACACACAACCCTGGGCTGTGGTCACAGACTGTTTACCATGGTCAGTTTCAACACTGGACTCCCCTTTAATTGTATGTAGCCTGGATTATTACACCTAGCAATGACACAACAAATAGATTACAGACTAGAATTGATTAGACATGAAGTGTCACTGATCAGATCTATTAAAACATTCATTTTTTCAAAATCTGTCAATCACTGTTTGTGCCTTACACTCACTGTATATGCAAGATTGACCCCATATCCCAGAAGAGATACTCCAAGTTGACTAAGAGAAAGGACAGTAATAGCTTTGGATAAACAAAATCAATACATTATGCATGAGGGATATTGAAAATCACACCGAGAGCCTTAACCATGTCAACGCACACCCCTGATTTAAAACACTTTTACTGTCATTTACAAAGTGGGGTGTTTGCTGGGGGTGTTCAGGTAATTACTGCTGAATTCCAGTCCAGTCCCAGTCTTGGTATGCAGCCTTCACCTGCAGTTATTGGTTTACACACAGGGCCATGGGCAGTAACATGGGCCAGCAGTGTGTCTGGGAGCTGAATGTGAAGACTCCACACTGCCACCCGGAGGACTTTTCAGATACTGAACACAGCCCTGTGAGGCAAGGTGGCAACAATTAGCTTAAATCCCAGTGGAATTTCTGTGGATGAAAAGGAATGAGTCAAGAGACTGGGTAAGTGAAAGGCTTGTTTCCTATTGTCATGGAGAGGAGGATCACATGCACTACTGACCGAGGTGGTACTGAAAACTGAGAGTGCCAGCTGTGCCGAGGACACAGACCAGGTCCGCCGGGCATTGTTCCGGTGAGCATGTCATCTCTACAGTCTACAGCTGCCAGTCACTCATATCTGTGCTGCTTCAGATCAGTAAACCACTCAGGACAAGCTGTCAGTGAGACGGCTCTGCAACATAGTAGACTGGACACGCGGTCTGTGAACCTGCCCTGTGCCAGAATGAACTGGACCAACCGTCCGTGAGCTGACCCTGCATCACTAACCTTTAATTATTATGAAACAGCTGGATAATTCCTGCTGACCCTTGACCTCATGGGCCTTATGGACACTACTGAAGAGAGGACCAATCAGATTACACCACAGTAACAGAGAGAGGACCAATCAGATTACACCACAGTAACAGAGAGAGGAAGAAAGGATAGCAGACATTGTCCCATCGCTAGTAGGGGTACTATGAATGCGTTTATCGGTGATCAAGCTGAGCTGTAATTGTGCAGGGTGGAATTCTATGAATCACCATTCCACAAGAGTGGGGAAAAAAATTAAACGACATAAAGGATCATTTTGGAACAGTTAGCTTGAGGCAAAGCACTTCCAGAAGGCAACAAACAGTCTAAGGAAAGGCACTCCTGGCAAACTGAAGATCGCCACCGAGCAAAGAGTAGTCAGAGCTGACAAATTGTCACCAATTGTCACCATATAGCAATGTCACGCAAAGAGGAGGAGCCAGCAAATTGTCACCGAGTGATTTCACACAAAGAGGGGCAGCCGGCAAATCATCAACGAGCGATGTCAGGCAAAAAGAATGAGCCAAAAGACCATCACCAAGTGACATCAAGCAAAGACGGACAGCCAGCAAATCACTATTGAATGATGTGAAGCAAAAAGGGGAAGCCAGCGAATCATCAATGAGCGATGTCAGGCAAAAAGGAGGAGCTGACAGACCACCACCAAGTGACGTCATGCAAAGAAGAGGAGCCATGAATCATCAATGAGTGATGTCACACAAAGTGGGGTGACAGTGACTCATCAACAAGGGGCATCATGCAACATGTGAGCCTATCCATGCACAAAATTTATCACAATAAATTGAGTTGTTCTATATTTTTGGTTAAAAAGTGAAGATGCCTTGCCCAGTGTTTTGCAGGACTGCATGTTGTGACAATGGAAGGACACATCAACCTTCTGTCTCTGTGGTGTGGATGATCCAGGAGGAGAAACACATCGTTAACATTTTTATGGTAAACATGTACTCTTTCAATTCCTTTTAGAAAGCTGTTGCGGACAGGGGGGAAAAAAAAAAAAAAAAAACATTGCTTACTGAAATTGCTTGACGATATTATCATAATTTCAAAAATTCAATGCCATTCAGCATGAAATTGGTCTTGTTTTATCTTCAAATGCAAAATGATTTTTTTTTGTTTTCAGATGCCACACATCAAAATGGATTGACCAGAATGTAATAGCATGACAGTCTCAGTATCAAATAGACCACAAGTTTTGTGTACTTTAAACTTGCTTACCTGTATTCTGAACACGTCAGAATGCTCCCCTCAATTATGAATCCAAATTGGATGTTAAATTGTTAACTTAATGATATAAAATTCCTGCCAAAAACTGCGTGGAGAGCTGTTGGCTTGAGTGTGTCTGTAGGGTCTACAGGACGCACCTCCATGATGAATACAGGCACCCAGGTTCACCTGCAAGTTCCTGTGCAGGGGCAGATCACATGACATAAGCCCCACCCCCAAGCACAGGTAGTGTAGAGTGCCTGTTCTCTGTTAGAAAAGGCTCCACTATTTGAAGGGGCCAAAGCAGGTATCAGAAAGCCTGCATCTCAACCTCCCAATACATTACAGGGAACAGGGACCTCATTGTGGCCGAAAGTGGGCTCCACCCTACAGCAGCTGAGGCGGCGATGAGACAGACTATGGCGTGTCACCTGGCTAACACCCAACACATTAAAGTGCTCTACAATCACAGCCATGAGAGCAATGCACCACGCAGACTGCTCTGCAGACCAAATTGCCGCAGCTGGGCCAGGAAGTGCACCGTGTACGGTATCAACGTAACAAAGCAATTGGATAAACCATCCCAGGCTGGACGTAGACACACACACAGAGCAGACACACGCGCTCTCACACTCTCACACACACACACACACACACACACACACACACACACACACACACACACACTGACGAATGGTGTGAGAAACAGGCCTTCTGCCTCTCATGCCCTGAGGCCGCAGCAAGGATACAAACGGACGTCTTTCATGCGAAACGTTTTCAGAGCAAATGTTCAGCTGGGATGTTTAAAGAGGCAAATCGAGTCAGATGTCTGCCCTCCAGGCAAGTACTCTAATTTAATTTCACGTGAGTCAGAGTATTTTAAACCTCCATTTTTCAAACTGCAGCAATTAATGAGTACACATTTCCAGAAGAATGTCTTCTGAATATTCATGTGGAATCTCGAAAAATATGTTCGAGCAGTAAAAACATATCGGAAACACAACGTAACATGCAGAAGGTTGCTCATTCACGGTAAGTCACGACCGTGGGAACACCACAGAACGGCCTCGAAAGAGTGTTTAATCGACACCGAATCCATCAAAAGGTGACGCTGGCAGCCATTAGCCATTTGCAGGGACGACCTGGGAAAACATCCAGGATAATGAGGTGGTGAGATGTTAATTAGGTGGCAGGATGCGGAGGCTGATACTCGGAGGCTGACGTTTGGCTCAATTCCCATCCAGCGTGGTGCAACAGATGAGTTTACAATGAAGAACGGGCGTGTCCCTGCAAACACCTCTTACTGAAGGTTTACATTACAGGACACATTGTAAAAAAATGACCAGGTGGGACAGATGACAATATAAAACACATCAGACCAGGGCTAGAGTACAGGAAGGCCAGTTTGTCAGCCAAGAAGAGCGTGTTTAAGAGAGATCCACGCATCTCAGCTGTCAGCTTCTGCCAGGTTGAAGCAGGTTCATCAGAAGCTTATACCCTCATTCTTCTTGTTGGGTAACTAAGCTGTTACCCATGAAGAAGAGAAAATGCAAGTTTTACCAGGGGGTCCCAAACTTTTGCTGACCCCTTGAGGACTAGTCTTCACCACTATGCCTAGCTTTTGCATCTCTACAAAGGCCCTAATTCCAGAACAAGCAGGACCGAAGCTCACTTAGTCAGCTGTGACACTTGAATACTCACAAGGGTACAAGTCACTTGCAGTGCTGTTTTCTCTAATAGCATCTGATTAAAAGCCAACAAGTCTATCCAGGGTGCCTCTTCAAGTTCAAGAAAGCACACAACCTAACACAGTGGTGTAGCCTGGATTGGCTGGGCTCTCTCCGGATGACCCAGAGGGCCATCTTCACAAGCCTGGTGGAGTCCAGTGCCATGCAGGCAGTTCATCGTGGGTACAGCTGAGGCAGAAGACCACAGGACCCAGTAGAACAGTGAATGTGGCACTGTGGCCAAAGACAGCATCTGTGAACCTTGCAGTGTTGCTGTTTAAAACTGCTTAACAAATGAGAGGTAGTCTAAGAGGATGCAAACAAGACTGCTTGGACAGGGTCTGGGCCAGTGATGGTCAGTGTGGAAGCATCTTCAGACATGGCGTGTTGGAAAGGCACTTTAAAATGATATGACGCAGAGGACAGGGGGAGTGAGAGTGCGGCTCACACACAGTGTCGGAGTCACTGACACCATAATGCATATGCTGCGAACAAATAATTCTCCTGCCTTTCCCCAGGATAATTATTACATGCCATGATCTCTGTTTTATCTCCTTGGATGTACATGCAAGCAGCTGCCACCCAGGCCTCGTTCTCCTTGTGCACCATGGGAAATCTGTGGTGCAGTACTAATTACAGGGTAGTCCTGCCTGGATGATATGAGTTCATCGTCAAAGCACAGCCCAAATGTGCTGTAGGAACCTTTCCATTACCAGATCAATAGTTACATGTCCAATGCTGCGAGACTCACAGTGACAATCTCCAAACTATTTTTTTGTGCTGGTTCCATAAACAATGAATCCATCTGAGCAACCTTTTAATTACCAAGTACTTTTATTAAGCAATAGGGGAGAGTCTATATCTTAGTTTTGCAGGACTGCAGACCTCACTCTGAACCACATCTTTTTTCAACTGACCCAAGCAGGACATGAGTCAGATGGCATGCAGAGGTATGAGCCAGGATTCAGGCACGTGCCCCTGTGGAGCAGTAACAGGACAGGGACTGCACACCACGGTGCAAAAAGCAGCGGTAAAATGAACCTCTTTTTGATGCTGCCCATGAGGCATCAGTGAAGCTCTTACCCCGTGAACCCGACCACGCTGAGAGTTCTGTTCCATTTAGCTGTGTTTCTTCTGTGCTCCCAAGATGCAATTGAGGATTTACATCCCCGCTGATGCTTGATACAGCCTAGAAAGGGTCAGAAGCTGGACACGGAATGTTCAGCTGAGAGGAGAGAGAAGATTCACGGAGAGGAGAGAGCAGAACACTCTTCCCAGAAGACACAGGCTGCATTCCGATTCTCTATTTCGTCTCCTCCACTCGTTTCCTCCCCTTGTCTCCTTGTCCACCAGTTCAGAGTTCACAGAGGAGACGAGAAGAGGAAATAAGGGGAGGAAACTAGGAAAGGAGACATAAATGGGTGAATGGGGACACCCTACAGAAAAGTGCATACTCCTTATATGGAAATGATGCAATGGTCACGTGTGATTAATTATCCTTTGTGATTTGTGGGTGTCAACCGCAGGTGTAATTCTCTTTCATAAAGAATACACTTGTGTATCTTTAGCCATGCCCCTGCTAAGTGAGACGTCTGAAGGAAAGTTTGGCTTCCTACACTCATCTCCTACAATACTGAGAAATCCTTCAACATCTGGAATTTGGAAGAATTTCGGGGGCTGGAGTGGATGAGACAAAAATAAGGGAATTGAGACGCAGCCATAGAGGGAGGGTCATCATTCAGGCAGCAACACGCAGAAAGACAGCCAGCCAGGAACGGGGGGGGGGGGGGGCACTGAAACACCCAGCCAAAGATGCGGGGGTAGTAGTGGTGTCACTGTAACAGCCAGTCAGAGGAGGGGGGTTACTGTAACAGCCAGCCACAGTCAAAGGAGGGGGTTACTGTAATAGCCAGCTAAAAATGGGAGGGGGGGTTGTCACTGTAACAGCCAGTTAGAGGAGGGGGGTTACTGTAACAGCCAGCTAAAAATTGGGGGGCTGTCACTGTAACAGGTAGCTAAAACACAGGGGGTGGTGTCCCTCCAAACAGCCAGCAGGGGGGAAGGGGTCACCATATCAGTCAGGGTTCCTCAAATTCTAATGCTGAATCTCTACCATACTAGGCAGGAAGAGAGACCAACAGTGCAATGCTCACACAAAGAAAACCCAGAATGACTTGTTACTGATGAACTGATCCCAGAGCAGTCATTGATCGAGTGTGGTTCGAATCACTCTCCCACCCAGGTGTGAAATCTTGCTCAGCTACATAGAACTCCATCTATACATAGCTACATCTATATGGACATACAGTAAAACAGCATTCGTTGCCATTTCGCATGTGTTTTTCAGCCCTGCCAATCCTGTCTCTCATCGGAGAAAAGAGATCAGATCATAAAGCGAATAAGAAGACTGGAGAATTGTGAATTTGGATGAATAAATGGGAACAGCCCCTGACCTGGATGAAGGTGGATGAGCTAGCAATGCACCCACCCCCCAGAGGCCCAGCGCTTGTTTGGGATGGAAATCGCAAGGCATACTGGTTGTTAAACAGGCAGCAAGGCCGACCTCTATGAATAGGAAAATAGACTCAGCTGGGCAGCTCGCTATCCACATGAAAACAGATTAGCACTTTAAAAATGAAACATTATCTTTTTGCCATACTAAATAAATCAACCCCATTGAAGGTGCCACTCATTAAAGCTGCCATTTGTGTCACCTGGGCTACAAGGGAAGCCAATCAACTTACCTCATTTGTGTCCAGTAGACCGTTCATGGAAGCAGGGGCCAGACTGGCAGCATGGTTCCAGACTCCGTGAACCCCCAACACGACCGGAGGGACAAAGCAGTAGATGACACCCTCTCCCTCAGGCACCCCAACCAACTCACAACCACCCCAACAGGAGCACCTACGCCTGGATTCAACACCTTCAGAGCAGCCTTGCTGATGACGATACTCCAGTAAGTGGTCTCATCTCCGGTTATAATGAGTCTGCAAACGGCAGCAAGGCGGTAGAGCCAGCGGAGTGGTCACGTAGCAATAATCCCACCCAGAACATCAGTAAAATAAAGAGGATTGTGGCACACTTCAGGAGGCACAGCAGCACAAACTGTCAGCGACATCGGGTTCCGGGAGTCTGAGGTGGGCAGAGAACACTGGACCGGTCTCACCAGAGCCAGCAAGCACCATCACTCCCAGAGACGACCGAGGAAAGGCGAGACGAGCAAAGCCACGCTCACTAACCTCGACTGCACAGTGTCCTCACCGGAAATGACAGCATGGTATCGTGGAGCCTTAGCTCAGAACAGCGTCCTGAGGTCAACCTAGAGATCATAGGTACTAAACTGCCACCCGCGAAATGCGTATACGTAAATCCCCCGCCGCCGCGATAAGGCACAAAGTACATTAGAGAAGTCAAGCCACCCCGGCCATGAGCTGTTCTCAGCACTGGAGACTGGGAGGAATCTTTGCGGAATCCCGACACTGACTACCAGCTACAAGTTCTCTTGCCCGGCGATAGCTAAATCTGGACTACAGCATTATTACTTGGATTGAACAGTACATGAGCTGCAGAGTGGTTTGACACCACCATTACATGTCTCTTATCGACTTATTTGTTTATGTGTACACCGCTAGCTGGTCTTCGTATCGGTTGTGGCTGAGCACTCCGGCACGCTTGTTGCAAACGGCCAATAAAACATCTCCAATCATGAATGAAATAAACGGACGTGGCGAGCTAAATGCCAACTCCTAATGAGCGGTAAATCTTAACACTGCATTCCCAAGTGCATGGTGCGCTCTTAGCCAGCGTGGCTAACGCGGCCCATTACACACTGAAGCACGAGGAATTTATTATTTATTAGCCATTTGATTAGTAGTTTAACGTTAAAGCTACCCCAAGCGGGTGGTAGGGCCCTCGGCGCCCGTACACGGGAGCACGGGCAGCAGCTTGACTTAGTGCTTAGCGTGCCGGGGCCAGCTAGACACCGTGGGGCACCATATGTCAGCACACATGCTTGCCTTCAAAGCCGTTGCTACTCTACTGAGAGCTCCTCTGCTGCCTGAAACAAACTGGGAGCAGCTATCAACACCACCCTGATTTAGGCATCCTGTGCATCACATCCTAACGCAGCTCACAGGGCATCACATTCTCACAGATACATACACACACACGCACTACTCTGAGCTTTACACAGGGCTCTCAGCTCATTACCTGTCGAGTTCTAGGCAACTCGGGGACAGGCAGGGTCGGGGTCCTGTGCCAGCTTTGATTCAGGATATGAATCAGCATGGGGGGGCTCCCACCTGGCAGCAGGCCGGTTATATGTCTTACCACACAGAGAGCAGGCAGACCTCCGCTTCCACGTATCTGCCCTGAGAAGGAAGACCGAAACCTGCTTCTGGCCAGGGTGGGCATTCCCAAGGAGCTCAGGCGGACAGACACAGCCCCATGCGGCAGGGCGGAGACTCATACACAGTCACAAGATCCTCTGCCTGGCCCTCTGGGCTCCCGCATCCAGCCCACACTCACATGAAGACAGAGACAACAAAAATAAGGCCGGAAGTATGTCTTCCCAGCATGCAAAGCAAAGGCCTTTCAGCAGCATGAGAGAGAAGCAGATGACACCTGTGCTGCCAGCAAGCTCATCGCCTCCACCTACAGGCCACCACCAGACACCAGGATGAGAGAAGCAGCCTGCATGTAGACACACAGCCGGCTCGGCTACTCACACGGTCAGGGGAAGGTCATGCCTGTGTGCCCTCTGGGGGTCTCAAACTCAAAACAGGGTCCCTCATTCTGGGCTGGCAGCAGGATCACGGGGTACGCATACTGCTCTCCCACCCACTGTCAAGCTCGTTTTACACAAGAGTGTACGTCCACCTTCCAGCAGGTGTCCCCACTGAGCCTCTCACCTGAAGCCTCCTGTGTGGTTCGAGTCCGCGCTCACTCCCACGGCCTTGCCGCGTCATTCTCGTGGCCCTGGTATGTCACTGTACCGCGGCAGTTTTCAATCCACGTCTTCCGCTTCGCTCCATGTGCAGACAACAGTGGCAAACCAGAGGGGCGTCCTTTCTCAAGGACGTTTCACGCGGAGTCTGTGAGGATTTCGTTTATTCGATAAGAGCTGAGAGACGCAGGCCGGGACCACAGCGGAGGCTTCTATAAATAGGCAACCCAGTCAGCACCACTGGACCCAGGGATTAAACAGCAGCACCATCTACGTTTCTGTGACATCACGAGAAGGGGGGGGGAAGGTGATCAGCGCCCTGCATAGCAATCTGCCATCCAGCAGTGTCACCGAGGGCCACACACCTGGGAAGGGCACCACTGCTGGCTGCTGAACCATGTGGGGACAGGAACTCAGAAGGCTCACAGCTCACCACCACACAGGAAACAAACACGGACAAATATCTGATTAGCTTTACAGAAAAAAAGCAGAAGTAAATGGAGCCAAAATCCGCATGGCTCTACTTAGCACAGTGTGTAAACAGAATCTTGCAACACTGGAGGCAGGTCTAGCACCCTCTTGTGTTAACAGGAGCAAATATCCAGCCACATTCCCACTTTGTAACGAGCTAAGTAACCTTAAAAGCCTGCTGGCCAGCCTGCCTTGGCTACCGAGCTGCTTATAAAGACAAGAAATGCATGCATGCATGCAAAAAAAAAAATTCATACATACAAAAAAAAAGACAGAGAACCAGAGTGTGAAAAAGCCCGAAGCAGCACACACAGAGCAGCGTGAAAACATTTCCCTGTTCACACTAACCTCTGGAAAGTGTCACTCAGTTTCTGGGGCCCAGACAGACAAAGAGCTAACAGTTAATGGTTCTCCTACTCCACACTCACTGACATCTAACATTTGACCCTTGACCTCTGACCTCTTCAGCTAGCCCAGTTTGGAAGCGCAATAGCAAGACTCAGTTTTCAACCAGGAAGCTCACGCAGCCACCTCCACCCCTCCCTTGTCAGTAAACCCCCCCATACAGGCACAGACAGTCCCCACCCGCCACCTCAGTAACAGTCATATGGTATATTAAGGCTGCAGACCGCTGCCCTCCAGCCCATTTAAGATAAGCAAGGTGACTGCTGACAAACTGGTCTGCCAACACTCAAGTGACCATGTTGGTCGAATGGACAGATGTGGTGCTCATTACAGGCTTGGGCCCAGAGTCAGCGAACGCCAGCCTTCGTGAATAAACATGGACCAACGGTGACGGATCCGTCTCCAGCTTCCTGAATAACACACGAAATCGGCGTGTGATAAGCCTTTTCAGGCCAAAGTGTGGCCATCTCTGTCAGCCAATCACGGCGGATCGCAAAGAGGAATTACGTAATGTTGCCGCTTTCCTCTGCATTCAGTATACCGTGCAAATAGGAGCTCACCGCTGTTGGTGTGTGTAAGAGAAATAAAAGGAGACTGTTGACCGTGTGTCCAAAAGAGGTGACAATGTGGGTGTGTCATGCTCTATGACGTGGCTTACACCATCTCTAAAAAAAAATCCAAATACAAAGAACTGGAAAGCGATAGCTATTATCACAGACGTCATACAGTGGAGTAACACGTCGACCCCATTCCACTCTGGGAGTTGAGACAAGAAGGAGCCAGCTCACACCCACCGTACCTCCTTGCCTAGGTCTTCCCAGATGACCTGCCGGACCTCAGCCATGGAGCTCTGCGGGGCTCGGCTGTGAAGCTCCTTCAGGGTGCTGGTGTACTCCTCTGGAAGCAGGTAGTCCAGGGCACCCAGATGTTGGCCCACCTTGATGAAGGTACCCCTGTTGGCACAGCACAGGTTTCGGAGGCGCTCTGCTGAGCGCCGGTGCACCTGCAGGTCAAAAAGGATGGAGGTCAGGTCACGGAGTCGAACTGTCTCAGCAACGCCGGAGCCACCGAGTGGATCAGCTGACAGCACAGGTGGGGCATGTCCTGGTGCTAGCTATGAGCGTCACATGCGACTGGCAGGCTTCCTGGCAGCAGAGAACCAAGGAAAGTACTATGTGGCATGTCTCGGCAAAGTGCCACTAACCAGCATCAACTTATCCAGTCTCTACACAGGCACCTTTTAGCTTTGCAATAAAATGTGGACCTCATGGGCTCTCATGAGTGCTCTTAATACCATATCACAGGACACAGGACTAACCCACCAAGACACTGCTGTCTAGTGGTCAAAAGCTGAAACTGCAACCCGCAACACAGACAGCTCACTTGAGACACACAGTTAAAGGCCCCATGTCAGCATAGTGCTCCCATGTGATTGCAGGCGGAGCACTGCAGGGTGGCTCCCGCAGGTGCAGCGTGTAGGCTACATGGCCACAGGAGATGCAGAAAGAGGTCGGCCCTTTTTACACTGGGCTTTGCTTAAGAGGCCTGTAGCTTCTGTTCCAACTTAGGCTGGGACAAACCTAAGCCTCACCCAGCTGTTTACACAGGACCAATGCGTTCTCTGCCTGATATAAGCAAACCCACTCAGTACATATCCAGCCTGCATTTAGCACATTAGCCTTGCTGTTCTGCCACCTGTCCATCACGCTGGTCATCCATCCATCCATCCGCCTGCCTGCCTTCCTGCGTCACGCAGCCCCCGCTGCTCTAGCGAGACAGAGGAGCTTTCTGCCCCCTCGCAGCAAGGCATCACTCACCATCTGCCGGGTAACCATCTCCGGCACCCCCCCCCCCAGGTGAAACCGACGGGGGTGACAGGGATAGGCAGAGCAGCAGAAAGCCCTTGCTCTGACAAGGCTAATAACTGCTAGGGACGTTAATGACATATTCGAGCAGCAGGCAAAAGCCATTAGATGGCCTTTGAAAAGCCATGCAGGGGCGTAATCAAAGCATATTACGGCGAGCCGGACTAATAGGTAGAACAGGGGGCATCTGAACACGGCTACTTTTCAAACACGGAACACACCAACTCAGCCAGGAAGGTGGGGGGGGGGGGGGGGGGAAAAAGGGGGGGGGGGTTTTTTTGAGGCGCCACAGGAAAACTTTTATAAGGGGGGGGGGGGAGGGGAAAACCGACCCTGTCGGGACACACAGG
>JAACJT020000021.1:10145460-10176570 GCA_009936485.2 Gymnarchus niloticus | reverse complement strand
GGCCAGGGCGGGGCGGGGGGGAGGGGGGGGGGGGGGGGGGGGGGGGGGGGGGGGGGGGGGGGCAGAAAGCGAGGAGGGTATTTATGATAGCGCAGCAGTAAACTTATATGAAGGGTGAGAGTGCAGGGAGAACCTGACCTGTCAGGCAACTCAGAGGACAAGGTCTTCCTTTGAAGTGCATTAACTCCATGACGCTCCTAATACCATGGTCACCACAACAGCTCGGAGGTTCCATGGTCACCCAGGCTCTGGACACCATAGCTATTCCTGATACCATGGTCGCCACGACAGCCCGGAGGTTTCACGGTCACCCAGCTCTGGACACCATAGCCACATCTGATACCATGGTCTCCATGACAGCCCGGGGGTTCCACGGTCACCCAGGCTCAGGACACCATAGCCACTCTCGATACCATGGTCGCCATGACAGTCTGGAGGTTCCACGGTCACCCAGCCTCTGGACACCATAGTCAGTCCTGATACCATGGTCGCCATGACAGCCCGGGGGTTCCACGGTCACCCAGGCTCAGGACACCATAGCCACTCTCGATACCATGGTCGCCATGACAGTCTGGAGGTTCCACGGTCACCCAGCCTCTGGACACCATAGTCAGTCCTGATACCATGGTCGCCATGACAGCCCGGAGGTTCCACGGTTACCAAGGCTCTGAATGCCATGAGTGTTCCTGATACCACAGTCGTAAGACCATGATTGGCAAATGACGCCAATGAATCAAAGATGACCAGTTGTCACTTATTCTCCAAATTCAGGGATTGTTTTCTTAATGTTTTTCCAACATCCGACTCTGGTCCCCTAGAGGTGACAGACAATGTTGCTCATTTTAGGCTATTTTTTCCCCACTCTAAATGGGCCAAAGGTGAGACTCCCAGCCGGCACTGCAGTCAAAGATTCAGCCCAAGCTAGGCTCAGGATGGATAAAAGCCATTCCATGTCAGGAATGCCTAGCAGGTGAAAAACAAAGCTGTACCTTTGACCACGGTGACAGGACGTGGGATTGAACGGAAAGACCATCACGCATCAACCCAAGCAATTTAGTTTACGATTTTCATAATTGAGGAATGCATTCATCATCACGTCGACTGATGAAGTGTCCCATTTCTCCACAATTCATCATTTAGCTAACTTTCGAAGGTGTCTCCATTGATTACAGTCATTTCACGGTCTTTGAGTCACTGAAAAATGCATTCCCAAAATCACACTCCCCATTACCGCATACACAAACCCGGGATTGTGATCATCCATGGACAACGGCATCAGAACAGACACAGAGACACAGATTGTTCAAGGAGAGCTCAGCGATAAAGCATTCTGCCTTGTATATTACAGTTGACAAAACACCCTCCACCGTATCTGACAGCCTGTTCTCACATGGTACCCCAGAACATCTTGGCAATCAGCTTTACTTGAGCATGATGACAATAAAACACATGAACGAGAATCGGCTGCCCATCCATTCACCACTGAGGGCCTGCCCATCAGGGGGCCCAAACACACATGCTGAGTGGAGACTAGTACTACAAAACATGTGAAACAGGCAGAGGGATGGTGACAAGTCATTACCACCGTGTGTTTACACAACAGGGAAGGTGAAGGAAGCTACGAAACTCTGAAATGAATTATTCAGCGTTGTCATTAACATCCATTGTGCAATAATTGTATGAAAACTGAACTGACCAGAGCGGCTAGCATGGAGATGGAGCCATCACCCGATTTTGATGCTTAGAGGAAAGCCAAACACTTGGCTGCAGGAAGTATGCGGACCGGCGTCTGCTGGAAGTACCAGTGTGAGAAGCAGCGTTGATTTGCAGGCTTAGCGATGGGCATTTTAAGGACAGCTGTCCATTTCATTACATCCAATTACCCATTGATAGCATAGAGAAAATCAATTAGGGCAAAAGCAAACTGCTTGTCCTGAGAATGAGCTTAAACCAGGGCTGGGAGAAAAGTCTTCGATTCCCTGTTTTTAGCTGGAAGACGACGAAAGCAGAGCAATTAAAAGATGTAATTTTTCGCTCGTTTAAACAAGTGCTGATGAGGAGGTCTCTTTTAGACTATTAACCATATTTTATATCTCTTCACTCAACCCTGTCATAGATAATGGTCCATGGCCAGGAATGGATGAGGTCTTCCGTTTTGAGCAGAGCTCACACCCTAATCCTAACCCTAACCCGTCCACTCCTTTTCGCTCCAATGCTCATGGATCAGAAGTCAAAGAGAGGTTCATTGCAGTGGACTGGCACCCCACACATGCAGGACGTGGTGGGCATCTAGGAGACATCTCTGTAAAACACACCCGTTACCCAGGCTGTCGTACATTTAGCTCTGAGAGGGCTGTGTGTGCTTTTAAAGAAGGTTCCCTTCATGTCACACACAGACACTCTCGCCCTCTGTGGTCGTTCCCCGTCAGTCACACTTTTCTGTCGTGCTAATGACATAACGCTGTGGCTCCCCAGGTGAACAGGAGACAGACTCGCACATCCTACGCTCAGAGGCTGTTCTACAATAACATCATTTCATACGAAGCTCCTCAATGCTCCACTTTCCTCTGCCAGACAAAAGGCACGGCCTTAGACCTTCATGACACCTCCATAAGGTCTCTGAACAAGTATATAAACATAAGCACTTGTGTCAGCAAAAGCACGTCAATGGGTAACACTTGCTGTGAAGACCTGAAGGCTTTCATAAAGCCTTCATCGGCGAGTTGTGCCGCATCGAAAAAGGACACATTAAGATTCCAAAATCACATTCGGGTGCCATAGAAGCCTTGCATGCAGCTCTTTGTTTAATCCACAGCCCAATCAGACTGCACGCTGCTCTGTTCTGTCTGACCATGTTTGGCCGAGGGCCACCTGGCAGCACAGAGAGGAGGCACACCTGCCTGGCAGTGGGTGACGGGAGCTGGTGAGGGGGCTAAACCGGGCATTAGAGCCAAATGCCCTGGGCACGGCTGCTCAGAACCACTCCCATCTCTGTGGGATGACCGGAGGACAAGGCGTGCTCTGTGGAGAGAGACCGATCCTGAGAAAACATCCCTCAGTGAACAGAAGCTTCTGCTGAGCACTACGCGTCTAAAGTCAACAGCAAAAAAAGATTTACACTGTCACCCGTGGCAGAGGGACAAGCCATGCTGATTTCTGTAAAGGAGCCATAAGATAATCTGAACAGAATGTACCAAAGAGACATAAACAAATGGAGGATTGGTTGTACCACAAAGATATATACAAATAGGGGTGTACCATAGAGATATACACAAATTGGGAGATAGCATAGATATACACACAAAGGGGGAGGGGGGTATAGCATAGATATACACACAAAAGGGGAGGGGGGTATAGCATAGAGATATATACACATATAGCTGGGGCAGACTTAATGATTTGGGGGCTCTAGGCAAACACAGGTATGGGGGCCCCCCCAGCACCTATTCTTCCCCATGAAAGCTGGTGCATAAATCATACTGTCAGACAAAAAGTTTCAAACAACACTTGTTATAATCAATGACATTGTCATTTTCTCACTGTACACCATGCATGATCTACTTATCCTTTCTCCATTTTTCATGTGTATATAATAATTAATGTTAGCCATCATTATTGACAGGATACACTTTATTTTTCACCTGAGCCGGCCCCCTCCTCACCAGTGAACAGCGATCTTTATCTGATAGCTGTTTTGACCAAAGAGTGGGGTCGTCATTCATAATGGCAGTGTTGTCGTGTTGGGGGGGACGAGGCTCAGCTACATCTTCATTTGTTTTTTCACTGCCGCTACGGAGAGGGGTACCGCTAATTTCAGTGCTAGCATTTTGGGTGGCTGCTAGGGCTGCACAGCAGCACTTGTGCCAACACTTTGTCGGGTAGAAAAAGGGGGAGCATGGAAGAAAGAGGTAAGTTTCGGGAGTTTCTTCACAAATGTCTGTTTCCTCTTTTTGTCTGACCCAGAGGGATAGCTACGTTTCATTTTGTTGCTGCAAACTTATAAAAGCCTTTAGGTTTCAACGCTCGGTTTATGTGGTTCCTTCTCAAGATATTGCGAATTCCTCAACTGTTCTAACCGTTACCAGCTACCTGCTATGCAGCGTCCAGGGATGATGGAACAGTCCACTTTTCCCACAAGGAAGGGGGGGGGTGCATTCAAACAAGTGCTAAAGCACGCAGTTTTGTTTCATCTTTTATTAATAAATCCAAGAAACATAAAAAAAAAACAAAAAAAAACAAATCACCATTGATGTATAACTTTCATTGGCAATTAGGTCTTTTATGGGGCCCCCTTTTAGCACAGGGCCATAAGCAGCTGCTTACCTCGCTTACATGTTAAGTCCGCCCCCGGAGATAACATAGATATACACACAAATGGGGAGGGGGGTGTACCATGGAGATAATATATACACGAATGGGGGGGATGAGGGAATGTACTAGAGATATATACAACTGACCCACTGGACCTAATGAGATGGGAGGAGACACCTGACTTTCTAACCAGGAACAGAGGACAGGTTTCCTCCTTCCTATTACTGCCCAAAGAGATTCGAACAAGCAGTTTATTAAGGATGAAGCATGTCTGGCCAATAAGAGCCCCCCACCAGTGTGACCTAAAGCCCACTCAACTCTAACAAGAAGCCTTAATAAGCCTGACTTACGACCCGAGACTTCAGCAGCCAAGAAGTATGTTCTGGGGGCACCTCGATGGCAGGAATTAGTGCCTGAGGTGTCATGGGTGTGGAAACTGAAGACAGACACATGCTCACAGCTTCAGGATGACCAAATCTCTCTCTCTCACTCACACACACACACACACACACACACACACACACACACACACACACACACACACACACACACACACACACACACACGGCCGCACCGAGGACCCAAGGAATGTTTCAGGTCTTTCTTAGGTGCAGTGTGAGATATCATCTTAGCTCTATGTAGAGCGGAGAGGGTCACATCCCCAAATCGAACCATACTGCTTGTGGCCGTTACTAGGGCAACCTGCTTCTTTCTACAGTACACTGGACCTGGCACTGCACACTCAGGCATGGGCTCGAGGGAGGCATTCAGAGAAAAAACTAACTATTGATCTGGTCACACCACTGAAATTTTCCTTCTGATAGCAATGGAACAAAATTACAGAGAATAAGGATTAAAACCAACAAGTGAACACCAAAGGTGTCAGAGCGTGTCAGACAAGCAGGGTTCAAAAGTAGGAATGTAATGGTACACGTATTCGCACCGAAAATTTTCAGTGCCGATCTTTCGGTTCGGTACACATATGTACTAAACCAATGCAGCAAATGCGGAACCTTTGTGTGTTTGTGTGTTTCCCCTGAGCAGCATTCGGAAAGGGGCGAAGGAAGCCGCGCCACCACACATGCGGGCATAGTAATGGCGATCACAGATAAACTAGTAGCTGAAGACCATGTTAGCAAAGCGCTACCTGGCTGTATCTGCTACCTGTATCCCTAGCGAGAGGGTGTTCTCCACAGCAGGAGGCAGTGTTAGCGCAAGCAGATCCGCCCTTTCTGTAAACAGCGTGGACGTGTTAATTTTTCTGGAAAAAAGAAAAAAAAAAAAAATGAAAATACAATGTATCCCTCAAAACAGAATATATTTGTGTTGCACAGTTCTAATATGAAGCTGAAAGCTGCTAATGTGAATACAATACAGGTCAGGTACAGTTAATTTTCTAATTGTGCATCTTAATGGATATTTATTTTTATTTACTTGAGAGAATATTTATTTTGATTTAATTTTAAGCAAATTTTACTTTATTAGTAGGTTGCAGCAGTATTGACAGAGACTTTTGTTTTTTAAGACAGTCATACTTCGTTCAATAAACCACTGTTTAATAAAGAAAAAAAAGAAATTTATGTTTTGCTTCGTTTAGCCCCGCTGTACCGAAAACATACCCAACTGTGACTTCAAAACTGAGGTACGTACTGAGTCGTGATTTTTGTGTACCGTTACACCCCTATTCAAAAGCCAGTCTGCGTCACCCTTGCCCGAATCTCCAGCTGCAGGACAGCAGCTCACGATGTGATGGCAGGCACTTTCTGACCAACGCTGTAAGCACTCACTGAGAGGCAGGAAAAAATCTGAGATGCTTCCTCAGTAAGGACAAGGAGGCCGGACAGCCCAGCACTAAGAGCAGACCACAAGACCTAGTGAGTTAATGGCATCTGTTCAGCCCCAAGCAGGCCGAGTCCCACCACAGTGAGGACCGAATGATTTCAGTTCAAGGCTGTTTTCTTCAGGGAGGCTTAAAAAGCAGCCTCAGATATATAACCCATTTTTATAGCGACGCCTGACTCCCATCACAATAGAGACGGGAAAATGAACACATGAGCGAATGGCTGAATGTCAAACGTGAGAGTCGAGAGAGAGACTGAACAGTGGCAATTTAGCTCTCAGCCACAGTAAATTTCATGCTCTGCATTTGACTGTCACGCATCGGTAACTTCAGGCCCTTTAGCGCTGAGAGGCTCCCAGGGAGCAGACATCACCCCCGCACAGAGCTCCACACAGCACAACGCCCACAGAGCTGGGCTCTGTGCAATCAGGTAGCTCTCCAACATTTCTTGGTGGAGGAAGCAGGAACAGGCTCAACTAATGGCAGACCGGGAGTGTTATGGAGCAGGCGGAAGCCTTTCAACCGCCAACCATCCAAGGACATACAGCTGGCTGGCAGCCCTCACCCGACCACAGCTCGCACAGCTGGCTGGCGGCCCTCACCCGACCACAGCTCGCACAGCTGGCTGGCGGCCCTCACCCGACCACAGCTCGCACAGCTGGCTGACACCCCTCACGTAACCATACAGCTGGCTGGCGGCCCTCATCCGACCACAGATCGCACAGCTGGCTGAGGGCCCTCACCTGACCACAGATTATACAGCTGGCTGAGGGCCCTCACCTGACCACAGATTGTACAGCTGGCTGAGGGCCCTCATCCGACCACAGATCCTACAACGAGCTGACACCCCTCACCTGACCACAGATCGTACAGCTAGCTGTTGGCCCTCACCTGACCACAGATCGTACAGCTAGCTGTTGGCCCTCACCTAACCACAGATCGTACAGCTAGCTGTTGGCCCTCACCTAACCACAGATCGTACAGCTAGATGGCACCCCTCACCTGACCACAGATCGTACAACTGGCTGAGGGTCCTCATCCGACCACAGATCCTACAACGAGCTGACACCCCTCACCTGACCACAGATCATACAGCTAGATGGCGACCCTCATCTGACCACAGATCGTACAGCTAGATGGCACCCATCATCTTACAGCTAAAGATCGTACATCTAACAGACATCAGCCAGGTGATGGATACGTCCACGATACAGTAAACCCTGCAGTATTCATCCCAGCCTGCTAACTGATAATGAAGCACCATGTCACCTGTGCTACCTGTCATTTAACACACTATGAGGATGACACTGGACATTAAGTCATTGGAGAAAAGGGCACAGGCATATTCGTTAATACCAAAGACAGGTCCTGCATGTTCCATAAGCACAGTTACTGGAAAGTGACACTAGACCTCGTTACATCACCACTCCATTCAAACGCTTCTCCTCTGATAATTACATATAAACGAAGCTCATTATGACCCCCAGAAGCAGTTTGCAATAAAAGTGGTCATAAACAGGATTTCCTAAGAGAAGCTATACTGTACGTCCAGGTAAGACTTTTGATTGCACACAACACTTTTCGGTACCATGACGGCAAGGCCACAGTCGAGTCCATAGCTGTCTGCAGAACGTGGTCCCAAGGGGCACGTCCATTGTTCCCCTCTTGTTGTAAATGTACATCTTTCATTTACCACCAAAACAAACAGATGTGAAATTGTGTTTACATCAATTACTGTCCTTTTCTGCAGCTATTGTCAATAAACATCTTTTTTTACTTTCTTTAGGTTATTAAAGAAAATCACACTCTATTCTATCAAAGAAGCAATTTCAGCCCAGAATTGTTCAAGTAAATTAAGAGCTACTGGACCAATACATTCAAAAGCGCTGCACTGTCCTAACAGCTTCAGCTTGGTGCCTTTGGGTGATGCTTGAGAGCGGACAGCTTCAGAGTGACCATCCAGTGCAATGTTCCAGACTTCAGCATGTTGCTACAGATCAGAACTTGTCATTTGTCAATAGGAGATTGGCCTCACTCTCAGGGATCATGGATTTCACTCTCTGCCCTAAAGCCAACTCAGAACGTCGCAGCATGAAAATTACCCATGCCACTTTTGATATGCTCCCACTGCTAGTCATTCCTACATCTGACCCCCTTTCTACCTGGGTGCTGCTGCACCACCCAAGTGTGAACCACATGCCCCCAGATGCAGGGATGTCATCGATGGGGGGGCCCATCTTCCGGAATCTGACAGTGTGCTCCAAGAGGCTCCAGGCCTGAGCCCTTCCCAGTGTCATTAACAAGTGTCAACAGCAGTTCAGAGGCCAGGACGAACCTCACACAGGCACCAAGCTGGAGAAACCATACCAAGATAATCACCAATGAGCGACATTTTTATGGGAAATGACAGGATTCACAACTAAACCTGAGGTCACCCGGTTTTAACAGCCACCATCTTCATGCCACCCACGGTCTAACAGGCAGACTTGAAAGCCACTCACCGCTGCACCAAAATGATCAATGCCAAGATCAATTTATGCCCTTTAGCAGAGGCAGCACTGTTTAATCAGCTGTTTATGTAAAGAATGACCTGCATTTAAAGACATGAACGGTGGTCTCTCGAGGGCCCTCTCAATTCAGACAGTCAGTTCAACACCGCACAGATCACCCCCCACCGGCCAGCAAACGGACAGCCCTGGTGGGACACCGGATCCTGGAGTTTGGAAACAGAAACAGCTGCGGAAGGGCCTCTCAAACTGGACTCATCCTCCCGTGATGATAACACATCTCAAGCCCAGGGGACACATTTAAAAAAAAAAAAAAAGAAAAAAATGTAGCGACACGGGAAGGAAGGATCAGAAAATAAACCCCACCCCAAGGGGCCATGACACCCCCAGGAGAAAGGACAACTTCAAGAGCAATAAATAAACTCGAGGAGCAGGTATTACGGTAAACACTAAAGGGAAACACAAATGAACACTAATGACATATTAATGCGAGCACTATCTCAGGAATGCAGATAGGTCTTGAGCGGCTGAAAGCATTTTAATTACACATACAGCCACTCTGTAATGGGCACAGTACAATATAAAGACTTGCCATCGATTGTGGAATGAATCATTTCCTCTTCATATAACAGCGTGGTAATGTTAGTGTGAGAAGTTAACAGTGTGAACAGCAGCAGATTACACCACACAGACAATGGCTCAGTTCGGCAGACACTAACCACTGGCCATGAGAGCAGCCTGCTGTGCACTTACTGTTTAAAAAAAAAAAAAAAAAAAAAAAAAAAAAACACACAAACTGAAAAAAAAAGCACCCGGTTTTTCTGGAGCAAAAACATCTGATCATATCTGGCAGGACTTTATCCAGTGCTGCCATCTAGTGTCAGAGAAAGCAACTGCAGAGACACCTTTTCAGACAACGCCCACAGAAGCACTCGAGCACACATGTGGTGTGTTTACAAGGGGGCTGACCTAGGTAAACACCTTAACGGAGAGTCAGTCCTTCGTAATGCAGGAAAGTCACACGGCCGCCTTATAGAGGTCATCGTTTGTTTGTCTGACTCTACCTGGATAATCACTGACCTTCTAAAGCAAAGCAGGAAAGCAAATAAAACTACTCCATGGATCTAGGTCTAGCAAACACAGACAAGTATTATGGAATTTCTTACATCTGCTGATCCTAGTCAGGGCTATAGGAGGACCTGAAGCCTATCCCAGTTAGCATAGGTTGCAAGGCTGGGGTACACCCTGGGCAGGATGCCAGCCCATTGCAGGGCACAGGGCTGGGGTACACCCTGGGCAGGATGCCAGCCCATTGCAGGGCACATACACACTCACACTACTGGCATGCCTGGAGTAGACCCACATGACATGGCCATAACCTGAATGCCCATGCTCTGAGTGAAGATAAGAACCTCCAATTCGAGACGTATGAGGCAACTGTAGCATGTCTGAGCCAAGAATGACCTCACAGGCAGATTAAACGCCACAGCATCAGGTAACAGCGGTTTGACCAGATTCACACTGATGTCAGCCTGCCTCGCTCAGTCTCTTAACGGCAGCGTTATTCATCTCACTGCCTCGAGTGGGATCTAGGCTTCTCCGCCACGTGTAATTATGTATTTGGCAAGTGTCTCAGCCCAGGCCTGCATGTCGCCGTGGCGATTACAGACCGTCTATCCAGATGATCGATATTCACGAGGGCGTCCCTAAAAGGCTAAACGGCAGTTGTCCCTCACCGGCTCCAGTCTGGCTGACTTCTCCTCAGGGTCGGGGGTGCCTAGGATGACCGGGGGATGGGGGCGGGGGCGGCTGGCCTTGAGAGCCACCCACCAGCGAGGAGTTGCAGGGCACAGCAGGAAACATTAAGCCTTCACAGAGGAGGATGCACGCTCCCAACACAGCCTTACACTGTCCCAAGAACCTCCCCTCACAATTATCCAGTTCGAACACCACTGAGATTTAGGCAAAAAAATATATATATATAACATGACATACTATCACATCAAAGGCAGGCTTACAATTCTGCCTTCAAAGGAAATCCATTATTACGAATGTGTCATTACCTTCCTTTAAGAGTGAAAACACATTGTATCTCTCTGCCAAGTTAATACAGCTGTTAAATGGTGCACATCAAAGACCGGATAAATCACCTCCGATCTCAGACAGTCTCACACTCCCAGCTGGTTTCTCAGGGCCGAACGCAACGTGGGCCTGACTCCTCTGCTGTTCTAGGGGTGCTGCAACTTTGCCTTTTAAAATGTGACATTTAGTAAAGCTATGTGAAGCGCCACATACGTCCTCCGGAAATGCGAATTTCCTCAAGCCCAGCAGACATGGCAACCTCATCCCCACTGTGAAAGACAGCCGTCATGAATTCCGTGTCGAAGGGCCATAATTAGTACCGCCGTCCCCTGGGGCAGCTGAAAACGTCTCGGGGGACGGGGATCAGCCGTGAGCTGTGGCAGCCAAATGAGCACACTGACCGGCAGCGTAACTGACACCTGCTGACTGACACGCGAGTGACGTGACACATCGACGTAAACGTGAAGCACAGCAGAGCAAAGCTGACAGCGTGATAGAGCCAAGCTACGGTAAATAAGTCGGGCGTCCACATGCAAATGCCTGTCAAGGCAACAAACACTAGGGTGATCTCCCTACATTCACCCAGCGCCCAGTGGTAAGACTGCAGCCACCAGGCCTTAACTCCCACTCTTACGGTATCATAGCCAAAAAGCAGTACGGACTCTCAATCAAAATGTGATGCATGAACCAAACCCAGCCTAGAAGGGCCAAACCAAAGTACAAGCATAAGTGGGGACCAAACCCAGCCTGGAAGGATCAAACCAAACAAGGGGTGTAAGAGCAAACCAAACCTCATCTGGAATCGGCAAACAAAACTCAGAACATAAGGGGGGATAAAACCCAGCCTAGAAGGGCCAAACCAAACTAGGAGCATAAGGGGGGTTCAGAAAAGACAAACTGGTCACATGAAGGGAAACAAATTCTTTCCCTAGGTGCAATGTCCTGCTGTTTCTGGCAGCTCTGAATGTAGGAAAACACAAGACTGGCTGAAGACGAAGTTCTCATTATGCAGGGGAGCTCTTCAGGGCCAAAAGAACACTGCCTAGTGAAGAACTTTGGAAAGGAGCAGGAAACCCTTTACCTGAGGACACTTTAAAATGGCTCCCTTACTTTTCTCATCCGCAGTCACCTGGAAAGTGTCACTACAAGCTAGCAGAACACCAAAGTCCCTCTAATCAGCTGCGTGACCTACGCCTGCTCCACCTAAATGAAGTGACCAAGCCTAAATATCCATGCCAAACATCCCAGAATGGGTCTGTATTAATAATCGCCAAAAAAGATGCAAAAAAGTCCCTTCTGACCCTCATCTGCTTTTCAATGTCTCCAACTATTAATTAAGATTAGTCATGAAAACTATCAGGCAGCTGCATCATGGTTTTGTAACCTGAATATTAGAGCCAATTAATTAATAACATTATTTCACTGAGATTAACTTATTAAAAGGGTCCTTACTACTACCTGCCCATTTCCAGTTACCCAGTAGTAATGGGGGCCAGGGGTCTTCTGGCTTTCACATATGAATTAGAAATGTTTGGCAAGGCAGTACCCAAATGCAGCCCGGATGTAGCAGCGCCATGCGGGACTGTTGCTCTGAGGTGGAGCTCCCACAGGCTACAAATTCCCTTGGATCCCTTGCTAAGGAAAGACCCACAGGGGAAGGCTGTAGACCCCAAAGTTTGGACAGAAATCTTACCCTACTGGAGACACTCTGGGGACAGACTGGGCCGTCAGACGCCATTTACCCCATCTTTAAACTGACACAGCCGTTCGTGTCTGTCTAGGGGACCGGGTGGGACTTCCTGATGCAGCTACATGCTTTTGGGGCCAGCACCACCTGTCGGGGACAGCCGTCCTCCACCACAACATGTTTGCCCCGTCAGACTCCTGGGCGCCAGCAGGTGTTTGGGACAAACATGCTGCATGCTGCGCACTCGTGATGACGTGACATGGGTGGCCCCGCCCCCTCACGGGATACACTCACTCAGTATGGCAATCTGGGTCTCAATTGGTGTTACCTCCATCAGGCACTGTCCTTGTGTTAACGTTGTCGTTTAACCTCCCCGGCAGAGCCGAAAGCAACACCTCTTCCAGCAACAGTATGAAGAGCGCATTTAAAGAGGCAGATGATAAACACGCGCCATGATTGGCCAGAGGGCTGAGTGCCGTCCCCCGGCGGCCATTTCACAGCTTACTCTGTGGACGAACGTGAATGCGTGAGCTGCCAGGCAAGAAAGACTTCTGCTGCTCACTGAGTGTCTGCTGCCCCCTGCAGGCTGCCGGCCCACATAAACACGGCGATCGCCTCAACTGTTTATGCATGTACATCACACTCACTCACAGGAAACGGCTCAATAATCATCCGGAAGGAAGAAAAACAGCCGCGGATCTTGCTAGCGAACCGGGGTGGTGAACGCGTCTGACTCCCTAAACCCTATGAGGAGTCAGACATACTCCCACCAGCAGGACATGTGACTGAGAGGAATTAACACCCACCCACTGGCTCTCTGCTCAACTCATAATTAGCTCTGAAAAGCTCCCTCTATCTCTGGCTCCCCCACTAAACATGGTACTCTAATGTGCAGTGAGATAACAGCTTATGAGCAAGGAGGCCAGGCAACCAGCTGGCAATGAGGACAGGAATATTTAGGACCCTAACTGTATTGCATTTGTCCGCATCCCTTAGAGCAATAACCCATCTTTACTTAATAATCTATCTTTAATAATCCTGACTTTATCTAGTGCATAATAACCACAACACAACAGCTGATGTCAGCACGCCTCACATAGCAATCTGAGTAGCACCATGACAAGGGCTTCAGAGCCATCAAGAAACTGATCTGCTGTCTGGATTAAATCAGGGCCATTAATTCTAATCAGCGCGAGCAGCCAGGCGTGACGGCTGCCTGCGAGAACGTGGCGAGCTCCACGCACCAGCGCCGGTCCGGCCACGTTCTTCAGGGGTCAGTGGCTCCCCTCTGCACCTGCGCCTCTGGGCAGAGCCGGCTGAGAGAGAGGCGGGCCCGCGGTACTGTCAGGAAGCACAACTGACCGGGCTGCAACAAAGGCTGCAATGTCTTTGAAAAGAAAGGGGGAAAAAAAAAAAATCTAACTATTTTAATATGGTCTTGTAGCAAAATGACAACATGAAATGTAGGTGTGTGTGCTCACAGTCAATATACACAACATGGCCTAAGCATGGACAATGTGGGTGTGTAGCTGTGGTAGACATGACAACCTCTAATGTGCTTGCGGTTAAATGTACAAAGCATGTTGATTAATACAGGTTTTTAAAGTGGTGAAGGAGCAAGACGATCCAAATGCAGTCTTTCGTTCACCCCCTTAGAGCACAGGTGACTTAACCGTTATGCTGGCCCTCTGGCATCAAATCAACACACCAAATGATCACCAAGTCTTTCTGGGACAGCCAGATCCCTCATCCAGGCCACGCTTCCTCCATTGCACTGAGAGGAAGCAGGGAGAACCCTGGACAGCTGCGAAGGGTCTGCTGACCGCCGCTGTAGGTACAGAAAGTTCTTACACGTAGAACATCGCTCTGCGTGGGGCCTGTGCTCAATCCCTGCTTTCAGCTGCGCAGAACACCGCACACCTTAAGCTCAACTGTGAAGAACGTGATGCACAAATCCCCATAAAAATGGACACATCTGCACTCTTATCTATGAGATGCACACCCCCGGACAATTTAAGTGAAAATGGATCTTACCTTGGATTTCAGAGCCCAATATTCCTCTGTGCCGTACGGCACATTTCGCAGGGATGTGATGTAATCGTAGCTGATAACTGCAGTCTGAAAACAAAAATGCCAGTAAAGCAGGAAATAACCAGAAGACCCATCATTTTGCCGCCATGATACTTTTCAATAGTAACGGCTGTGAAGAAACGAGTCAAAAAAGTGGAGAGTAAACAAGAGTTTGGTTGAGTGAATCCTGTCATACTGGGCTTATATTGTCAGTGTGATGGAGAGAGCAACTAAAAGAGTGGCAGTGACGTGGAGGCTATCTGTTCTGCCCTAAGCCCCAGACCACTCAGAAGGACAGACAGACAGCTCCCAATCAAGAGTTTTAACTCGGTCTAGATTATGACGATTCTGCCTAAAAGTGACTATTGAGATTAATGGAATACAAAACGACATGAAGTGTCAAATATATAGGTCACCTTAACTGAACACGTACGTGACCCTGTGGGACGGTATTTGACGGCTACCTACCGTGACCGCCGCTCTGCCAAACCGGACGACACTGACGTCACTGAGGTCCAGCTGTTTGCGGCAAAGGTAGAAGCCGGAGGAGGCGAACAGGGCCACGGCGGCGGACGACACTGTCAGCAGGCGGCCGGCCATGGCAGCGCTGGTAGACGTACGAGAACCGAGTGACTGGGTTAACTCTCACCACCAGAAAGCAGGAAAACTGCTGGACAAGTGACGGCATCACTTAACGTCAGCCTTGCTATGGACGACATTGAGTTTACATACGTTTTCCAGATTACGTAGAAGATAAAACGTCTTTCGTTGACATCTCAAAGCGTTGAATATTGGACTCTGGCAAACTGCCACAACCGTGCATTTTTAGATTTCTTCAAAGAATTTGCAAACAGCTATAAATACTTCACGTGCGTCTAAGAAATGCAAACATTTTATTGATCCATTTTCAAACGAAAAACATTCAATCTGAACTGTACACAGAAAGAAGTCCGCAGTTTATCTCAGTGTTCTAATGTCTGGAAGTTATTTTCTAACTCAAAATGAATCTAAAAATTGCTTCTCAATCATCTGCTTGAAGATGTATTTTAACATGATCATTTCTTATTACATTTTAAATAATCGTATCTTAAGAAGGTTATAACGTAACGACAAATGATGTTCTATAGACATAAGCATGTAAATCAAACTAGGTAATTTTTTTTGGGGGGGCTACTACGTGTGCGTGTGATCTCGAAGTGTGTACACGGTCTTGCTGTTATTTAAGAGTATGAAATATTTTCAGCGTTTTCTTGCAGGTCGGAACAGGTTGTGCCAGCCTAAGCAGATCTGGATAATGGGGTAGGAAAAAAGACAGGTGATCGCCATCTATTGTTAAAAGAGTAGGGTGGGACAGGGTGAGTCCTGGGTCAGGGCCGTCCTGCGAAACTGTCCGGATTCCTCAGGGTTGGTCCAGGTGAAATTAGGTACGGCTGCAAGGTATTTTATACGCGACATAACTCCTTTAACTTAAACGTCAAATCAACACTGTCGATTTCACCGCACAATGCAGATTTATTAAAGCAGCACAAACTATTATGGTAGATAATATACATCAACAAAAAAGAACAAACATAAGATTGCTTAAATAATTAGGGGCACAATCACACACGTTACCAGTCACTCACCGGTTTTCTGCGACCTATCACCCCACGCCCGGCTACTTTACTGAGACTGCGCATGTCAGTTTAGCGCTAGGCACCTCACTGCGCATGCCACGCCGCATTTCATGCTGGTTAATGTAGTATATGTATGCCCAACTGAATCTTACTAGCACACGGACATACGTGTACACGACGCCAAAAGTTTCACAAATATAATACGGGCCATACAGAAGAAAATTTGTTTTAGGGCAAAGCATAAAATCGAGCAAAAATAATTCTAATATACACAAAGAAAAAACTTTCACATTGCTTAGGAAAATCTGCAAAGCATTGTAGGTTAGCGTCAATGACTGGTGCTGTTATATTTTGTTCCAGATACAGACCCTTGCACATCATGCTGGCCAAGAGCAGAGGAAGAGACAGACAGATATAAGGAGAGACCCTGGGCTTCACGTAGCTGGCTGGACCTTCCTACAGAAATTTTAATCCCATTTAAAGTTCACAGTAGGAAATAGTGGTTAGGAAATAAACAGAGCTTCTCCCAACAGCCCTCTAACCTATACTGGGGATGATAGTCAGCACAAGGACCACCCATTTCAATCCAAAAAAAAAAAAAAGGAACAGTTCTGAATTCACCACATCCCACAAAATACCAGCTCTTGGAAGAAGTCATTTTGCCAGTAGAGTAAAAAAAAATGAGGTCCATGACAGAAAGTACAAAAAGAAATTGCAAATGTATGAGTAGTGCACAATTTTGTTTCCTGATAGTATTTATAATAAGTACAGCAAACAAATTCAGGGACTTTATTTGGCTTTGTACCCCATAGCTGTTTATTTGTGACAAATATTTACAATACACCAGTGAACATCTACATGTTCCATTAGATAACACTGTATAATGGTTCACAATTTATCCATAACACAGATATTCAGCTTTCCTCCGCTTCTCCGGGTAGTCTTCGGGGCACAGATTCTCTATTTCTGCCAATTTGAAGCTGTAAAAAAAAAAAAATCTCCTCAGCTAGTATAACAGCATAATGAACGGTACAGTTTAAAGCATTTGACAGGAAGTATCATCCCGTCACTTCTGACTGGTACACAATTTACCTTTGACCCTTCTATAACATGTGGGTCTTTCTGTAGTGCGTTCAATAGCCCATCTTCAGTGGTAAAACTGACCCAGCAAAATCCTTTGTGAAATCCAGTTTCTTTGTCCTGTAAAATAAATTTGCTAATTAATCTGATGAAAGAATGCGCGATTTTTGTTCCCCACAACAAAGTAAATCGGCTACTTACGAAAGGAAGAAGACATCTTTTTATTTGACCAAACTGCCCGAAGTACTCCCTCATTTCCTCTATAAGAAATAACAAAAATTAAACTAAAGGCATACCCGTAAAAGTCATCTGTATCATTTCCGAGTAACTTAAAAATCATTGCATTTCATTTAGCTAATCACCCAAACTAAATACACAAAAATCTGAGCAATAATCATATCATTGGAAAAACCCTAAATGGTCTGCTCCAGAACAGATTAAACAGTAAAGACGAAAGCAATCTGTCGTCACTAAAATGTTATCATTTCTCACGTTTCAAATGAAACACGCCGGCAAGCCGTCTATTTGCAAGGTGACACCGGCCATTTCTTTATAAATAGTACAAGATTTAAAAATCACAAGGTGTTAATTGTAACGAAATACTACAATTAATACGGCGGAATGTTGAAACGTGTATCGATATCTACGCACTGCTTGCAACGGTCCATGGTACTTTGTTAACGAAAAGCTCAAACATCTTCTTCGAGGGAGCAGCCATTTTTTCGGAACGACGATCTTGACACGTGACACGCCGCTACGTATAAGCGGTCAAAGCTTTCGGGTTACAATTGACGTCATTACACAGTGACGTGACGGTTTATTTCACTCGTTATGTTTAACGCTTATATAAACATGAAAGTTCCCAATAGTACGTCACTGACCAATCGGGAATAAGTTTGAAACGAAAGCACAGAAGTCGTCCAGCAAGTTAAGAAACTAGCATTTGGACATACGTACAGATGTATTGCCGTTTAAACGTCAATTGTGCTAAGAATAAAGAAGTTTGCAAATAATCAATATACATGTATAGTTTATATTACTTCGAATACATTATTTACCACCAATGAAAACAAGATTATTTCATATGATATTGTAGCAAAGCTACGAACCATGGTGTTTATAATAAAGAGGCCTAGACACAGCGTTCAACACAAACAATATTACTGTCTCAACTGGTGTGAACTGAACTACGATGTCCATGCAGTTCTAAAATATACTGTGAAACTGTAACCAGACCAGTCCAGTTACTGTTTCTACCAGTTAAACGACGAGATTGTGTTTGCTAGCTTCCCTACCAGAATAATGTAGAGTTTTCATTAGGTTTCAAAGTTGTTAGAAGTAAATATTTACAAATCAATGTTTTGTATAGATGACTTGCATGCAGTCTGACAGTTTTATGTATAGCTGGCTGAGATAGTGAATCAGCACCATGGTTATGTTGTAAAAATCAAAATGTACTACTAGTTCAGGATTTACAGTAACAGGTCCAACAGTACTACATCTGGACAAAACGTTAACATTTGTCTGCAGAATTATCCACTCTGTTATCTGCTCCCCTAAGGTCACATACAAAGTTAACTTTCTGCATAAATGCATGCTTCAGCACGTGTTACTCTAACCCGCTGACATGTAGTTTAGTCTTTCTCCATAGCAGACGAATAACAAACAATCAAGCCTTTGATTTTTTAAAGATTGTCTTAATCTTTGGGTTGCCACATGATTATGTGATAAAATTAGCTAAGCTCAACCAAAGGTGGATTTGCAGTGACAATCATGACCTTGATTGTCTCAAATTGAACACTACTACCTTAAATTAATGTTCCAAACAACATTATCTTCAAGTTCATATTGTTTATTCCAGGCAGCCTAGGGCACAAAGTGGGGGACACCCTGGATGTAGTGTAAACCCTTTGCAGGACACAGTGACACACACACTCAGCATAGACAATTTAGACAAGCCTGTTAGACTACAATGCATACCCTGGGACTGTGGGGGGAAACTGGAGGAAGCCTGCAAGGCATGGGACAAACATGCAAGCTCCATGCACCCAGAAGTGGGATTCAAGCCCCCAACCCTGGTGGTGTGAGGTAACAGTGCTAATCACTTACCACACTAAATAATATGGCAAAATGACATACCCACATACTACTTCATGTGCGCGATCTGAGACATAGCCTATGACCATTGCTGTTGACGTAACACAGAGAGTCCACCACCCACAGGCGTGAATCGAGGAAACTGATGTGATTGATAGCACAGATGTGAATGAGAAACAGGGGAGTGTGTGTTTGTGAGGGAGGAGCTGGGAACAAGTTAGATAAGGTTAAAGGTGAATAGGCCAACTACTGCTTAAAAAGACTAAGCGAAAATATAACGAAGAGTTTATGTCTCTCAACTTAAAGTTAACAGAAATGGAAAAGTTCTCAGTAATGAAAACCTTAAATTTTACACACTCAAAAGGTATTTTTAACAAAACACAGACAGCAGGAGAACAAACCCCGGGACTTCTTCAAGAGCAAGGCAGAAAGCTTAAAAAAATTAAAAACTGTGCTTCGATAGTTAAGCTAAGTCAAGTCAGGCAGCTAACACTAAACAGTTTGGAAAACATGGCTGTGGGTAGCTACCTATATCATACTATGGAAGTATAGGCATAGTTATTGTTTGAAGTATTTGTGCTTGCTCAGCAACGTTACCTGCGCGTGAGTGTCTGCTATGTTCCCAGATCGTGGAACATCTGTTGTACAATAGTGAGCAGACCTAAGGACATATGTCACATGCCCAGTACACCTAAATGAAAATTTTGGTAAGCTTATCATTTTAGAGATACTAATTTATTGTTTTTCATCAGGCCTATATGCCCATTGTTATTTGTCTATGTATGGTTCTGCTGCCATTGCAATATTCTGCTTCTTGGGTACCAGCATGCTACCAAGGTTGTTATTTGGGTCCTTGGACTAAAAAGTATAAGAACCTCTGGCTTAAGTAATCACCCCCATACTAAACCTTCCTGCATCAAATGAATACTAATAAAATATACACTCCCTCAGTGACTTCTGACTGGTTCCACACAATGTATATCGGTTGGTTCAGAAGCATCCAATGAACTTTTAATTCTCATTATTTCAAACAATAAGTTAACCGTCGGGTACCTTGCAGGTGATCGTTTCTATTCAGCACATTGTGTTTGTTTTCTGACATTCTGTCTCAAATTTATGCATGCAGACAGCACAGTGTATCCATTTACATTACTTTCAATCTGACCTCGAATGACAACCATATGCATACACTTGATTTATAACAAAATAGAGACACAAATTCGAACCTTTATTCTGGTCTGCACTCAATGGCAATGTGTCTTCCTCTGATACTGTGAATGTCACTCCTCCTATGTAATCAAATTCGGGATAACGATTCTCATTTGCATAGAGGATTGAGGTGTCATTTACAAAACACTGCCATGTGACCCCTTATCGTAGGAGTGCAGGTGTGTGTATGTAAGCACTGCTAAAAAGGACCTAGCCACATCCATGGAGGTGGTTCATTTGCCATGGGTAGCCAGCCAAACTGACAAGTGAAACAGCACAAGGTTGCTAGTATGCTTCTTCTTCACAGATTGTCTCCATGTGAGAGAGAACAGGACATTCATACTGAGGGTTTTTTCGATTTAATGCACCCAGATGGCTTGTGGCAATCTTATGGATTTATAAATGATCCAGTGGAAGAGCACTGTAATAGGGGAAACATCCTTTCTAACATTTATGTTTCTCAGGGGTTCTTTTTATTCTTCTTAAAATTGCCATGTTTTTGTCATCTTGTTCATAGTACTTCAGTGTAAGAAAGCTTATGAGTGAAATGGTTTCTTTTCTTGGATTGGGTAAACAACTGGAGCAGCTTTGCTGACGTGGTCTGACATTAAGTTTTCATTCTCTCCTACACCTTTATTTTGGTGCCTCCGTTTGGTCCCATGTGTGCAATACGACAAAAGTGTCAGGATGACGCAAGGGCTTGTGGATAACGGATGGAAACATCCAGAGATGAGTTTTATAAATGGAGGCCACCAGCTGTGCAGCCTGCTGGATGGTAGACCTACAATCTCTGTGTCCCCACAGAGGCTTTTGGATAAAAGGTCCCAAACGAGACTTTGGTGCAGCTAATCACCTTTTTCCTGATCTAATGTGTGTATCAGTCGGCACATAAGGACCAACACTTTAGAATCTGAACCCACACAGTTTAACACTTGGGATGAAGCTGCAGCAGTAACATGTACCTGAACTATACACTTACACTACAAAGGGTCACCTCGGGTCTTTATAGCTATGGTTCATAAACAAGAAATAACAATAACAGAAGTAACACGTGCCTTTGAAAATTCACTTTAATCTAACTTAAGCAGCTGATTTTAATCTAATTCCATTTCCACACAGCCAGAGCACTGGTTTACTTCATGTGGGTCCATTAAACAGAATGTGTGAGCTCCATTCAACTGGATCTGCATTTTTTGTAGTCATCATCCTCCGAGGCAGTTCACTATATCCTCCAACCTGCCAGGACTCTTACCACCTCTCAAGATACTTCATCTTTAATTGTACAGGCATGACGCCCGTCTCGTTTATATGCTAATGACATAAAAGTGTTTAGTCTTCTGTCATATTAAATCAGTCAGGAACTGTACAGCGCACTCATTAGCTATGATCTCAGTTTGACATTGCCAAATGTCTGACAACACTGGGAGAATGTTAAACGAATGCTGCATTACTACAGCGTATGTGTGCAGGGGTGGGGGGCTTGGGTTTAGGCTGGTAGGTAAAGAAAGAAGGCTGGACTCTGGACAGTGTGGAGGTGTCCATTAACCCCCACCACTGCAGGGGAATTTGCATTTAGCACTGTACTTGTAATTTGTTTTGAAATGTACTGACTTTAGGTTCAGACTTATTCTCGATTTCAAAACAGTTATTAATATGAAGGCCTGTAATACATTTTGTAACAAGTAAGGCAAATGTACAAACAAACTCTGAATGCCTACTGAGTTTTAAATCCATTCATCCATCTTCTATCGTCCTGTCTTGGTCAGGGTAGAGGGAAGAATTTAAAATTTTGTTTTAAGATTTGTGCCTCCTAGGTAGAGACTGGAAAAATGAGGCTTTGAAACCCGTGATGGGTTGGAGTATCCCGAATGACCGATCAATGCTGGTGACTGGGATACTCCCACCCACGGTGAATTTTGAAGCCTCAGTTACCACCAGCATTCATTGGTTAGTCGAGAGTACTCTCACCCACCATGGGTTTTGAAGCCTCATTTGCTCCATCACTATTCCTAGGTCAGGAAAGAGCACTGGAATCCTATTAAAAATATACTATAAACATTTCTATTACAAAGTACATTCCATTGCCAATGTAACAGACAGCCTGTCCAGGCTATACCCAGCCTAGTGGCTTACACCCCCTCACAACCCCAACTGGGATAAGGTGTTGCAAGATGAATGGATGGGTGGATAGATGGATGTAGGAGGAACTGGTTCATTGAGTAATGTTTCAATGGCAAGTTAAGATGCTATACTGGTGGTCAGTCTTGAGATGCCGTTTATTACATTAAGGTATCAGAAGGCACACCATTTGCTCTGAGAGAATATCATGAACTTTCATAAATGACGCTCCTTACAGGCCATTGAAATGGATAAGCAGCATCTAATGGGATGAAACCAATCTCTATCAACTCAAACTGGATTTTCACCGTACTGGTTAAACAGCTCTTTCAGGGATACTCAGCTGAAACAACTAGCAAGGCTAATGATCTACCAGTTTGTTAAAATCCCCCAGTTAAATTGTTTGAGTATTATTGTAAGGTGTAACATGCGCAAGTTGTGCAAATGTTCTAACTTGTGCTATAAAACTGAGGTGAGACGGCTAGGGGAAGTAAGATTCCCTCTGTTATGCAGCATCATCAACGTCAGGGATAACAAAACGAATCATGTCAAAACATTATGACAAAACCCAGAACAATCTTCCAAACAATGCTTACTGTGTATGCAACTCATCCTCCTCAACCTGAATAATAAGCACAAAAGACATTACGTTTAATCTAACGTACTCCCTAATAGGACTTCTCACACTGTGATACATCTGCTTCACGTTGATACATCGAAGTTCGTTTCTCTACGTGATCGCTTTAAAAAAGTACAGTTATAGCAAACCAAAAACACAACCAAAGGGCCTAATCAAATACATCAGCTGCAGATACCTTTGAATATTCAGCAATAGAATATTGCAGCAATGAGGCCAACAGCTTGCATAATTACCCTTTGATTACAGAGCCACAGGAAAAGTCAGAAACAGATGGAAATGCCTGCATCTACAAAGATGCTGTCATATTTCAAGAGGTACCTGAAAATAGCGTGGCTACAGAATTCCTAACGCCCATGGTGTCCACAGTCAACCATGGACGTCAAGTGTCAGCGTGCCCGAAAGACCTCGTTCAGCTCAGACTCACACTGCTCTACTCAGTTCACCAGTGTTTAGCAGCAACGGTGAATGGAGCCACCTTCAGTGGACGGCCAGAGATCCTGCCTCTCGTCTCTTTTATCTCATCCCATGGTGTCACATCAGCCTGGGACAATAATGGCTTTAGTCAAACTCTGAGAGAGACGCTACCTTCAGGACGTAAGTATGCAGGCCATCCCTCACCACGGTGGTGCAAGACTGCCGTCTAATACACTCTAATGATGGACCGGCTCATAAAATCCATCTCACTGATGGGTACATGAATATTTCTAATGTGAGCTCTGCAACATTACTCTTCAGATGATTGCTACAGGTAAGGAAGGTACTCTGCATAAAGACTTGGAGGTGCTTCTGTAGGAAACACCAGTTCACATGTTTTTCACCAAACCACAGCAACACCGTGGCCCTCCATCTTGAGCGATGTGAATCCACATCAGTGATTCCTTGCCACAGTCCACTGGGGTAGAAAAAGGTACTTCTCCTGAATATTAAGCAAACTGGTACAAAGTGCATTCAGTCTAACAACTTCCATAACTTCCAGGCTCTCAGCAGTGGTATGAGTGTACACTTAAATCTAAGTTAGTACCAATCACATATCTGCGACTGAATGATTAAAAATGGCAGCAACATTCCATTTTACTAACACCATTTGCAAAGCAGTATTTAAAAACAGTATTAATCCAGAATTAAAATCAAAACACTAACAAATTTTGGATTCACAGCATTGATGGAATGTGAATATACACTGTAGCAAGATGATTTCCAGTGCTTGTACTCCTGAAAGTCCTAACAGAAAACCACATTAGAATAATTAGTTGTGCACTGAAACACAAAGGAGACATACATTTGGCTGTGTTTCAGGTTTCTGAGTGGCACTGTAAGCCATAGAAAAGCTAAACAAAAGTTACTTCTAGCCAAGCTGTTCAGCATTTTACTAAACTAATTATTAGGTAAAAAAAAAAAAAAAAGTAGCATCTTGCGTGTTTCCAGACATTGATCTATTTTGACAAAAGAAATCCATATTTTCACCAAAGGACATTCAAGAGAAGAACCATTTCAGGAAACTGTACAAAAATAAATGAATGAATAAATAAATAAAACATAAATAAAAATGTGCCTTTCTAAGGAGAGTCGTTTTAGAATATTCTCAGCAATCTACTATGTTTCCCATAAGCACCCAGAGATAAGCAATAACACCAGTGCAGGCTGCATAGGTGTAGTCCTTTCCACTCCATTTTCATTCCTCTTTCAAGCAGCAGTGATTCTCCTCTGCTGTTATTCAAAGACAATGTTGTTCTCATCATTTCCTGGCAGACGGCCGCATTGATTTTCCCGAGTCAGAGGGGCTCATTCATTAGCTCTTGGCAGCAAAAAGCTGCATCTATCAGATGCTTCTCACACATTCTGAGCCTTGAACTCCACCGATCGCAGCGCAGACCACAGTCCTTTCCGTCGCAGCACGGTGAAAGGGGAGCTGGTCTTTTTTTTTTTTTTTGTCTGATAATCGTTTTTTTTTTCCACTCCACGCGTCGAACCATCGCCGCGATCGGTCTCACCGACCCGCAACCATGTGAACGCATGCGGAGGAACGAGGAGGCAGCCGGGATCTTCCTGCGTGTCGCGGTGCGCTCACTCGTCTGCCGGTGATGAGGAGTGAAGTGAGCGGTGGAAGTCGATTCGACGTGAGAGTGGATCCCTCATTTCCTAGCCCCAGCTCAAGTGACACTACGAGATGGTATCGCGGAAGATCGATGGTGATTTTATTAACACGGGAAGCGTGACTGTCATGCCTCCTCGTATACCGCACATATTCCGGACGGCAGAACAAAGATCTGAGAGTCGCTACAGCTGGTATTCATATACACATACAAGAAGAATCCCTTAATGAAGCGAAATGAGAAACAATAATTATTACTAACCACTACTATTATTATACAAACCCTTTTCCAAAAAAAGTTGGGACAGTATGTAAAATGCAAATAAAAACAGGGAGCAGTGAATAGGAATGCCCTTAAACCTATATTTCATTTAAACAATACAAAGAACGGATACTTAATGTTTATAACCTTATAAACTTAATTTAAATTTGTAAATGTGCACTAGTTCTGATTCTGATGCTTGCAACACATTCCACAAAAGTTGGGACAGGCACCAATTTACCTGTGTAATGTTTCAAAAGAACAAATCTTTTTGGGACATTCCACAGGTAAATAGGGGAACAAGTAACATTAGGAGGAGCTCGCTACTTTGCATAGAACTGCATGAGCGAATAGTTCAACAGTTTAGAAACAACATTTCTCAACATGCAATTAAAAGGAATTTAGGGATTTCACTCTCTCTGGTCCATAACGTCATTAAAAGATTCAGAGAAACCGGAGAGGTCATTGTGCATAAAGGGAAAGGCCACAAGCCAATATTGACTACACAACACACAGGTTATACTTCAACAAACATCCCGGAATTTTGTGAACTCGACTTCTGAGATGGACTGACGCAAAGTAGAAATGTGTGCTTTCCTCTAACAGGTCCACCTTTGAACTTGTTTTTGGAAAAAAATGGACGTTGTGTTCTCCGAGCCAAAGAGGAGAAGGATCATCTTGATTGTTACCAATGCCAAGTTCGACAGTCAGAGTCTGTCATGGTATGAGGCTGTGTTAGCACCCATGGCATGGATGGCCCCATTAATGCTGAAGGGTACATTTTGGAGCAACAATATGCTGCGATCAAGATGACGGCTTTTACAAGGACATCCTTGCTTGTTTCAGCCAGACAACACCAAGCCACATTCTGTGTGTATCACAACAGTACGTCTTCGTAGTCGGAGAGTGGGGGTGTTAGACTGGCCTGCCTGCAGGCCAGATCAAACTCCCACTGAGAACACGTGACGCATTACGAAGCTCAATATACGAAAACGGAGACCTCGGACTGTTGAAATGCCTACATTAAGTCCTACATTAAGCAAGAATTGGAAAAAAATCCTATTTTCAGCATTACAACAATTAGTGTCCTCAGTTCCCAAATGATCATTTAATGTTATTAAAAGGGAAGGTGAGGTAACGCAGTGATAAACACGCTCCCGTCCCAACTTTTTTCAGAATGTGTTTGCAGACATCACATGTGAAATTCGTGTATATTAATAAAAATAAAATTGATTAGTTTAAACTTCATATTTACATTCTGTCCAAACTTTTTTTGCGAATGGGGTTTATTATAATGAGTAATTATTAGAGCTATCATTCATAAATACATACAAGTATCATCCCGTGATAAACACAAATGTAGAACAGTGTAGAAGATGGCTCTGGCAGGTATCCCACTAACACTGTGAACTGAGGCACACCCATCTGTCCAACATCCATACGAGAGGCAGAGGCCAATGCAGAGGAAAGTCAAGCAAGGCTTTGTCCATATGTTATAGCACCTTGTCATATAAGCAGTTACTCAAATCGATCAGAATCAGTGAACTAGGTTAACCAGGGCCACACTTCCCTGCAGAATATCCACTGTAATGCTATGTTATCCTGATACGTTAGCCCGCCTTCTCAGGAAAGCTGTTCTCATTTGTGAGCACATGATTCCCCTTAGCTTTCTTTGTTTCAGTAATTAAGCCCTGTTGTCTGATTTTTGGGTCTTGCCTTCACCGCTGGCCCAGCCACAACCCTTTGACCCTTTCATTGAAAGCCTGTGTCTAGCTGCCGGGATGAAGTCCGGCCAGGAAGACGCAGCTGTAGGCAGCTCATGCCAGCCATGCATGTTTCATCCAAGCTATTCCAGCCTCTCAATCTCTTCTGAATCTCAATTATTCCACCGCAAAAGAAAACGGGAAGGTAAATCACGTGCTGATGGACAGTGGTGTTTGTTCTTCCCCGTTTTTCCCAATCCGCCCTCAGCTCAGTACCTTACAATTCATTCTCTAGTCTGTCTCTCCTGCACGCAGCGATTGTTAATAATGAGAAATGATTCCAATCGTCTCTTTCAGAAGGACATGTCATTCTCACAGAGGAAGTCTTCCTGGCATAGACTACAGTGTGTTGGACCTGGAAGGGCATGAGCAAGAGAGAGACAACTTCCTGTGGACTTCTGAGAGAATGGCACGTACCAGCAAGCCCCAGGTCAGTTTTTCATCAGGTCAGCCGTTTTAACACTCCTCTCATGGATTACCGGGACAGCCGTCGCTGCCAGACAGTGCATAACATTGTTGACATAAAAGGTGAGGGGAGTAACCCACACATGGGGTTTGCTGGGTTGGGCCGCATGCACTCACACACACTCTCATACACTGGATGCACACACACCCCCCCTGCCCCCCCAGGTCTTCTCAGCACCCCCACCCCCCATAGACTCCATTTACATGCAGGCAAGGCTCCTGCTTTTCCTGGGAAAATTGCATGCTGTCAGGATGATGCATGAACTCACAGCTTTTACTACTGCCATGTCTACATGTACACTTGCTGGAGGTTCCAAAGGAGAACTGGGCACTGGGTGGAGCGGCTCGCTGATGTGCCCGCTGTCCAGCGCAGTGTTTGATTGGCTTACTGACCCGCACCGTTACTGTCCCAACACTACCAAAGCTAACCCTAAATCTCCCTGGCTCTCCCTTGCCCTCTCCTATCTTCTCTGGCATTCCACTGACCACCTTGACCCTCTCTTGCCCTTCTGGGTCCTCTCCAGCCCACCCCGACTTCTACTCCGCTCTCCGTGTTTCCTCCCCCACCCTCTCCTGCCCGTCCCTGCCCTGTCTGGGCAGAGTTGACGGCACACAAGCTCACGTTCCTTGAGGAGAAGCACCGTTATACTGAAACTCCAGCACAGTCTCTCATTCAGCCTGACGGCGAGAAAAGCCTGTAACGTCAGGGAACAGGCAGACACAGCATCAATATTCTGGGCCTGCATGCTGTCGCTGACTCGATGACCTGAGGCTGGTTTGTACTGATGTGCTGTGAAAACCCATCAGACCAGCAGTCGGGCTTGTCTACGCACTCGGACGGTGCTCCAAGTCAGTGCAGCCACACCGCGCTGCTGCTTTATTTGTATGAAGAACATCTCGTTTTGAAATTTCTTGGGGAGGTCAGCGTGTCATTGGCAGAGGGAGAGCTTTCACCTGCTTTGTTGGTTTTACATTCACAGCTCTCATTTTGGGAGATAATGAGGGAACATTAGCTTTGCAAATTGGGGCAAAATTGCGGTTGCTGTGTCATTTTTATAAACTGCCATTAGCAATAATTGCTGCAGTTACATTGAAATGCAGAATGCTGAAGGGCCAGGGGAAATGGGCGGTCCTACTGCTAGAACAGTCTGGTGCCTGGACTGAGCACTCCCCCTAGAGGCAGAGGGAGGCAGCAACACAGTGACTACTGTTCCCTCTCCTCCCTCTCTGTCATCTCTACATGCTCAGAACTATATTGAATAAACAGCATAGCAGCACAATTTTTACCTTTTAAGTCTGAGCTTGAATCTGGAGTCAGATTTCAACTTTGTTAAACTGGAGACCAGAAGAGATTAACAAAGCATCTGCTTTTTTGACTGGAGTATGAAAGCCATTCCACCGGCCTTGACATCACGTGAGATGCTGGGACAGACGTGCATGCGTGAAGTGCTGCAGAGCTTATGCTTAATATCCACCTGTAAGTTGCACATAAAGAACTCCCATAGTTGTAAGGCAGACATGCTTGGAAAAGTACATTAAAAGAGATATTAAGTGTTCAAGGACCATTTATGGCACAATTGATCAATGAGGGGTTATTCCTAAACTTTCATAGGCTCTGATTTTACCAAAATGATGGTTTTTATCTCGTGAGCTTTCCAGCAAACCAAAAGAAACATTTTGTGTGTATGATATTGATTTCAGGTACACATCATCATAGAGACATCTTCCTGTCACTCTGTGTCCAGCCCATTCAAAAGCCTAGCCTACATATAGTCACTACACACCCTTAGCTGTAGAAAGTCTGCATGGCACGGTGCTGCATTCAAAGCACATTCAGCTGCTATTATAACTCATAATTTGCTGCAGGTCTGTCTCTCCTGACAAGCAGACCCGATGAGCTGCCTTCACAATCGGAAATCCGCTCCCATATAAAATCTGCATGATTCAATCACAGAAGCACTTTCCATTAGCTGTAAATGAGCTCAGTGCAGGAACAAATCACCGCGTTCACAGCTTTACACACACGACACACAGACCACCACATTCACGATCTTATACACACATGCCCATCACACATCCTCCATAGTAAAACGTGTAGCCTAATAACACAGATCACACACCAGCTTCTGTGCATTCAATGCACCTGTTTGGACACAGCAGTGTCATGCAGCAGTGCTGTTCGTATTCTGGCACATCCATCTTTCCATGGTAACGGACTGGCTGTCCTCCATGCTCCTCTTGCAGATGCATCTCCTGGGTCCTACTGAAGCTACACTCTGCCGGATGCGTTTCCTGCGTGTGGTGTGTCATTCCGTAGCGCGTTATTGGCTGTCGTCTTTCTACTTTTATGAATCTGATTTAGAGATTCATCTTTTGTGTAAAATGTGGCAACTGATTTCTGGAGGGAAGAAATCAGTGGGCAGGAATGGTGGGACTGCTCTGGGTCAGTGCAGAACAACAGATCTCTGGGAAGGCACAGCTACTGTACCTTCAACAGTGCTTGTCCTCCAGTCTGCAGAAGAATGTGATGGATACCGTCAGAACTTGGCTGAAGGGAAACGTACAGAGCAGAGAAGGTCTAGACAAAGGTTCACGAGAGTCAGACTTCTCCTGTGCACCAAATACAGCAGCTTAACATTACACGACGAAGCAGTAATCGCAGAACCTCTTCCCTACGGGACACACACCCTGTCGTGCCAAGGGATGCATCTCCAGGCCACTGCTCAGGCTGTGCCATGGCAGAGGCACAGCAGCCCACATCTGGGTGGGGTGGTAAGCAATATCAACACATTTGCCATTTATTAAGTCTAAAGGCAGCAAATCACCTAGAAGGAGCATTTATGTATACTCACAAGATATGATAATACTATTACTAATAATGCCAACAATATAGCAGCAACAGAAGTACAGTAATAATGTATATTGATAATCTGACAAGCATTCTTCCATCTATGCTTTTTCATTGTTGATTACACCTTCATGGTTTTGCTTTCTCTCATGTTTAGATTTTAACCTAACTAACTAATGGTAACACAGTAGCATAGTAGTATAATAACTAGGGCGGAACAGAAGGTGTGTCTGAACACCATTATTCACCAGAAATTACAGACCACTGGCCAAAAAAGCCTGGAAAAAATGGCTCCACATTTCTGAAGTGAGCATGCAGCCAAGTGAGGGGGGGGGGGGGGGGGGGGGCGGGAGGGGGGCAGAGGCCCCCCCCCGCGGGTGGGGGGGGGTTGAGCGGACAGAAAGTCAGCCCATCCGTGCTGTT
>JAACJT020000021.1:10134939-10145360 GCA_009936485.2 Gymnarchus niloticus | reverse complement strand
AAACACAAACAACAAAACACCACAAAACAAACACAACGAAAAAAAAGGAAGAGAAGGAGGGGCAGAGAGGGGGGGGGGGGGGGGGGGGGGGGGGGGGGGGGGGGGGGGGGGGGGGGGGCTGTATGAGGGTCACAGACACCCCCACCCAAGTGAAGGAGGATTGTCATGCCAGAAAGCAGTACCAGCTGCCGTTGTTATGGTGACGGGCGCTTGCAAGAGAAACAATAGTTTCCTGGTGGGTTGATTATGGGCTATTATGTTATTTGCTCAGACATTATTGTTTTAATCTGTGCGTGCCCGTTGCCATGGCACCATGACTAAAAGATGCTCTCTGCTCCAGGCCCTGACAGTTTTTGTTTATTCACTGTGTACAGCAGGTGACAGCGCCACCCACAGGATGCTCAGGCTAGGACACCCACACATTTCACCAGGCTGCCTGTCTGCCATGAACCTCTGTGACCAATCGGGACCTAGTTTAAAGCTGACAGACAAGTCGGTCGATATCAGTTGGCAATCAGAGCATTTTTGGAGACATTCTCCAGTGAAAGATGTCTCTAGATGGGACACATTTTCATCGCCTCTAACAGGACATCAAACGACACAGCGGCCGCTAAGCTGCAGCTGCTGTTTCACCACAGATCTTCACAGCCCTGGGGGATGGGGCCCCACATGCCGTTCTTTACAGAGTGGGGGGGCGGGCAAAGGCCTTTGTTTCCGTTTAACATAATCTCCCAGCGTGCAGCGTGCCTTGTGGGGGGGCGGCTTCTCACAGCTCATGGCTTTTGGCAGTCTGTAATTTCTCCTTTTCAATCATGCCGGCTCCCATGGCAACCCTATCTGCTGAGCAGCCAGACGTGCGTTGTGAAATTGTTCAAGGGCTCCTGTAATTGGCTCCAGGTTACCCTGAGAAAATGGGCTGCGGCACGGCTCCGTGTGGAGGAGGGGGATGGCCCCTGGCAGCACTCAGCAGCCCTTGCATTCAGGAACACTGCGCAGGGTGACACAATGCTGGCATCCATCATGTACATATGAAGTGGAGAAGGCGACGGCATCCTGGGTACCTGAATCATGCTAGGAATGAGCTGAACTGTGAGCACAGCACTGGGTTCTCAGCTAACATGTAGAGGTAAAAGTCCGGAAGAAAGCAGACTGCCATTCCATGAGCATAAGAGCAGCAACCAGCTGCCCAAATTAAAGATGGCTGCCGCCTGCACGGACCATCTCACGGCAAGCCCACGCAGGGGTGTGGTATGGGGGCCTCACTGCACTTCCTGACTCAAGTCTGCCTCCTGGGTCTTGTCATCATCGCTTTCGCTCACTAACTCCTCATTTCTGGCCACTCAAACTGTGACGTTAGCACATATAACAAGTCTTCTTAACGAGTTCCTCCTTTTCAACAACTCTTTTAGAGTCTGGGATGTGCTATGGTCCAACAGCACCCCTGTGAGGCTTCCCAGGGAAATGCAGGTATATGTCAGATAGGCGTGATGGCAAAGATTGGGTCAGACCCTCCTCTGTCACAGGACAGGGGGGGACCTGTCCAACCCTTGACTCACTCAGGAGAGGGTTAGACCTGAGATCTCCACAGGACACTGGCCAGCAGGTCACTTTCTAAGGAGGTTCCCACAAGGTAGCCGCCCAGCCAGACAGCAGCGGTGAGACCTGCTCTGCCCCCCATACTCCTTCAGCATGAGCCGACGTAAACACATAGAGCAGCTCTCTGATCACCAGGACAGCCCACTCAAGAACAGAGCAGCAGGACCTGCTGGATGTGTGACTAACTGTCTTAACATGCTGATGAGGGCCACGCTCAAATGAGTTTCATATGCAGCTGCGTGTGAGGCTGTCCCTGCCTGGCAGGAATGGCAGAAAGTGGTTTCACTTGTGGACACAAATGGTCTTTGCTCCTCGCTATCACCCTGCAGGGTCTCAGAGGGGCAGGGGGATCATTTGAATATTTCTAATGCGAACCCAGGATTTTGGGGCCTGGTACCTCCAGACTGCAGTCCACACATTCGATTCCCTTCACATGCCAGGACCTCCTGGGCAAACAAAAAGTCAAAAGGATCACTGAAAGCTCAACCGAATATGAAAATGGTTGGGTCCACGCCACCCCTCTACCCTCACAATAATGGCTCAGTCCACGATGGCCCACTTGCCTCCTGAAGCTCAAAGCCTGGCACATCTCACGCAAGGCAAACCTCCTGCTCTGTTTCCATAGCATCCAGCAGCAGCGGCCCAGGCGGACAGCGAGAAGCAGTGGCAGCTCCCAGGCCCGTGCCGCTCTCTTATCACTCCCAGCCAGATGTGCCTGGCGGGGTCTCTGTAATTAGGTGGCAAGATCTCAGGCTGCGATCGCCGCGGCCGCTTATCGGGCCTGACACCAATCTCCTTGAGTGACATTCCACCCCAGCGACTCCATAAAGCAGCCCAGGATCTACGTGGAAAGTCAATGTGGGGGGGTGGAGGCAGGGAGGGAATTACAGTAGCTCAGCACCAAGGGCAGCTGTTCACCTCTCTCTCCTTTTTGTCTATATTTAATTAAAAAGAGCAACTTCACCAAAAAGATAAAGTTTATTTTTATTACTTAGCCAAAGATCCTGGGGAATCTGCTGAGATGAGAGGGACAAAGCTAGCTGAGCTGGACGGTGCAGCGGGGATCCAGGTTTACAACACTGCGGCAGGCCCGTGACCCCGGCTGGACAGGAAACACCTGTTGGTGTGTACTGGACCTGAACTGCACCAATGAACATCCCCATGGGGGTGGGGCCTTGAGTGCAGTTGGGGGAGCAAGCAGAGGGACCCAGGCTTTGGAGTGCCCATCAAATTGCATATCATGTGCATCTGGTCAGTTGCAGGTGCACAGAAGCATTTCAGCAGCACATCTGTCTGGCATGATGCAGCTTGGATTCTCTAGCTGCAACCACCACCCCAGAGTGACAGGGTGCGAAAGGGGGCGGCCACCTCTTAACGAGCCAAAAGATTCCCTATTATTCTGATTGCAGAAAGTTTTACCTCCAGGCTGAAAGTAACCTTCACCAGATCGAAACTGAAAGGAGACCCTGCTGTCTTTTTCTGTGACAAAGAGAAAGCAGTGGATCTCTGACTGTGTGTCTGCTCTGTGGAATTATGCTGAAGCCATGTCCTGTGGCCAGTGTGTCACATCGAGGACGGTACCTGGAGCTACAGCCTTGAGCAAGTTAGCTGACTTGCAACGGTACTGCGCAAAGCTTCTCAAATGAAACAGCGCCCCCTAGTGCCATGTATAGCACCTTGTTCGTAGCATGCTCTTGTGCCATTGGTAAGCCTGGTGTCCCACTAAGCCACACTCATTCCATTCACCTCAGCCTTCACTGGGAGTCGTCCCCATGCAGGCGACCCTAAAGAGCCACCTTCCCTGCATTTCCATACGACAGCACGTATTGTGGCAGTGGGGGGGATACCAGAAACTGTTTGACACACATGGGAATAAACACCAGCTTATCTCATTTCTACAGGGAACATGTGATTATGTCACACACTGTCACACAAGGAGCACGCAGATAAGAACAGCGACCCTCGTAAAACATCACCATGCATCTGTGTGTTTGTGTGTGTGGGGGAGGTGCATATACAGCCACAGTGGCACAGGTCATATATACTATCGCTTGAGCATTAGAGTGCCAGACATGAAAACCATTAGTCTAACACCATCAGCACAAGGCCTCATGGAAACAACAATTACAAGCTTAACGCTCCCCCTAGTGTCATTCCTGTAAAATTACACCTGGCAAGCAAGCATGATTCATGGTGAAATGTTTGTGCAAGAAAATGTCTTCCTAGAATAGTGTTAGTGACAAATGACAAAGAAATCGGCTCAGAAAGATGACAGTGTGATATTTAAACATATATAGATGAATGGAACACATTAAGCAGAGCTCAATGGGTTAGGGCTCTGTGCCTGTGTCTGGAAGATTATGATTTGAATCTTTTGACTGTCACAGCAATGCCACCGTTGTGCCCTTAATGACGGCCCTTAACTCCAAACGCTCCAAGGAAACTGGCTAACCGTACTCTTTGAAAATAAAATGTAGCGATATAGAAGAACCTACATCAACTGATAGAGAGTCATTTTTATTCAATGTAACAATGCGCAGGGAATATTTCCTGAAATATATAAAAAAAAATTAAATAGCTTTACCTCTTTGGTCGTTGATAACATCATTTCTTCATTAACTTATTTATTTTAAAGTTTTCTGACTAAATCACAATGGGGATATTGATAATTTGTTAATTAAATGCTAGTGTAGTATGGCAATTAAAATCTTAGTGTGCAGCAATGATGACTTACACCAGTCAGGCATTATTGGTTCCTGAATTTAAAGCGTATTTCAGAGTCAGACTTTAACTTTGAGTCACCCTGTTAACCACCCAACATCACGGCAAGCTGTGACTAATAATATGGAAGTTAGCAAGAACCCAGAGCACCGCCAGGACCCAGGGCTATAGCTTCACATTTACACCTCCCCCGTCACTAATTAGTACTGTAGATTTATTCACTAGCCATTTACAACCCAGTGGATTGAAAATGGAGGGGCAACAGAGCTTTGGGCATGGAAAGAAAGTGTCACTTAGTCAAGCTGTCCTCTTCTACCAGGGGGAGGTCTGAGTTTGTTCTGCTACTTGTTCTTTCCATAGATGATTGTCTTAAAGCGCTTTGCCATATTTTGTATCTGGTTAAACCATTTAAATTTTCCATTTCATGATTCTGGTGCCTGTCCTGCCCACTTTTGCCCCCCCCAGATTATTCCTAAGAAAACCAAATTCTAAAGTGAACATTTAATATTCAAAAAAGTTTAAACTAAGCATTTACAAGTTCTTAATGAAAATGGACTCTAAAGCTCTATTGGGCAAGGGTTGAGACAGTAAGACTCCACCAAACAGGTCTTTGCCTATAGGGGGAGAACGATTCAGAATCAGCATCATGAACCAAGAAGAAAGTCAGACAGTACCAAACTGGTCTTTGCCGACAGAGGGACAATAGAACCTTCTGTTCTGTATGGAACCCATGACAAACTTCTTCTTTATTTACAGCAAGACAAATCAACATTTCATCAACAACTCCAGTGGTACTCACAGTGGAATTATCCATGGGAATGTCAAAATTAATGTTTAACTGATTTCATGCAGGTTTGAGAATAGGCAAAGTTGTCTATTTGTCTGAGGTTAAATAGTAACCGTGCCCATTGATCTGCTGGTCAGTAAAGCAATTCATATCATTATTATGGTCACCTGGTTTCGGAAGGAATTTACAACAGGAAGTGCAAGGCCACCAAAGTGTGTTAGAATGTCCACACCTGCACTGGCCCCGAAACACAGGTGCTACTGAGGGCAATATCACAGGGAATCTCCTTATTTCACGTCCTCTGAGATAGCCTGCTGACATGGATATGAGCACAAATGAACTATATAAAATACAACAACATTTAATACTGTCAAGCATATTGGCATGCACTTGCAGTAATCCTTATGGAAGGAGTGTTCCAAATTTACAATGTAAGTAAGCCTTTCCAGGCCATACCAGCATTACAGGTGTGTCGCTTGTGTATTTAAGATCAGAACATGACCGCACATTGTTGCCATATGGCGATAAAGCATTTATATGACCTCTCTCATTACAGCAGCAAATATCAGGAGAAGGAAACGCTGAGGAATTCCTTTGAATGGAACATATGTATTAGTGATGGGACAAATGAGACCTCAAAACTGATGGTTTGTAGGAGTATCATGGACGACCAATCTATCTCCAGCATTAATTGATTAGTTCAGGATACTCCCACCCACCATGAGTATCGCCAGCATTAATCGGTTGTTCAGGATACTCCTACCCACCACGGGTTTTGAAGCCTCATTTAGCACCATGCAGCATTAATTGGTAGTTTGGGATATTCCTACTCACCATGGGTTTTGAAGCCTCATTTAGTGTCAGCATTAATTTGTAGCTTGGAATACTTCTACTCACCATGGGTTTTGAAGCCTCCTTTGTCCCATCACTAGCATGTTTTTTCAGCCTCTGAGAGAACAATAAGGAAGATAGGAAGTTGCTGAATGTCACCAGTGCTCAGCATCAAAGATCTACACAGCCCAGATTTCCAGTTGTCCAAGCCAGAAAGCAACGCCTTTAGCAGTGGTCATATAAAGTTAGTTCCTAAGACTACCATATTTTAGAGTCTTCTTAATCCATTTGATACCTTGTGATACCAATAGTAATGTACTCATATTATACCAGTTAACATATAGTCAAACAGCAGCCATGTTTAAAAAAGAAGGTAACTTTGTATAAACGGGTCTTCCTTTACAGGCCAAATATTGTGGTACTTTAAATATTGTGTTGTCACCACAAGGGGGCAGTATAAGTTTAATTATGCATATATTAAAATCTCAAAACTTTTGAGTAGTATTATGATTAAAGCATCATTGTTTTTTCCCCAGTGTTCCATATTCATCCTGTGATAAAGGTCATTCCAATGCAGAACTATGTGCTGTGTGGTGGTTACCTGCACATGACCAGCCATAGTCGGCCACCAGTACACAAACAGCCAGGAACTAGCTGCTAATGCGTCTAATGCACCAGAAAGCGAAGTGATCCACCGGTTTGTATCAGTGCACAGTGCCCGTTCAGTCCTTCCCCTCACACTGAAGTTATACTGCCATTTGTAATCTTCTTTCGCTTAAGGAAATAGTGAAAAAAATAACATTTGGAAGTTATACAGCCTCCACATATGGAAGCTGTTTAGGTCCCTGTTCTGGTTTAGACTGATGGTCTGAGTCTGTGAGGAGTTAAGCATAGCTATGGAAGGGGGCCCTTTCTCAGGGAAGCTCCGCTCCAGCTTGAGGGGGACGGCCCAACCCGGGGGCTGAGAGTGGGCCTGACAAACTACAGCTTCCATTACAGCCCAGTACCTGTCAGTGTACATTGTCGGGACAGACCATTTATTATACTGAAATGGGGGTTTCTCCTCTTACTCACACCACCTCTCCATCCGTGCTCCACCTTAGGAGAGCTCACCTTTCTATGCTGTGTACGGGCTCATGCCCCCCATCGTCGCGCTGCATCAGCAGTGGGTCCAGTTATGATAGACCATCAGTTCAGGGCGTACTGACCATTCCATATATGATGGCTATGAACGGTGCAGGATTTAGCATGGCCTGTCGAGAAGATGCTGTGTTATAATTAGGGTTTTAGTTATGCTCCTTTCTGACTGTGCCCTGGTCGTAAAGATCCAGTGAATGGCTCAAATATCATGAGAAGCCTAATGCAGTAAAGACCTCCAATGTTTCAGTAGTGGATGGTTGTAGCAGCGTACGTCTACGTCAGAGTCCACTATCAATGACTCAGTGGAAGGCCGTAACATTCCTGCATGCTGTGCACTTTTTTATACTTTTCGCTATGCTGATGTATGGGGCTGCATTTTTCTACTGTTTGTGACTCTTGAGTTGAGGTCCTATCATCATTCGTATTACTCTTGTTGCTATGGTTAAGGCGAGGTTCCCATGCAGGTGAGCACCACGGCAACAGCACATACATCTCCTGCCTGCTGCACCGTTTTAACGATGCATGGATTGGCTATGGCAGCCCTGGCCGCCAAGAGAACAGATGGTGCCCAGGTAATGGCAGATGCAGCTGGGACTACTTTGAGACATTAAAACAGCCTACCACTGGAGCCGGAGACGGTATGTTGTGGATATGACATGATAAAGATCATGGTTCGTGTTCTCCTGGGTTTTTATCATGTGTCTGTGCTGTTCATGAGAATGGAAACACAGACACTGACATTTCAGTATGGAGAAGATAAGCCCTAGGTGTCAAAACAGCAAGATCAGCTGGAATACAAACTCACGACCTATCGTCATCGGGGATGGGAAGGAGCCTTCAGGCCAAAGTTCTCTGCTTATTGGGTTAATCTGTATTTTAACCCGGTGTCAGTGCTTTACATGGAGTGGATGTGGTGGGGCAGCCTTTCCTATGAGAGTGGCATCATTACTTTATTAAACAGGCAAGTACATTTTCAGGAGTACACCTGCCTTTGTCCCTCTGATCGCAGGCTTGTTCGGTCTCTTAAATATCCTTTTTGTACCTTTGAAAAATGATTACAATGAGAAATTCAGCAGTGTGTTAAAGCATTAATTAGTTTGATATTGGCCAGTGGCTATAACAGACAATTCAACCAGTCAAACATGGCCTCTAAGTGACTTTCTAAGGATTTTCGTGATTTACGGATTATTTTATTGAAAGAATTTGCACGTCAACGTTAAAGCTATTGGTGTGCCTGAAGTTCGAGTTACAGCGGGCAAATCGCTTAAATTCACTGCCGACCAGGCACGTGCAGAGGGGGGTGGCTGGGGATGTCCGAGCACTTGCCCTTTTTGAATTAACCACAAAAACAGGCTTACAAAATTGCGCTCCACGACTGGGTCGCTTGTTTTTTTTTCGCCACCCTCCACTCACTTCTATCGCATTGATAACACCACGCATGTAACACAAATTTTATTCCCGGATAGTATGTGTTATTTCTTAATTGTTTATGTTGCAAAAGTATAGAAAACGACCATTATTCCCTTCAAACTTTGCTTTCGTGACCTGGACAATGAAATTTAGAAATTAACCTAAATTTAACCATAGAATTAACCATAAGGCCAGAATAAACTCTCACGTATCAGATATACTGGACTTTGAACGCCGCTACCAAGGAGCGTGTAACGAAAACATGATGGGAGACTATATTTGGGGGCTGATACGTGATATACGTTACAGTCGCAAATCTCGAAAAACTACTCACTTCTAAACATTTTTGTTCATTTAGTGTAAATGCATGTAAATCCTGTATGTTATTTTATTCAGACCTTATGTAAATGAAAATGGGCAAAGTTGCCAGTTTTTATATATAGAAAATAGGTTAACTTCTACATTTCATTGCCCGGGGCACAAAAGCAAAGTTTGAAGAGAAAATGGGTTTTAGCAACTGGGAAATAACACTTTCTGTCCAGTCACAAGAAAAAGTAAAAATGTTGTTACACAGTGTAATTTTACAGCAGGTACAGAGTGTGTGTTTTTACCTTTCATCACTTGCCCCTCAGTCTCTGCGTGGCTCTGCTGTCAGCCGCCTTGTCAAAACAGTGCTGTCCCATCCCACCCGGCAGTGTGTGATCAAACCGCCCCCATTTAAGCTCATCGTCCTTGTCCCTCGGAGGTCTTTCATTCATTGTTTCACTCTCTATCGGAGGACCCTCCTCGCATGCGTGAGCAGACTATTTAACCCACATCGTCATTCGGCAGGTAAATCGGAAACGTTTAGGAGATGCCTATGAAAACATCTAAGTAACAACCCAAATGTCTTAGAACTACAGACCAGACGAAGAGGAGAATGATTAGTGGCGCGTAAGAATAGATAGTTTAAAGTTGACAATAACCTACCAAGTCAACGGATCTGCAAGGAGGAGGAGGAGGAGGAGGAGGTGTGTGCGGAGAAGGTCCGCTCTTTGACGGCTATATACAAAGCCAATTGAAGGGAGGGGGGACGGTGGCCAACGTCAGGCATGTAGACGTGTTATAACCAGGAGTACTCAATACGCATGTTTGTGCATCAGTACAGTTTAAAAAGGAACTGCACTGTAGAAGGCGACACCACAGTCTACAGACTATAGATACCGAGGGCGCCGTGCAATTTGAATGGTCACCTGTGGAAGATTAAAGTGTCGCATGCCCCAGGCTGGACTACTCACGGGAAAAAATTAATTCAGGGAAAAGACACACAAGCACGGCTCTTCTTATCGGCTGCCCAGGCCGGAGCATCACACTTTTTAAATCGCACAAGACTTATTTTACTTCGCCGTGAAAGGAAATGCACCCATATACAAGCAAAGCGATGTGGCTACCGAGGTTCGTCTTCACGCTGTTCCTGGTTGAGGGCTTCCCAACACTAACAGATGGCAATAACCCGAAGGTAAGTTATGGTAGCTTGTATAGACTTTTTTCATATGTGTATTGTCCGAAGAGTTCCGACCAATGAGCTAAGTGTACACGGACATACGCAGGGGACACAGATGACAGGATGCCGGTTCATCGTCAGCGGTCACACACTAGGGTCCGATCGAGTCACCTATTCATCTAACCTATGGGGGGTGATTCCTGCCATTATTAAGATGCACATTCGGAAGGAAGACGTGCACGCGGAACATGCGCGTTAACGTCTCATTCGGAATGGGGACAGGCACGCGGAACATTCACATTCGGCGTGAAGGTATGAAGATCGGCTTTCGGAAGGTTCGCATTTGTATATCGGGTTCCTATGGATACTGAAGACAGCCCAAAATTCATTGCGCGCGTTAATGCGCATGTTCCACGTGCACGTCTTCCTTCCGAATGTGCGTCTTAATAGTGG
>JAACJT020000021.1:10105439-10134839 GCA_009936485.2 Gymnarchus niloticus | reverse complement strand
ATGAATTTTGGGCTGCCTTCAGTATCCATAGCAACCCGGTATACAAATGCGAACCTTCCGAAAGCCGATCTTCATACATTCTGCCGAATGTCAAATGTTCCGCGTGCCTGTCCCCATTCCGAATGAGACGTTAACGCGCATGTTCCGCGTGCACGTCTTCCTTCCGAACGTGCATCTTAATAATGGCAGGAATCACCCCCCATATGTTTCTGGATTGCGGGAGATACCAGGAGGAAGCCTTCAGTCAGAGCAAATAAACCCCAAGAAGTCGAATTATAGAGCAGTCGTTAAGAATGAACTAGTGCCAGCTGCGCTAACGACAATGTTTGTCTTACTTTATTCAAACGCACCGAAATTTCCCAATGTTAAACTCTATACCAGTTTTAGGTAACAGACCACCTGACTTCATTTAATGTGTGTTTTGCTCCCGTTAAACATTTTGCGTCTATTTGTAAATCTGTGGACAGACACTAAAACATCGTATACAGAAATAATCACGCTCTCTTTCTGTTGTCTTGGAGACGGATAGCTAGTTTACACTAGCTTGAGCTGTAATACAGTCGGGGAGGTCGCTGACTGGAAAGAATCAGCCTGGGATTATCGGAGCTTCGTGAATCCCACACCGTCACTGTGTTACCCGCAGAGGATGGTGTACATCGTGATGACGAAGGCAGTGAGGGGCTAAAACCCAGCTATCACCAGCCTATGGAAGCCAGTGCCACATTCTGCCAACATCTCCGTTGCTGGTTCTCTGGGCTGTGCAGACAGCTGCAAGCGTTGTGCTCTCAAATGTCCCGCAAGCATTTGCAGTCTAAATGGCATGCGGTGTACCTTACACTCAGAGGGTGGAGTGTCAAACGTTACTCTGCAATTTACACTCTAGGCTTAATGAAGAAAGAGCAGCTGATGTTTCAGCAGAATCGCGTGCTCAGATCCTCACATGGATGGGTGTGCTTCTACGGAGTCTTTTCGATTGGCTATGGACAGAGAGGAACACGAAATGTATGGAAACTCACAGCTGATTGGTGCATTACTTATAAAAGTATAACTCTTAGCTTTGCGAAGGAGATTAACTGCAATAATATCCTCCATCTCTCAGCAAAAAACACATTCATCAGGACCGGTTTGAATGTGTCACTATCGGTCGTGACCACGATGCACAAAAATGACACGGTCACCCTCCATCGAGCAGAATGACGACGCACCCACACATGTCTCGGCCAAGCTTTCGTGAATAAAGGAAGTGGACGAAATTATAAACACTCGGGGCTGAACTGGCTTTTCTGCCTCTGATGTGTGGTTCGAAAAGGTAGCTGTGCTTCCTACCATAATAGAACACGTTTTTGCTCTGTCTTGGAGTTTGAGAGTAATGCTTTTTGAATGTACCAGTATAACCGGTTTCTAAACAGATAGCACCCAGTGGACCTGAGCCAGGTACCCACCACTCAGAAAGCAATGCTGTCTATATTTGCAGAAACCACTGGTGTTATATTGAACTGAGGGATCTAGTGAGGTGATGAGGTTGGGCCTGTGCTGTGGTGCACTTCTGCTGGACCATGTGTTGTACACATGGCTTGACTTTATTGCTTGGCACCGAAATGCCAAACTCTCACAAGCGGTGTCATTAATGTCCGACGAAACCTCCCAAGAACTGACTTAGAGTGTCCAGGCTTCCTCCCCGTGGAGTAAAGGCACTTTTTCCTCTCGACGGGAGGTAGGATTGCGGTCGGCTTTAGAGAGGAGCATCTCTTTACCCTCCGTGAGACAGAGCCCCTCCTGAGTTGGATACCTGGACCCTAGCAGCTCTTGATAGGGAAATTCTCTGCCTGGGGGAGAGGAGAGGTTCAGTTATGGCTCCTGGTGTGAGAAGGTGCTGCTGATGGTCTTTCTATGAGCTGTCAGCAATGATAAATGGGATTCCTAGGTGCAACGTGGGCCCTACCTGAGGCTCGTGCTTTAGTTCACAAAGCCCTGTACTCCCTAGGAACACTTAGTATGAGGACAGGCCGGCGTGGAACAATGGACCTTCACCTGGGATCTAGCGTGCAGGATTTTAACGGACATCGCTACTTCAGTACGGCTCCGGGTTCATTTGACAGGCATCTTAACTCAAAGTCTCAGCAAGTGTTCAGGGATGGGCTGAATTCCTGATAATGCTAGCGCTCCCCCAGGCAAGCAGGCACAGGGTTAAAGACGCTCACTGAGAAGGCAGCCAAGGTTGGCAAAATACACAAGCAGCCTGTGGTGATGAGTACGGCTTTGTTACAGCAAAATCCAGAGGAATGTATAACTTAGCTTGTTTTCCGATCGCAGAATAACACGGTCTGTGTTAAACAGGCATCGCGAATGGTTTCTGGAGATGTCGATCACATGACGGCGCTTCTGCAACACAAGCGTTCCCAGAAGGTCCTACCACATCTGCATCACCAACAGAGGCTGTGGTCATCCCACCGGCTGAGAGGGGTTCAGCCTAAAACGTCGTCGAAGGAGGAGGCTAAGCCATTTCTCCAAGACGTCAACTTTCCGGAACTTTCAAATGTAGACCTCAGCTTCCATAACCCAAATATTGAGGTAGGGTGATTCAAAGATATTTCTCAGGGCAGTATATGGGAAGAGTGGGATCTAGTGGGCAGTATTATAGTATATATTATCTTCTCTGTAACCGAGGTCTTCCAGTCCATACGTAAGCTCACAGAACAATGCTTGCCTTGAGTTTGGAGGCACCCTGCATTCAATCAGCTTTTTCTTGGGACTGACTCTTTGACTGGATTTTCCACTTTTTTCCTTCTTGCAAGTGCCTCGATTGGTCCAAAAATGAATACTTTTAAAGCTCTCCGATGATATTCATTTATACTTGGGAAAAAATTCTTTTGTCGGTCATCATCCAGCTTCTTATACAGTAAAGGGCTAACGGGGAGGGTCCAGAACCTCTCCCATGCCACACGGGGCACAAGACCAAGGTAAACCCAGGATTGTATAGCAGTCTATCACAGGGCACAGTCACACACACTCACTCTCTAAGGGCAATTTAGATTCACTAGTTGACTTAAATGTACGTCTTTGTACCGTGAGGGAAAACCCGTATAACGTCGAGAGAACAAACAAACTCAGAAGCACACGCAGTGGCAGTTGGGACCGAGACCACCATAACCCGGATGACATGGAGCGACGGTGCCACCCACCGAGCCACCGTGGTCCCTAAACTTTCTCTGAGCCTCGTGTAATGCAAACTGTTTGCACAATGAAGAGGTCTGTAAATGCCGTCTGATTACAACAATAGTACATAATGACAGTAAATAAGCACTGAGATGTTGTCTGGAGCTAGGCTGTCTGCCTTAGCTCACTACAAATCCAGTCCAGCAGCCAACAAAGGCCCAGTGTGAAGGGCAGGTGAATGGGAGCATGTCCCACTTCTGGTCAGGGGTGGGTGAGCAGGTCCTGTTCTTCCTAGTCCTTCTGGTCTTCCCGATCTGCTTTGAGTACAGCTCTGAGTAGTCCAGACCGTCACTGAAGATGGAAAACCATAGACTGCAGACTTGGTCTGTGTAAACACCACTCGTGCTTACCGAACAAAGGGCGACGTCGAGCATGTGGCTATTGCCGCGTCCGCGTAGATTTCGCTATCGCTGTGACACATGGCCTAACGACCCTGGCCTGCCTTCTAGGTAAGCATTGAGGCTGTGGACGGCCCCCAGGCTGAGCTGGAGATGGACCTGGCCAAAGAGGGCCACAGTGACTGGTCGCTGTCCACCCCGGGCTGGATGGAGACCAGGAGTCTGTTCTGGCCACTGTTATGGGAGTTTCCCGGCTCCAAACACGGCCAAAGACGTGGGAGCCCACAGAATATGCTGGAAGACCATGAACAGAAGCCTGGAGGAGAGAATTCAGGCCACAGTGGAGCAGCTGGAGACCAGGGCAGCCATTTGAGTCAGACCTGGGACTCCATGGATGATTATGGTAAGTGTTGTGTAATACCAGTCAGAGTAGGGACCGCTGCGCACAGGCCATCGTGACGATATCCACATTTGAGGCCTGACTTAACAACATGTACAGCAGAGCCTGATGCTTAGTGAGAGCGACAGGCAGTCGCCATGGCCTTGCTCGGGATCCAAGACTGAGCTGAAGGGACAGAAAGGGGCAGATCTCCAACTCTGCTACACTTGATGCTTCAGTGGATGAGAAGTTTGAAGTTAGAAATGACAGCCTTTCACCTGTCGGGGATGTGTTCTGAGATGCAAGCTGCTTGTTGATTGGTTTTTGTTTCCAGATGGATTAGAATAGCTTCTGTATTTATTACAATCCACGTGTAGCCCTCATGAATCTGTGCTGGATAAGCAGATGGTTGGAACATGGAGCGTGTCTGCTCTGCCATTTAAAGGCCGTTATATAATGAGATTCTGCCAGTACACATGTACTGTGACAGTGTGATTAGAAGGGTGTTCCTGTTGCCCAACTGACCCTTAAATTTAATCCCATTTTAAAACCAGCACAATACCTTTAAAGGGTTAGAAGACTCCTAGATGTCTTTACACTCCAGTTGCTTTCACCGCAGCACCGATCTGTGACCTCCAGTTTATTACATCACACATGTGGCGAGAGAGGAATTACTCTGCTGAAAACAGCCCATCCCTCGCATGTCTCTACCCCGCCCCATGTGATGAGGAGGAGTGGAGCCAGTGGTCACCGTGCAGCGTTACCTGTGGTCATGGCAACCAGAACAGGATCTGGTCCTGTGGTTACGCTTGCATAGCAACAGAATCAAGGACATGTGACCTTGAAAGATGCCCAGGTAACCTTGTAAGCATTAGCCCGCAGAGTCAAAGTCACACTAGCTGATGCTCCCAGCAGTCAGACGGGGGTGACCCTTTGCAGCTCTAAGCCATCCCTCCTTTGAGCTGCCTGTATATGATGCTTTTCAGCCTGACCCCTGCTGTTAACCCCCCGTAGATGACCCGGATGCTATAACTGATCTCATGTCTTTTGAACCCAAGGCCGCGGAATCCTTGAATACAGGTTAGCACCTTCTAGGTATACAGACCCCCGTGGGTGTGTACCCTGCTGTGATCTAGGGAGGGGCTTTACATCTTTTCAAAGCCATCCCATGGGATGATGGGTACAGAGGGTAGAGGAGGCTGCAGAATGCCGTCTGTCCTTCACAAATCATACCCTCCTAGTGGGTTGCAGCGGTCCTCTGACACAACATTACAAATCACTGTTATCCTCGGGATAACTTTCCTTTAAAGCTCGTCAGATATGTTCATATTTAAAGATAGGGCACCTTCACCTTTAATCCAGTGTTGATTTGTTGCGACGATCCTTTTATTATGGCTGACGGATCCTGACGCATGGGTTTTGCCCTTTCAGATGTGGACAGCTGTCAGAGGTGGCTCAGCTGTAAGAACGACTTCCTGCAGACGTACCTGCGGCAGGCACTCGCGGAGCTGCCAGGCTGCCCCTGCTCCTACCCCTCGGAGGTGGTCTACGGTGCCGTCGGCATCTTCGACGAGAGGCTCCAGAGGCCGTTCCGCTGGCGTGACGCCAGCGGTCCCAAGGAGCGGCTGGGTGTGTACAGGGCGGCGGCCCACACCTGTGTGCGCTCCACGTCATTTCGCGGCAGCCCCACTCTGGCAGCCCAGCAATGCTGCTACGACCACAGCCTGCGGCTGCTGACGCGGGGTAGTGGGGCTGGCGTGCCCGACCTCATCAGCTCCGACTTTTCCCCGGAGCTGCACCGCAAGGTAGATGTGCTGCCCTGGCTCCTCTGCAAGGGCGACTGGAGCCGGTTCCATGTCGGCCGGCCCCCCAACAATAGCCTACGGTGTGCCGAAAACCCACCGGAGGAGGAATTTGCCCGGCAACTCGAGGAAGCCAGAGAGTACTGATACGGTCCACTGAAGCGGGACGATACAAGGAGCTCAGAGGCTCCGCCCACAGCACAAGCCACTCCTCCTCTCTCAGAATGCTCGTGCCCAGTCTCGACCAACTGGCTCTCAGATAAACTGCATATCGCACACAGGACTGGGAAGGCTTGGGTTATGGAGCGAGCTGGATTTAGGGCACGGGGCAGGCTGATTTTCAGTTTCAAGGAAGGACTTCTGCTTACACTGCTGTCCTACTGTCAGATGGGGCAGATCAGGACGTCGTCCCAGAACCATAGGGGACTAAGACGTTTAGCTCGACACATTGACTGTCGGGTTTCAGAAAAAAATTAAGTCAGCAGTCAGGTGGCTGTACTTTGAATGATCTTTAAAAAATTTGGAAACAATACACTTTCTCTTACATTCAGCTTTGGAAACATCTGGCTGGATGATATTTGTCCTGTAAAGAAAAGAACTGAAGGCATTAAACCATCAGCACAGTCCTGAGGCAGACAATCGTTTTGGAGACGACCTTCTTCATGCCACCGTATATCTGGGCTCTACTGTAGTGTGCTTTTATTGCTTCTAATGCGTCTCGCTTGGTGCAAAATGCAGTCCAGTTGGTGAGGGGTATCACCATGAACTGAGGTTGCCCCGTTCAGAAGAGAGAAACAGCACTCCGGGGTTCATGCTGAGATCTCAGAGAAGGTCCAGTGGATGAATACGGTGCTGATGTTAAGGTGTAAAATCCTCTCTCAGGACTCATGCCATAATGAGGCTCCTAAGGAGAGCTGTTGACAGAGCCCCCCCATCTCAGCCTGGAGGAGCCTTACTGAATCCAGTTTGCCCAGGAAGGCACTGAAGATGGTGGCTGCAAAATGGCTTAGTACAGGTCTGCAACTGGTCATGTGACCGCTGTGCAACACAGTGCCTGTGAGAAGTACTAAAGACAGGAGCTTGCAGGTAAATGGCTCACAGGCATCTTCGTTTGTGCACAACATTGGCCACGGAGGCCTGACCTGTGTTTTCAACCCTGGGCCGTCTCTGCTTTACAATCCCAATACAACTTATTTATGTACACGAAAAATGAGACGGGGGCTAAATCAGCCAGTGACATATGGGTCTACTTTCACAACTTAATCTCCTGCGTGTCACAATGAGCTGACAGGAAACTGGAGCCAGACAAAGTCAAACGACACGGAATTAATCACCTAAGTTGCATCTCATGGTGATAGTAACATTTCAAAGACAAATTAAGGCATTTTATTTAGAAATGATGTGTTTGTATACTCTGCTTTACACCTTACTCTTTACCCATGTTTTTTCAAGCTTTTGTATCAATTCAATGTTATGTGCTTGATATACTCTTACAGAATAAACTGGAAGGGCATCTCTGAATGCTGGTACTCTGTCTTGGGTGAGCACATGTTGCAGTGTGCATAAATGCTCCAGGAGGGCATCATGTAAAATTGAGGTGTTTCGACCCTTGGGGTTACAGTGGTTCACCAACTACACAATGTTAGTTAATGAAACTTCATGAAACACACTGTGTTTGATGCATGTCATTATGTTACAATCACAGCGGTGTTAAAATAGAGTCGATTAGCTTTGGGCACAGGCGCGAACGTGCCCGTCTGATTTCACGATTTAAACGTGCAATGTGGAGCTTATGAAACATGAAGACCTGCATTACTCAGAGGTCTCTTCCTGACGTCATACAGGGGTTACACGTTAATAAGATCTGAAAGAACAGAGCCTACATGACCCAGGAGTAACAGGTGAATACAAACCTGTGCAGATCACGAGCACACACTCCCGTTAATACACCTTCCCGTCCCTTACTTCCAGATAGCATGAGAACAGGAGAGGAAGCGGAACCGTGCCGTGGAGCGGGGGTAGGAAAACATGCATGGACTACGTATAACAATGTCATGTGTTGTGTCCTGCAAGGGATGTGCATCGACAAGCCTGTTTACATGCACTGTCTGCAAACATGATCCTTAAACAGGTGGAGTGCATCTTAAACAGGAGTCTGAACAGTACCTACAAAAGTAAGACCTGTATCGCTTATTTGCATGAGCAGGTCGACCGCAGCTCACCGTTCCAACCTGTGTCTAGTTATTAGTTACAAATGGGACTTGGGGGATTTTTTTTTTTTTAAATCGGTCAGAAATACAGCAAGTTGATGCTGGCTATAGACAGTGCAGTAAAAACAGGATGTACGACCCCCATGTCACTGAGATTTCAGACTTAACAAAGAGCGTGTCAACTCGAACAATCACCTAAACATCTACACGTAAGATCTTATGGATGAGGAAGCTCCTGCATACATAGGGTGCTTTAATTTTCCACCCACCTTCCTCCTCAGCTGCAGACACCGTCACCTCTCGGAACATAGCAAACAGTCCCCATTTTCTGTTCCGGCAATGTTTCGGGCTGCTCTGAAAATAGCAAGACACAGAATATCGGACTTTCCTCGGGCCCTTTGGAGAATCAGACCTCCGTCCAGGAGTGTGAACTGTGTGTCGCGAGAATAAAATGCGGAACCAGGAGGAAGCTCATTTTATATTTGTGTACGAGATTACTTGGAATCCAGGAGGTTCATTTGAAATAAATGATCGTCTCCTCATATTTCCTTCACTCTCATTTGTACTTTTGTTTTTAAATTTCAAATTGTAGACGTGTAAATTTAAGCAAAATCGAGCATCAGAGTGTCTATGATCCAGTCGCTAACTGATTTCAGTTATCAGATCCAGTTTTTCAACATGTGGGCAGCAGCAACACAATTGTCTTTTTAATAAGTTCCAGGAAGGACTTTCCTTTGTAGAAAGTGCTCAGCTACGCCAGAGGCTACACAGAAAGACAGCTTGCTTCACCCATGTGATGCAATGAAACCTTCCATTCCGTGCTTTTCCACAGCAGTGTCGACTTGGTGTACCTGAGGGGAGCACTCGCCTCTGCAATAGCACACAGCAATAGCGGGATGTTGCGTAATTACTCAACTCTCAGCACATCTGCTGTCGAAATTAGCCGGCAAACAACAGACATTTTATCTGTGCCGTCACTCACCACAGCACATTAACACAGGGGAGACTTTAGCTGAGATGCATCAGTGCCATGTGTGATTGCAAAGGGACCGGGGCATCATGAGATCATCCCACTCACCCCATAGTGAGGCTCGCTGCATGGCGTGTGAGTGTGCGTACACGCGTACTCTTTCTACTGTCGAGTGCAGGGCTCTGGGCTGCGGCTGTTTCTCGGATGCAATCTAAGCCCTTGCCCCCTGCGCCTCAGCCATCACGGATGCGACGCAAGGACCATAATGCTAAAGAGGAAGACTGGGATGGAAGGATTTGTTATGCTGGACTTGGGCCACGTTGCCATGATACTGTAGGCTGCTCACTGCTCTGTATTGACTCCAATTTCAGAATAACCCTTTCATGTGGATTTTTACATTTCACAGGTGGAACATGTCCTAATATCCTGCATTTTCCACATAAGGCCAAGCCTACAAAGTGCATCTCTAAAACCTCATAGAACTAGTTTTACTAGCCAGGGGTCAGCCTCTGAGTCAGAGGAGGAGAGGAGCTCCATGTTTGTATTAGAGGACAGAGTGTCACCTAAAATCTTCTACGGGACAATGGGGCAGAGATAGCTCAACTGACTGTGCTCATGACCTCCCAGGTGATTCCATCTACAGCCAACAACTCCGAGTGCTTCCGTCATTAGCAGCAAGGCCATTCTGATGCTGACAGTCCATTCACACAGATGGGTATCTACCTTACTCTATTTACACTGTTTAGCGTCATTATTTGGCATGTTTGGTTTGGTTCTTTACCACAAACATGCTCTTGTTTGACAAGTTTATATGTGCAGAGAACAAAAACACAAAGCCGATTCAGATGGTTGCTTCAGTAAACTCAGCTGAGTCACACAGAATCAGCCATAGATAGAACCAGCTTAGCCTTTTAACACAATCCATTGTGAAAGCGGTGCACCTTTGACACTCAATACCAGCACATGTAGATGTCAAGAGGTCACATGGCTGGGCTACCGCTCAAATGTGTGTCTTCTCTGATGGCGGGTTAAAAGTGTTTATCAGCTTATCAATGGATAAATACTGCCATCTAGTGTCCAATGTCAGAAACAAGCATCGACGCGCCGTTGAGACAGAAAACCCTCATAAAGACGAGGAACTGTAGTCTGAAAGCGCGAGCTTGACGTCACCTTGCTCGTATAACGTTAACACACAACGCTTTACAATATAATCATAACCACTTTACTGGACAAGTATGCTGACACGTGATGCATAAAGGAAATTGGCTAAGGTTGTAAGTGGCTCTGCTAGTAATAGTGGTATACACACAGCTAGGACACGATTACAGAGACAGCACTGGGGATATGGGTGTATGTATGTATACGTACACAGATCATGTATAACTCGGAACCAGTATGAATGATAGCTGTATGAAACTGCCAAATGCCTGGCATTGCAAAATTATTAGAATAAGCTGTTCGGCAAAAGATATTTTCCTTAGATAATACACTACATGGTTTAAATTAACATAAACGATAACACAATTGTACAAAGCACGTGCAAATGTTACCAACTTTCCTCTTTTCGTAATATGGTGCATTAATGCGGGTAAATTTTACCGAAAGACGGACCGGAGAAGGGTTCTGCTACAGTCTGAAAGACTTGGAACACCGTCTGAATTTCGATGCTCCCCTAATTACTACGCAGCGGACACTGGTGTGAAGCAGAGGGAATGTCGCGTACGGACCGGATTTTTGCCGCAGAAAGTAACTGTGGAAACACTTCCGAAATTAAACGGTGAAAATTGGGGGTTCGGTGATCGCAGGCCCCAGCGAGGATCGAACTCGCGACCCCTGGTTTACAAGACCAGTGCTCTAACCACTGAGCTATGGAGCCAACCAGGCCAGACCGGTACTTTTTTTACCATGAGACCGTTCCACACACGACGGGAAGTCAGCTTCGTGTGAACGCTGTTCGGTGAACGCTAACACAAGCTGAGTTAAAACACTAAACACGATGCAAAGCTACAATTTTAGAGAACCTGCAGCTACAAGTACACATATGAATAAACACACTGAAGGCTGACACCGAGCCATAACTAAGCGGGGACCTTTGGGAGTAATTACCTGTTTGTTAGCGCGCAGGGACCGAGACCTTGGCTACTGCCACCGCAAGTCAGGGCTACGGGAATGGAAACCCCCGACAAGGCACTATCACTACATCTCCTTGTAATTCAGTGTTTGCCTGCTTAATAGTCATCCCGGAGAGGTTAGTTAAACACATTAAGTAAAGCGTAGAGATTTCTAGACAGAGTACACATCACTGTGGTGTCTGTATCGGCCACTGGGCTGACACAAGCTGCATCCTACCAGTCGTTTGGTGAGCTCGTCCCCTCGTCTTGTCTCTGAAGATGCCCTTCCATCACGGTTATGTTGCAGTTCACCTTTCACCTGCCCTGTTACCAGGAGTCCAGAGTTAACACCTCGTCACAACATCGTCTCCAGAAGAGGGCTTGCTTTCCAATTTAAACAAATGCTCACTGAGAAGGACACAAATTAACTTCACCACATGTAACAGCCTTTGCGAAATGGATAAAATGCACATTTATTTACTATTTGTTTATGCATTACGGAAAGAAGAGGCAGTGCATAGTTCTGTATACACTCATTTTGCAGTGAGAGCAGTGAAACATGCTGAGCAGTGTGTAGATACAAGCCAGTGGAGTAAGTAGCGAGCTGAGCGTGATATGCTAACGAATGATTTTTAAATTAAGACCTGCAGCGTGCTGCTCCTGTCTCATAATGGTCAGAGCAGAGCTTCACGCCAAAGCTTCACGCTAGACTCTGCCCTGCAGAGTCGGCTGTGGCAGCCTTCCTAAGTGGAGTCGCTGGTTTTCATGGTGTCGGTGTTCCCGCACACGACCCCTGCATCCTCGTGGTGACCGCAGTTGTGCTTGCCCACGCCGGCATGCCGGCACTGCAGCAGACTCGACTCTGAACCCTGGCACTGGACGTCGTCCAGCAGAATTCGCAGTTGTCGACCTTCCCCAAACTCCGCCTGCTTGGTGGCCCTGAGCGCAACACGGAAGCCCAGTTGCCTGCAGGCCACGGTCGCACCACGCTGGTCCCAAAGGTCGTCGCACACAGTGCCCCATTCCCCATCCAGAAAGATCTCCAGCCTGCCACGGTCACGCTTGCCCTCTGGGTTCCCGATCAAACGCAGGGCTCCATTCTGGTGCTTGACTTTTCTGCGCCGGCCTTTCCGAGGCTTGGAGGGTCCACGCACCTTAGCTGGGGCGGTGGTTATCGAGGTGGGGGTGCTCCTCCTGAAAGCAGGGGTTGTCTTCCTTAAGGTAGGATTGGCTGTGGGCTGGATGGTCCTCCTCAAGGTGGGGGTCTTTCTGGAGGCAGGGACCATGGTGGTGGGGCTGGTGGTGCTCCTCCCTAAGGTCCGTCGTTCTGCAAGAAGCCGCATCATTTGCGAGAACCAGTCCATTGTGGTGGCCTGGGTAGGTGCTGGTGATGTCGGAGCTGCCTTTGGAGGTTTCTTTGTATTGGCCAGCTTGGATTGCTTCGTTGGAATCACCACTCCAATCAGAGCTGTGGAATACAGGCCTCTCTTATATCTGCTTGTGTGACAGCGGTGTCTCATAGTGCAAGTGTAAACAAAGCTCACGCAATCAACATAGATTAGTGGTCTGCACTTACTTTCCTTTGGTTTAAATTTAACCAGGTTGCCTTTCACTTTAACTGGCAGGGGGTCATAGTGACATTTTCTCGGTGGCGCTCGTCTGTAAACACAAACACGGTATTAAAAAAAACAGCCTCCCAGCCTGTAATCAGAGTGAAAAAGCATAGATTACAAGCTTTAAATTGAATCAGTAAATGGCAGCATTCGGCTTAACGTGTAATCTCTGCTACAACAAACCAGTTTCAAAGTCACTCCCACCTGTCTGAGTAACACAGAACCAGTAAGAGACACCTCAGTTGGGGACATAGGTTGGAGGAATCTGCTTGTTTTTTACACTGGTTATTTAAACATTATTTAAAGGACTCACATTTGATTGAAACTCTCTTGAGTATCTTTAAAGGATATTCAAAAGAACAATCTTAATGTAATTCAATATTTAAATAGCTGTTAGAGTCTAAGACAAGTTCCCCTCTAGCTAAAAAAGTAATTGGCGACATCACAAAAACACAGTGTGAAGGAATGGCACATATTGAATCATGGCTACTAAAGAAGAATAATGTTTATTGCTAAAAAAAACTCAGGTCTATATCAGCCTATAAACATGGAAGAACTGGGAAGGACAGTAATGTACTGGCTGTTACTCACCGCGAGGGATCGACCAGTTTGTACACGACACCTGAAGGGGATGTGGCACTTGGGACTCCTGTCGACATGAAATAAAGCTCGCCTACAAACATCAAAACTCAATGTGAGACTTTTTGTGTCAAATTAAAGGCCCGTGGTGGATTGGCGACCTGCCCAGGGTGTACCCTGCCTTTAGCCCAAAGTCAGCTGGGATTGGCTCCAGTTTCCCTGCGACCCTAACGGATAAGCGGTTTAAAAAGGAAAAGACAGTCCATCCATCCATCCATCCATCCATCCACCCATCGATGGATGGATGGACTGTCTTTTCCAAGAAAATTCAAGAGTATGGACCTGATTGGTCAGAAGGCATACGATTAATCAGGTGATTGAATACAACTGGGAAACCGAGAACTCCATGAGTACATCTAGGAAAACAAGATAGCTGGGTTGGCTGGAATTCAAAAATGTGGCTCTCATTTTGCACAGTGCAAAAATGTTTCCATGCTGAAAAGACTTTTTCAAAGATTTGTTTTGTGATGTGCTTAAGTGCTTTCTTAAAATGGTGGATACTCCTAGTGGAGTACTTAATGTTATTTGCACTATGTGAAAAATCCAAAATAATCAACATAACGCATGTACTAACTGACAAAACAAAGAAAGTGTGGAGAGATTCCCCCCTTCGTCCTACCTGCCTCATCCTCGGCAAAGGAGATGATGTACTGATAGTAGTTGTTAATGAGGCCTGGAAAAGCACAGGTCAGGCCTTGACCCATGCAGATCTCATGGTCATCCCACTGACCCGTTGCCTTGTTCTCCTGGAGGGCCATCAGGCGTCTGGAGGACACAGGAACATCTGAATCCCTGGTTCCAGGACATCAGTCACAGCTAAACCCCAATTTAAATGTACCTGACGTTTCCCCCGGGCCTGGAATGATCCTTACCCACTCATGAAGTCTCCAAATATATACATGCCATTCAGATTGGGGTTTTCACAGCCACGGTACACATACCCCCCCGTCACCGACTTTCCCAACTTGTGAGGATAGGCAAATATGGGTAGAACATCATCTATGAAAAAAGGATCTTGTCAGTTTCCACTTGTTGCTGGAGCTCCATCTATTAGCTACAAAATACCTCCACATTTGAAAATAGGATAAAACACATAAAACATTCAGAGCTGCCGGTCATTCACAAAATACCTACCCAAGGAACTGTTTGCACACAGCTTCTTGTCATAACAGGAGAAGCCCTCTTTGGCTCTCCAGCCGTAATTCTTCCCCGATTCGATGATATCTATCTCCTCATACTTGTTCTGACCCACGTCTCCACAGAAGATCCTGCCTTTGCCTTCCCTGGTGATGGGGTCACCGCGGTCCACCGAGCAGCGCCACATGTTGCGCACGCCGTAGGCAAAGACCTCAGGCCGTGCATTGGGCTCCCGCAGGTAGGGGTTGTCTGGAGGGATCTTGTACGGTGGTCCCCTGTCATTGTCATCCACATCAACACGGAGAACCTTACCGAGCAAGGCGGATCTGCAGGAATGGTAGAATCGAGACACAGGAAAGAACAAAATCGACAGCACAGGGCCGTATAAGTTCTGACCAGGCGAATCTCTGATCTTTCACAGCTCATTCGGTTCTGGTGCTAAGGGCCCCATTTGGAGCCACCTTAAACAGCTCCTACTTGTTTTGCGAGTTCCCGAATTTGCCGAAAGGATCCCCAGCCATGCCTCCATCCCCAGTGAAAATGTACAAATAGCCATCATCTGCAAACAGCAGCTGGCCTCCATTGTGATTTGACGCTGGTTCATCAATTTCTAGAATAACCCTGCAATATAAAGGTTTCAAAAGAATAACAGCTGAGAATCAGTCGTAAGGCCATCAATAATGTTACAGTTATATAGCGCCTTTCACAAACTCAAGGTCTCTTTTCAAAGATGGGAAAAAACAGGGGCACTGTGAGGAAAGTTCCACGCAACACCTTCAGTCTGCACTGCAAGTTACACTGCATGCAATATGAATTTAAATTGGTGATTAATGGACAGACACACACCTTTCTGAATTATGGTCTACTGCATTCATATCGCTGGAGGAAATGTAGAACTCGCTGATTCTGATCCTCTCCTGGTGACCCACTTTCACCGAGTAATAGACATACAACTTGCCGTTGTACTTAAACTTGGGGTGGAAGGTCAGGCCCAGGAAGCCTCGCTCATCCCCCTCCCACGGTGAAGTGAGAACGGCCTTTGTGATGTTAAGGAATGGCTTCTCCAGCCGTGAGCGATCCGGCAGGTAAACCCAGACCAGACCCACCTGCTCTGCTACAAAGAAACGGTGCGAGCCATCGTTGGCGTGCACCATGGCCAGGGGGTTCCGCAGCCGGTTGGCCACTTCCTCCACGCACAGCTGCAGGCAGCCTTCCGCATTTGCCGTCACCCGGCCCAAGTTCGTGGTCAGCTGCTGGTTGCTCAGTAGGTGGGGATAGCAGTAATCCACGTCGTCCAACTCAAGGTGCCTACAGAAACGATGCCGGTCAGCCTCTACGACCCCCAGATCTGTGTTGTTGGAAAGGAGGGTGATGACAGAACGGCACGTCGACCAGAAGCGGGAACAGTAGTCTGGGCAGAGTCCTGGAAGGGTCCGCAGAGGAGTGCTGGGGTCCTCTGCGTCAAAAAGGTGGGCCGCATATGGGGAACATTCCTGAAGGGTCCGAACAGGACAGACGTCAGACAGCCTGTACCAGGCTACAGGAGGCTACGAGGGCGTGCACTGCCAAAGAGGGAACTACTGCTGATCATATCGGTTCAGCTAAGGAGGCAGCCTTGTTCTTCACTTTTTGTTTAATATCTACTATTAAACTAGCTGAATTATTATTCTCAGTTTGGTACAGAGCTTAATATCAACAGAAAATAAACTAAAGCATCAGTTATGGCACTCCAGACAAGTCAAGATAGGGGATTTAATTTTAAAGAAAAGTTTTTTTTTTTTTTTTTTTCCATGTATCACTTTAGGGTTTGGAGGAAAAGTAATAATACTGAGGTCCTCCAAGATACTTGCTTACCTGACAAATAAGATCCTGGACATATCCCGCACAAGTTGCATATCCGTGATAGTCGAAATTATCCATGATGTGATAAAATTTCGCCAACAGTTCTTGATCTTTGCGGGAATCACAGCAGCCGAAGTCTTTGTACATTACGCAAAACACAAGGGGATCCTGTGGTTTAAAGGGGGGCTTGAAGTCCAGGCATTGGGGATGTGGGAGCACAGCTAACATCCTGAGTCCAAATAAAAGGAGCAAGGCGAAGAGCGGACGCCAAGAGCGTCCCGGGCCATCGGAATGGTACAGCATCGTACTGTTATTTCAGGCAGCGGTGCGGTTATTCTGCCGAAGCATGTAAGCGACAAAACGGCAGAAAAAGCCTCCAGTCCCGCCTGTGAGATGTGCACTTCGCCGTGCTTTTACAATAAAGTATTTCCCTGAATAGGCAGTACTTCCATTTGCTCGCTTGCGTTGCATTTCTGTCAAGATAAGTAATCCATCTGCATCAACTTTATACATCAGAATATCCAAAAGCTTTCCCCTCTGGATTACGAAGCCATTTTGGCGTTTTGTGCTGCTGGCAAACGATTCGTTCACGTATTTGACCGCAGACGTTAATCACCCTTTCTGAACTTGCATCCAAATGTGTCAGTGTCTCAATGTAGCGAGGTCCCATCCGAGAAAATCATAGAGAGAGGAAGTGTAGTTAAAAGGTCGAGCTAGCCTGGTCGTGTGCGGCTACAAGGCATGCCAGAAGTCGGGGAGGGTCGCTCTTTTTCCCGATTTTTTCACGTCATAATGGGCAGTAAACTATTCGTTCTCTTAATCAGTTTTTAATTTGTATTTGCGGTAATTACCGAGAAGAGAGTAAAAAAACGGGAATCTTCCAAATGTTTTCCTCACTAGACAATGTAAAGATGTGGTTCTGTGACTACAGCTGTTCAGTTTACATTTTGACATGATTCTGGGCACGTAGTTAAGGATGACTGGAGATTCGCGGTCGCAGATCGATCGTCGAGCCGACTGCGGCCAGAAAGCGGCGCACGTCGCCACAATCACATGCCAGGTTTCTGGACTTCCACAAATCAAAAACCACGAAACCAAAATATTTGACTAGGATAATGTCAGCAACTTCTTTTTTTTTTTTTTTTTTTATAAAACGGATGTGTTAATGCATATGGCTGCCTTTTGACTGCCATGCATTTATCGCACACCGTGACTATGGGCCAGGCTTGGCGCGCGGGTCGTACAGTCGCCTGGAAGCTCCATCGCTGCGCTTTTGGGTCGAGGTTCGGCTGTAGCTGTCGAACGACCCCTTTTCTCTCCTGGTTTGCGCGGTTTTCTACGCCGATTCCCAGTCTAAACACATACTTTCCAGTCGGAACCGTATGTGTGTACATGCGAATAAATTGTGCTGGACTGAGGTTCTGTACAAGGGTGTCCACGTCTGGCATGATGGCGTGATGAGTCTCTGGATCACGCAAGGATGCGACTGAATGGATGTTCAAGTAGGCTAATAAATACAGCGCACACTATAAAAACAAACGTTAAGAACGTTTGTGTCATTCACTTTCAGCAATTCAAAACTCCACAACTATGTGTTGTTAGCAGATGTTACAGTAGGCTGAGGCGCGGCCGGTAATAGTCTCATGCAGGTTTAATTCATTTTCTCGCTTCAACGCAATTACCCAAACTCAATTGCTTTAATGAATATTTCTGTGGTTAAATGGGTATAAACAAATATACGTGCGAGTATGTTCATTCGAGACAAAGTGAAAATGTGCACGGTGTTCCCGACACGCGCGGCTTGCCGCTCCTTTAAGGAGAGCGGGCCTCGCGTACAAAGGGCTCGGCTGCACCTTTCGAACAGCGACGGGACAAACGAGGCTTCAGATCCCGTGGTGGGCGGGAGTATCCCGAAGTAACCAACCAACGATGGGGCTAAGCGAGGCTTCAAATCCCGCGGTGGGCGGGAGTATCCCGAACTACCAATCGGCGCTGGCGGTTTTGAAGCCTCATTTGTCCCATCCCTACCTTTCATCTACCTGCTCCGTCATTGGGCGCCCGGGCCAAAGCTCCGCGTCGGGACTCGGCAGGGGAAGCACCCATTTTAAAGCGAGACTCAGTCCAACAGCCGTTCATTTACCCAAGGAAAGTTAAGATCTCCTGCGCTCCATCAGTGGCTTTTTTTATGCCAGATGTCAACATAATTGTCAGGTATTTTATATGAATTTGTGTTTCAAAGCGGCACTAGTGTCCGATGTTGTTAAGCGTTGAATAATCCAGGAATTATTTTATTTTTGATGGATGATATACGGTAATGTGCTCTAAATGTTACTCACTGACGTGCTGCCGTAGCCGCTGAATGAACAGCCGCGGAAAGCGACAGCCCCCGAGGCTCACCGCTCGTTTTCCTATCGCTGGTCCTGGCTGGAATGAAGTGACATTAATTATTACGGTATATGATTTAACATGCGAAGACCACACTGGGCGTCACCGCGGTCTGGAGCGCTTGAAACATTTTAGAGAGGCTTATAGCCATTTAGGTCACCTGATTTTGCGCTTGTAATTATTAAAAAAAATAAAAATACATATTTCACATCAGTTTATCCAGAATGATGTGTTATAGGACGTGCTTTTTCGTACGAATATCCAGCTCTTACAGACATGTTATAATGATATCGTCTTGAGACTCTTTTAAGTCTATAACTGTGCACCCAGTTTACAGTGTGAATTTGGCTACGACACTGAATATGGCAAAAAATGTATCGGACGGGCCGATGGACGATTTAAGTAAGGTACCTGACGGGGAACTGTTGAAATGGAGCAAGAATGACCTGCTTAAGAGACTGAGAAAGGTGGACCAGGAGAAAATGAACTTGATGGTTGAGCATGGCAACATGATGAAAGATGTCAATCGGAGGCTACAGGTTCATCTCCATGAAATAAGGGGTCTGAAGGAGGTCAACCAAAAACTGCTGGAGGACAATCGCGAATTGAGGGAATTGTGCTGCTTCTTAGACGATGACCGGCAAAAGGGCAAAAAGCTGTCCAGAGAGTGGCAGCGGTTTGGCCGTTACACTGCAAACGTCATGTGGCAGGAGGTGAGTTTGTACCAGCAGAAACTGAGGGAGCTGGAGGCCAACCAGGAAATCTTGGTGCAGGAGAACGTGGAGTTGAAGGAGATTATCGTCATGCTGGACGAGCACAGGAGTGGAGCCGGCTCTAGGAGCTCGATCGACAGCCAGTCCAGTCTAACAAACCTGAATGGTGGATCCAGCACCGTTCGAGATGTTGGTGATGGAAGCAGCACTTCAAGCACAGGCAGCGTCGGCAGTCCGGACCACAGTCACAACCTCAGTCACTCGCAGAAACCAGGCGAACCCAAGATAGAGAGCAACAGGAGGTCCATGGAAGATCTGTATACCCCCTCCCACCACCGGAGTATCCCCAATGGTCTTGACGGTGAGTCCCAGTTGTCATGGCTGTTCCCCAGAGGGACAGGTTACTACCGTCTCTTTTACTGTTGCCCTTCATCAGTAGTATTGCATAGGATCACAGTAATCTTCTTAAAATCCACAATCATAATGAATCTCGCATCGTTTTGGGTTCATAGACAGGGAAGAATATACTAGATTAATACTGATGGTCCACATAACCTAACACCATATCCAGGTTCATTACTGTGCCACTTTGCAAATTAACATGTTATTTAGAAAGAGTCAGAATGGGATTGTAATGGGGCAGTGGTTAGCTATATTCCTGATTATGGGTCAAAGATTGGTAATTGGATTAGTGGTACTGCACCATTACACTGTGTAAGGTGTGTATCACATCCATGCATTCATTCTTGTACAAGAACAGTGTGTCTTGCCATAATACTATTTCTTAATCACTGGATGAATATTCTGGTAAAACATGCAGTATTTGTGGATCAAGATTCTCATAGAAGATAGCATGCTTCTCTGCACTTCAGTGTGCACAAAATTGTATGTTTTAAACTGGAAGCAAGACCATGTGTTTGATAAGATCTGATTCACTGAATCTCTGCAAGTGAGTCTATATCCATTTTCTCTCTCTCTGTTTTACTCAGTCATTTTCAGACTCCATCTGCTGTGTCCAGCTCTCCCTCTTCTTCCAAACTTCTTTCTTATTCTAGGGACTTCATGCCTGTTCTGCTCTCTCTTTCTTTCATGTGTTTCATAACCCCCTTCTGTTTCTGACTGCACAGGAATGTGGCAGTTTACAGCCAGGGGTCAGCGAGGGCTCAACCATATCGTTGAGTGGGGAGGGTTGCCTAACATGGATTTTATCCTACTGCTACTGTACAAATTCCAATCAATGAGCAGATCAGTGTTACATCCCCTTATTTGGAGGTTCTTGTTAGGGCAGTTGGATTCATTTCCATTCCAAGCACTACACCTGAACTCAGAGGAAGCCGTTCTATCAGGATGGATGTCACGTGTCTTAGTTTAAGCTGGTTAATGGATTATCCAGTTGCCCTTCACTGTCTGTCGCAAGACACAGACCTTGCCACCACCACCCTTCTGGAAGGTCAGTCACAGTTTGTGTGCCGAATATGTGCCTCCCTTCTTGAAGCACCAAGTAAACAAACACCTCTTGCTGAAACTGAGGCCTTTTTTCTATGGGGGTGTGATGCCTTATTTGGGTTTTGCCCCAGATGAACAACCTCTCTGGTGCACTCCATACTTAACCACCCGTACCTTTCCATGAGCACTCCAAAATAAGCATCACAGAAATTTCAGCGTTTGTCATATGCATAGTCACTCAACTGTTAGACAAACATTCCTCCCGTAAGTTCACCTCTCGTCGAATAGTTGACCAGTATTTATCCAGAGTGGAAGTTGCTTGGTGGCTGGTGGCTTTGGTAAACATAAAAACAAAAACCAAAGTAATAAATCTGAAGTAGGATTAAAATGTCACTCTCATTATCCTCACCATTGGTGTCACACTGAAGAAGGTTTAGCCCCCTCTTCAGTGGGGGTTTCTGCTATTCATTATGTTTATATCTCCATGAGATGGGGGGTGGTGAGGCAACCTCTGGCAATGAGGGCATTTTTTTCGTTTCACCTGTGCCTTATTACCAGTCCATTGTCTTTTTATGTTGCACAATCCTGCTTACTGTCCTGAGCGTCATAGTCTCCCAAGTTCCTCCTTGCTGAGGAGCTTTTTTGGAGTGGCATGGCTCCACTACCCTGTGAGGAGACCAGGGTGTGTGTTTGCAACAGTGGATAGGGGTGCCAGTTGGGACTAAGGGGGTCCTTTCTGGGTCATGAGCCAGTCTTCTGTTACTGGGTCAGGTAACATTTTCACTAAGTCTTCTCCTAGTCAAAGAGACGTGGATCGGGTTCTGTGGGTCGGAAATGTTCATTAAGTCCAGAGTGGCCCCAGGGCCAGAGGATGCAGCTGAAGACATTGTGTTCTCAGTATGTCTGGATGGCATTTAATATGGTAATTAGCACGTGTATCAGCTTCCCTCCCATCAGGACTGGATACACAAAGTGTTCTCCAGAATGCCGTAAGACCAGTTTCCTTTGTTTTCCCCACCTCTTCCAATATGAATCAGCTGAGATTAGTCATACGTCTCTGTTTCATCATCCTCTGGGGTTAGTGATTTAGCTGGTCTTTGCTGCGTGTGGTAGATCCGGTTGCCTGATGAATTGAAATATCTCTTGGGGTGTCTCGATAACCCTAAGTTTACACAGTCCTTGTATTTCTAAGATTGTACAATGATAATTATTTTTGTCTTTTGATTTTCTGTAAAATGCAAAAAATATTACAAATTTTTTACTTGCTTAATGCATGGTGTATAACCTAGTTGAAGATGGGCTTGTACAGACTGAGTCTTCATCTCACTGTGTTCATACGGAGGCCCAGATAGACTTCAATGGAGACTCACAGGGCACACGGTCTTCTTTTGTCCGGTTTCACCTATTAAACGCCCTGCAAACAGGGTCTTGTCCTGGTGAACCTTCCAGCCACCCCGAACTACACTCTTAGGAGTACTTGTGAGGACATATGTTTGGATGAACATACTGTCCCACTGGACGACCCTGTTTCAGATTTAGAGTTACATTGTAAACTGTGGAAAGTCCTGTACTGTTTAGCAGCTTTAGACATCTATTTTTTTATCTTGATATATTTCATTCAGACTATGAATTTTTAATTCTTGTTTTATTGTTAAGCAGTAAAAAAAACTGTAAATATGTATTTTTAAAATGTACAAATTCCAAATGAGGACTCGATTCGATGAATGAGCCCATGGATGTCTGTCTGGAGACTGTTTATGTTGTCTGCCTGATGGTCGTTTGTGTTGCCCTGCCTGTGTTTGTGAAAAGGTTTGCTGCACTGCATAGGAAAGCCACTGTTTTGTTATGTTAATGAGCCCACGCAGAAAGGAGTTCTGGGTCTGGATGAATGGGAGACTTAACTGAAGGGATTCTGTTTTTGAAAGGCCCATTCCCTACTTCACTGGTTCATTCATTTACTACAAACAGCTGCTGCCATAGAGATTCTGTGGATTAGAATGTAGGCCGTTCGGTTTTGCTCCTACTTAGAGAGTAAAGGACTCCTCCATATTGCGAAAGTGGCTTCTCTTTCATGACCGTGTCTGGCCAGGATCACTGTCAGGGATCATTCACTGGGTCGGGGACATCTGGTCTGCTTGAGTAGCAGACAGTTGTAAGTTCTGTAGGGGGGGATGTCTTTTGCACATCGACAGACCTGGTGGCCATACTGGTGGTGCAAGGCAGACAGTGGCACGAGGAAGCCCAGGACAGGCGTGGCAATGACATTTCCATTCCGATCCACCTGTTTCCAAATGTCTTCTTGACGGCACCATGAATGTATACCCAATGATGTGATCTGGCTCATGGTGGATTTGGTTACACAAAGGGTCCATATAGCGCTTAGCGTACTTGACTTTAGCTTGTTGACACAGTAAGGTCTGTTTCAGCCCTGCTGGAATCTCATCCATTCTATCTACAATACCACTGCATTAACACTGAGTTGAGGAAGACTCACCTCATGAGCTAGTATAGCTTTGCCTCCATTTTTAATTTCTAAAGAATTCATGTGACAATTTTAGTCGTATTTTCATATGATTAGAATAAACTGGTAGGCCTAATTGTAAGTCTACTTTCTTTCCTTGCCATGTCGTGCATAATCATTTTGGGAGCATTTGGAAATGACATCTCTTTTCACGGAGATGATTTCCAGTGTTCATGGTCCATTAGCATGGTGAGGAAACTAAACCTGGGACATCCTTTCAAAGTGTTGTACACTGAAGGAATGCCCAAGACTGTGGGATCCTTGGAAAAGAGCTTGTGACAAGGAGTAATGAAGTAAAACAGTCATGACCACAGTAAATAACATCAGTACAGCATAAATGAACAAAGGGTCAGCCCACATCTAACCTTTAAGCCTCGTGGTTAGAAAATGCAGGTCCAGGTGGAACCAGTTAGCTCCTAGTTATACTCCAAGAATACTGTTTTTTTTCTGATTGGAAAGGAAAGAGGTCATCTGAAGGGTGGCCCACACCAGCTGCTCTTCCTGCATGGTTATAGAAGGTTGGGGGAGTAGTGGGGGGTGGGGTGCCATGGTAACAGTTGTTATCATCCAGCTGATTTTTGGCAAATCCAGTCCCAGCAAGAGAAGTGGGACAGCACCGAGCCCTCTCTGGAGGGACCGGGTGTTTAAAGGACTCCTTTGTTAGGCCTATCCTCATGCCTGTGCTTAATTATTCCTTTATAAGTTCATCTTCACGGTACTGCAAGTGAGCATCCACCATGCCATATGATAGAACACAGGCCTTTTGTGAGATAGTGTGTCAGGCTTTCTCATGTTCAGTTCAATTGTTCACACTTGGGGGCTGCAAACTGGGTTTATAAAATCAAGTGTCCACTCTGTGTCACCCAGTCATTTTTCTTGGGACACTCACATACCTTTTCCTTGAGTTCCTTCATAATAACAGGGACATTCACTGAGCTGTTCCTTTGGTTCCTAGACGATAACAATGGCATTCACTTAAAGTGCCATGATAAAGTAGTCCTGATTTCTTCTGCTCTTTCATGTTTGTCACAGTTGTTTCAGATATTCAAACTAAATTTAATACAAGACTACCTGAGTAAAGACATCTAATTTATTGTAGTTATCCAACACCAACTGGGCCTGTGTGAAAAAGGTAATTGTGTAATACTTAATCATTTAACTAAGCTTAATTGATAATCAGGTTCAGTTAAGCTAGACGTGGTGAATCTTCCCAAGAGTGACCAGGTCTACCGAAATACCTCTAAGAGAGCATCGACAACTCATCTAGGAAGTCAGAAAAGAACCTAGAAGACTAATGTTTGAGGAACCACAAGTCTCGCTTGGCTTGGATAAGGTCAATGATCATGATTCCAACGTTAGAAAGAAACTGGGCAAGAAAGGTAATCACGGGAGAAGGGTAAGGTAAAAACCACTGCTATCCAGAGGGACATAAATGCTCGTCACCTTGACAACCCCTATTTGAGATAATGTTTTATGGACTGGTAAGCTGGAAGCAGAACTTTTTGGAAGACATGGGTCAAGTTACATCTTGCATAGAGCTAACACAGCATTCTCCAATTAGAACATCATACCAACCGTCAAACAGGGTGCTGGCAGTGTGATGGTGTGGGGATGCTTTGGTGCTTCAGGGCCTGGGTGACATCCCATAATTGATAGAATTGTGAATTCTGCTCTCTACCACAAAAAGAGAAGGAAAATATCCAGCACAGTTGGGTTATGCTGCAAGACAAGGAGTTGAAGCACAAGAGCAAGTCTACTTTGAATGGCTCAAAAGAAACAACATGAAGGTTTTGGAACGACCCAGTCAAGATCCTGACTTCAGCCCTATTGAGATGATATGGCAGACAATTCATACTTAAACCCTCAAATGTGGCTCAATTAATTCTACAAGGAAAAGCTGGTTAAAATTCCTCCACAGCGATATGAAAGACTTATTTCCAGCTATTAGAAACTTTTCCTTGCAGCTGAAGGTAGTATAACAACAGGTTATTAAGTTTGTGGGGGGGTTACTTTTTCACATGGATGATATAGGTGTCACATAGCCATTGTCCTTCAATGAAACGCATTTTTAAATGGTAAATTTCATTTCTGTTTACCTCATGCTCTTCTTGTCCTGTATTACATTTTTGTATGAAGACCTGAAACCATTTGTTGTGACAAATATGCGAAAACACAAGATATGAAGAGGTGGAGCAAATAATTTTTAATGGCACTGTACCTGTTTCTGGGTTCCTTTCATGACCACAATGATCTATTCTTAGAAAGGACTCACGGGACCCAACAGTCACAACTGCAGTCAGAGTAGCAATTAAAACAAACTATAATTATGGGCATCTGCTGATTGCATTTCTGAAGGTATTCATTTGAAAAGGTTAAGCTAAGAGTGAACAGTAGAATTTTACGCAATATGTGGTCTCACAGGATAACGGATTAGAAGATGGATGGATGTGGTATCACATTTTAATCAGTGAGATGTCTCCCGTTGATGGCTTTTAAGGGTAAAGATTCTATTCTCAAACTGCTATTTCCTCTCAGCAACACAGAAGACTTTGAATACACTTAGCCAGGAAAAGAATCTAGCAAGTACCTCTTCTGCCAAGAGCTGTGGAGATTGCTGTGGCATTTCTGGCATAACCCCAGGCCCTGGGGGGCTGTTGTGTGTTATGTGCTCAGATGAGAAGTATGCCTTACGGCCCTCAATGTGGTCCTCGCCGCGGACCTCCTCAAGCTGCTGTTTCTCTATGAAAGCATGGCGGCATAACAAGTGGGGTTTTGCTGGGATGTGGGCTGAGATCTGAGCCACAGCAGATCAAAGGAGTTTACAGCACGCTCTTATCTCCCTGCATTAAAGTTTCATGCGAGCCACTTGTACTGCAGAAGAGAGAGCAGAGCTTTCATCGCATCTGCTGAGATTCCATTCATGGGAACTGAAGTGATATTCCGCATCATTAGGAGCATGTCCTCATTCGCTCTGTGTCTGTGTTGCTGTGGAAGGTTCTCTCCTCAGCTGAGCACTGGTCCCAGAGGAAGCGGGAAAAGGGTACGTATGCATGGTACACCACAATCTACTCGCAAAGCATCGTATAGACTACTGCTTAGTCAGTTGGAGACTCACAGAGGCCAAGCAGGCGGTGGGGTGCTTTTGGAGTTAACTGGTTTCTTGCAGTCGTTCCCTATTGGACTTTTGAGATCAGTCCAGAAATTGACATGCTATCAGTAAAACTCCATATAACTCTATAAATGAATGACTTCATAGTCAGGTGCAATTCTCCGTCGTTGATCTGCTCCAAGTAAACGCCTTTAGTAATGTACACTACATTAACAATCTGAGCATTGTTTCAATAGGCAAATGTTTCATTTAACCTGTTTTATTTATATGAACACCCTGTTTATGGGTTTCTCTAGTTTCATTTAGTCGAAAACAGGCAGTGCACATTTCATCCACAAAAGCAGGATTTCCAGCAGATTTAATCACTGTTAAATCCATGACCCTCTTCCAGACGTTGACAGTGCTCACTTTGAATCTGATAGTATTACACGGCAGTGGGAAGTCAGTGTGCTGGGTGAACAGCAGAGCAGACTGATTCCAAGCCCAAGTACTCTTATGGACACCAAGGCTTTTTCTCATTCCTTATAAATAGATTTATTTTAATATTTTTAATAAGTTACCAAAGCAGGTTCAGCCATCTAATTTTGATAAGCGTTTAGCTCAGTTCATATGCTTGTCTTCTCCCATAAGGACACTGAGGCTGTATATTTATATATAACGAGAACGAGGATGACATGGAGAAGACATGCGTCTGTGGTTCTGCTTTGGTGTGCTTTCTTATGTCTGCATATGTAGCAAGATGGTTATGTTAGCTGAGGATGTTTGTCCTGTATTCTGGTCTCCTACAAGAAGACTATGGATGTGAATGGAATCGAGTCATGCTAACAAGTCAAGGCACGGTGCAACTTTGTCTGGAACTCAGATCTTCTACGTGATGCATCTGACTTCTCCAGAAGACCTTGTTTAACAGTTATCAGCTGCTTATCATGTGGGTGTGATGAAAGTGTACTCAAGAGAATGCTACCTCATTCACTCAGAGGTTGATTTACTCCTGTCCACATGAAATCCTTGAAGATGGGATGGTGTTTATTGCAAAACATTTGGTTGGGTTAGGGGTAGGGTCACCCGTGTTTAGTTGCAAAGCGAACCCAGATTACTGCTTGGAAGTTTTCAAAGTAGACGACTTCTAAAGCTATGGCCTGCAAAAGCATTTTTTTTTCAGGAAACTGATTGATTTTTTAATTCCAAATTTCAGTAATGTTTTAAAAAGGAAGCCCGCAGCTGACTTTACTGTGAGCTGCACGTCATAGAATTGGGCTTCAGACCACATGGATGCAGGAGGTGTCTTGCTGACATTAATTCAAGCACAGTAAACTGAGCTGCCCAGTAAAAAAAAATGTAGCCGCAGCATTGTGTCACCCGTCACATGCCACAGGCCCTAGAACGTACGGCATGAGTCACTGGGGTGGGTTAATGCAGGAAGCCTGGAGGCGAAGGGAGAATTGGATCCAAACGGGTTGAGCTGGCTTCTCTGGATTGCAGGCTTCTTTTTCTAAGAGCTGATGTCTGCCCTTGGTTCAGTGGACAGTGAATGCTTGTTGAATGAATCCTAGTGGCCAACAGGGGGCATTTTTTCTGCACATAGGTAAAAACTGGTGGGTTGGAGTACTGTGGCTTCTTCCCAGGGTGAAAGCATTGAAACCCTAAGGCAGGGACAGTTGGCGGTACCTCAGCTGCTACGGTCTTTGAGGCGCCGTGATTTGCTTCACAGTAGCTTTCACACCCATGGAAGGTGGGACTTGGTGTCCTCCAGTCATACAGGACAGGTGGCGTATGTGGTATTGTATTTGTGACTGACAAACTGCATTGGCAATGAAGTGCAGCATGACGTAAATGACCTGGAAGGGTGGGGATTGTATGCACTTGTCATTGCATACCAGGGGGTGTCTTCTCAGCCATGCTGTTTGACCTGTGTCACTCTACTGTGCCAGAGTGGGTCCTGTCCTCAGAGCACCATCGTGGATAACCGCCCTAAGGGCTGGATCCTTCTGGAACCCCAGGCCACCATCTCGCATCATAGGGCCTACATACTGCTCTACATTTTAAAATTATTCACAGATTTAGAGATCTCCTAGCACTTTATTTCAATGTTATCCCCAGCCACTGAATTCCCCTCTCACATCACACATACTGTGCTTAATAATGTACTTATGCCTTTCATGTTCATTTAAAAAAAAATGTTTATTCATTTAGTATTCTGCTCTACTTTTGAGTAAAGTCATCAAGATCCGAAGCAGGCTTTTCGTTCCAGTTTTCAAAAAGTGGTGCGAGACGTTTATCAGGAAAGCCCTCTTTCTGCACAATTGGATTTAAAGGGTGCGAGATAGTGGCTATTAAAATGGCAAATGCGGCATTGTAATACTGACCTAATTCCCAGGGCTCCAGCGACGATAACAGCAAACTGTTAAGCCATTACAGCCAGAAATGGCCAAGCTATTCCCCACCACTCTTGCTGGCTGTCCCCTTTCAGGTAAAAAAAAAAAAAAAAAAAAAAAAAAAGACATACTCATTAGGCTGATATTTCGTGCGCTAGTCACCTCGTGTACCAAACAAACAAATAGCGCTATTTCGCTGCTAGCAGCGACCTAGATAAGACCCATTAGAAATGCATAACCTGGATTTCAAACAAAGGTGATCATTACTGGAGACGAAGGCATGGACATTCCTCCGGAGACAGCTACACAAAACAAGGCTCAGGCTCCAACACTTTATCTTGGTGTGGGTGTTGTCACTCTAGTGTGATAAAGGCGGCAAGCTAAGGTGACTATCCAGTCGACTGCCAACCTTTCAAGGAAGCCCAAATATTTCCCTTAACTCCAAGTCAACACGAATGCACAGAATCTTTTGCGTACCACTTTCTGTACTGTAACATTTGAATAGACCGTAATTTGTAACGGTATATGTCACATGCCTGTGCAGTACATGTCACAGGCAGCATTTCAAACTCCGTGACAGCTGACCATTTCACC
>JAACJT020000021.1:10085337-10105339 GCA_009936485.2 Gymnarchus niloticus | reverse complement strand
TTTCACCATGTGTGCTGTGAACGCTCACATAGGCTTCAGGCCCAGCCTCATCAAACTGGGAGTTCACTGCCCATCATAGTACCACAGGCTATGAGCCAGATGTGCTGTTCACCTGAATTTGTACAGTTGAAGAGTTCTTTGATTGCCAGTCTTAAACAAGAGCTTTAATTACAGTGTGGCTTTATGGTAACAGCCATTCTAATGTCAGACAGCGGACTGTGACTGTGCGTCAGCCGTAGCCGTCTTGATTAGGTTGGATTGATGCCTTTATTTGTGCATTTTCCCTTTAGATTCAACTTCCAACTACGTCAGGCAGCTGGAAACCAAAGTTCGGATGTTAGAGGAGGACAAAATCAAGCTCCTATCACAGGTAAAAGTCTAATATGGTGTCCCTCTCTCTTAACAGGAATGAGACCACTCTGTATTCTCACAGGGATTTTGTCACCGTTTCAGAAATGAGAACAAGTGTCAGCATGTGAAAAAAATCACCAGTTTAGCTTATGTTTCTACTGACGTCTGCTTTATGGATGAGTAAATGGATTAGATTTGATGAAAATGATCTTGCTGTGCATCTGCTTTTTCCACACTAAGCACTGATATCAGTTTTGAATGACCCTGTTGATTAGTGGATAGATAGATGGACGGATACCTTATTAATCCCCGAAGGGAAATTCAGAGATAATGTATATGTGAGATAATGTATATAATATTTTGAATATTACTGCATATTATTATGCAATATGAAACAATTTACCATATAATGTAGATGTTATTCTGTGACATAATGGAGCAAAATGTGGCTTTGTCTGGGCAGCTTGGCTTGATTCAGGTGATAAAACACAAGATTGTGAAATCCTTTTAAAGATTGACAATCTCGAGTCTTGCCAGTGGAATCTGCCAGCCAATCAGATGAAAGCTCCCAACAGTACCACGTTCTTTCGAGAAGAATGGATCAGCCACATGACCCCAGTGGCATTAACATATTCACGACCAAAGGATTGCTCTGCATCTCACACTGCAAGATCATTCATAGTCTCTCATTCTCTCCTCTCTTAGCCACGTAGCCGCTATAGTTTGCCAAAGATGCCAGTAAAGGTAACCATTTCAGACCTCCACCAGTACTGTGTGCCTCTGTCGGTGCCTGGGACTCTCTTTCCATTCCTTACCTACAAAGCCCTTGTAGCACATTCTTTCCTTGTCCCTGTAGACAACTACAGCCAGCTGGTGCAGATAGTGTACACAGCCAAAGTTATGGTCAGTGTGGACAGCCTCCTGCTGCAGTCAAGTGCCTTATGGTGGATGTGCATGTCTGCTTTTCTAGGTGGGGGTCAAATATATATTGTCCAGAGTTGGCCTTACCTAGCATCATGTAAAGCTCAGCCTCTTCCTTCACCCTGTTACACTTAACTGTTTTTCAAAATTCCTTTTCATTCATTTTGGTACTTTTGCTGGGGCAGATCTGAGTTCCTCATTTGCAAAGATGCTTAACAGAGCTTATGTAACACCAAAGACTTATCTCACTGGGGGAACTTTATGGACTCTCACCGTATGGACACATGACAGTGGGGTATTTGGGGGCACATCGCTGGAACAGTGACATGGGTGTTCTGGTTTTATGCCAACCTGTATTTCACAAGAACGCTGCCTGGTTCCCATGATGGAAAGTCATATGGGTCATGTGGGGTTATTTGCCCCTTGGTGGAGGCTGGTTCAGCTCGTGTATAGAGAAGAGTATGACTTGTAGCCCACTAGCTCTTTCTTGGTTCATCTCCTTTTTGTCCAGCAGGGTGGCACCACTGGGTTGAGACCACTGCGGAAAGGCCTGCCTCTATGCCACTCAGAATCACAGCTATCGTCCTTGTCCCAGAACCAGGAAGAACCACAGAATGTATGTATACGAACAGGGCAAAACCTTGCAAGGCAACCTGAAAGTATTCAAAGTACTCTGCTTACATGTAACTTTTGCTGTGCTCCCTTGGCAGGGCAGTACTACAATCACACCAAGCAGTACAAGTAAGGCTGGATTCCTGTCAGCAGCCCAGAAGCCTGAGGCTGTGGTGCATGCCATGAAGGTAGACTAGCAGTGCCGCCTGCCCCAAACTAAACAGACCTTACAAGCACTTGACTACGTTTGGGCACGATTTATACGTAGCTTTGGTGCTAAATTTACACCCAAATTGGAGGTAAGATCTCTGTGGAACACCTAAAGTGACTAGGAATTCTTTTGCTTTTATTTCAGAATTGGACGACCTTTTGGCAAAGTTATACAAACATCTGCTTTAGTGTAGTTCAGTCAGCGTATCATGTGACCTTTAAATGTCTTCTTTGTACATTTCCAGTTTTCAGGATGAGTCAAAGCCCATACACATTGTCTTAATACCACTGGCTGATCCATTGCCAGCACTGATTGGTAGTTCGGAATACTCCCACTTACCACGCATTATGAGGCCTCATTTGTCACTATACTTTCACCCTTTAACTGTTGCCGGTGTTCTCAGGTCCTTGAGGTCCATGAAAACTTGGACAAGCAAATTCCTGAGGACTATGAAGAAGACCTCACTGAGAAGGAGAAGGCCATTGTCCGGGAAATGTGTAATGTACGTAAGGCCCTATTATACTCTTCTGTAATACCACTCCAGTCCAGTGCTGTTTCCTCAGGCCTGTGCAGATATTACAGTGATATATTTTCAAGGCATCATAACTACTGTGTCTCAGATTATGTTATTATGCAGTGAATTCTTTCCCTTACTTTTTTTACCCATTAACCAGATCAAGCACCACACATGTGCTTGGTTGCCTTTTTATTCTGCATAGGGCCCCTTGAGGGAACATCTGCAGCATATACCATAGGGTCATCAAATGAGCTGGCTCCTCAAGTACTTTTGGGTCTTCAAACAAGGCAGCTCCACATGTACTCATCAAATGCGCCAGCTTAATATGTGGCTTATCAAACGAGCCAGCTCCAGGGGTGTCATTGACTTGACAAACAAGCTAGCTCCACACATTTCTTTGGCCTGTCTCTCACTTCACAGCTCACGGTCTAGATGCTTCTGTAGACCATTCTGATTGGCTTTGCTATGCAGGTCGTATGGCGCAAGCTGGAAGATGCTGCTGGCTCCAAGCCGTCTATCCGGCAGCATCTCACAGGAAACCAACTCAAAGGACCCCAGTAACGAGATCAGAGGAGAAGTTGTCGAAGACAAGGGATGGAAACTTTCTACCAAAATCAGATCCACTGTCACTGCTTATTGACTCCAGACTCTACTAAATTTTCGTATTAGTGGACAATTTCTGGACTGAACCAAACCAGTTTGCATTTTTTGTATCGATCAAAGATTCCAGTCTGGCAGCTAGTTTGTCTTCTTTTATTTCCCAGGTATTGACTGTAGGAATTAAAAGTGCCAAGTTGATGCTGTTATCCTGCAGTGTTCTTATCTGTAGAATTGTCTTAGCATGTTGCCATGATCATGTTATAAGTGCTCTGTGCAGCTCTGTATATTGTATACATCACCTGAAGTCCTGTTTCATGGTATCTGTTTCTCATAGGTTACATTAAGTCCATTTGTTGGAAGAAACCTGCCCGTTTCCTTGAGAAAGGTCATAAATGCAGAAATCACATTAAGTACAACAATTCTGTATATATATGCACATCCAGAGCATCAATATCATTTTTCGATTTTAGTGGATGGTGGATGTGTGCATGTCAATTTTTGTTATGAGTTATGTTCTTAAGAAGCATACGGTATGACCGCAAAACAGAGGACTGCGGTAAAGGAAAGCTAGGTTAAGATTATTAGTAATGGGACAAATGAGACTCACCATGGGTTTTGAAACCTCAATTGTCCCATCACTAAAGATTATACCCTCCGATCCAGAGCCCGGCAAATCTTAGAGAAGAGTATTAGGGTGAAATATATACTGGGCTAACAAAGTGTTCCAATCTGCCTAAAGGAAGCCATCTAAAGGAGAGATAGCCCTGCATATACAGAAAGATGGTAGGTTGAGAGAAAAGTTTCTTTATACATGGAAAAGGCTGTTTTGAGCTTAAAGTTAGGAATGGTTCAGTGAAGATCGGAAGGGTTGAGGGTACACAGATGGGAAAGGAGAAATGGATATAGTGGGCAGACAGAAGGGACAGGGATGATAGATATGCACAGTTTATGGACACACCAAAGGCACAGGTGTGATTGAAACGGGCAGTTTATGAACACACAGAATGGACAGGGGTGATGGATATGGACGGGTTCTGGACACACAGAAGGGACAGGGGTGATAAGGTGCTTTTCTTGGAGCTCTGCGATGCAATCTGTATTCAACGAGAATTTATCATATAACTATGATTATTTCATAAAAAAGCACTAAAGTGATTCAAATTCATCTTCCACAAAAAATCAAGACCTTTGGTCATGCAGCACCAGCAGCTGAGTACTTTGGAGCAGGCTTGTGAAGGAAGGAGGTATCTTACCTTGATATCGTCTGTTTACTGATCTGTGTTCAGGCATTCCTGTTTCCCAGTGTTAGACTTCGACTGGAGATAACAGAATACACCCTCTTTTAAACCTTCTAAAGCTATGAAAGAATATCTTACAAATAATGAAACAATTACTGGCTTCTATTAATCAGTATTGACTGAAGTCTCCACAACATGACACTAAGACTTGCATTTAGTGGTTACAGTGAATTCAGTTATACTAATATGTGAGAGATGATGAAATTCTCCCAGGGCATAATGAGCACTGCTGATTTCTGTAGAGTACCTGGAACTAATATTATGGTTTATTGCAACCTTTTTGGCACAGTATGTAGCTAAAAGCTAACTGATAATTTAGCAACAAATGTATAAACGACTTACTTTTTCATCATTTGGAATAAATACAATAAATATTTCTTTATAGTCCTTCTGTTTCCTGTAAATTATTTTAAATGAAAATGTATTACTTGGGCTGCAACGTCGATCAAAGAACCAATTTCGCCACCTCCTGGCAAGTTTGAAATTCACCTTAATGAACTAACGTGAATGCGCTACAAGTGTCATTTTATCTAGTTAAAAAAGAAAGAGCAACGTCTAAATGGGAAGGAGGTGGTGAATCCTGATATTCATATGGCACAGGTGAGTATTCAAGGTCGGTATTACATTTGGCTTGTACCTGGATCTTGAGCAAGACTTCCAAATGAGGGTTTCAATATTTAACCCGCAATGGAGCCTAGACATCACTGCTTACACACAAGACCAAGGTGAACCGATACTAAACCTGTGGTCAAAAAGTCAAACAGGGCATTTTACAAGATATTTATAAACCAATATGTTGATTTTCAAACCACCCATCCAGATTAACGCAGAAAACGCGGCATTAAATCACTTCCTACACAATTTAATTACTAATACACATGCCATGTTAACGGCTAAGGAGCAGCTTTTGGTAAACAGCTGTTTTCTGCCTTAATAATACGTGTCTAATTCAGTCACGGTATAACCGCCTACAGCCAGAACAAATGCAAGACAATTCCTAATGGCGCTCTTGTCTTTAAGAATGTTTCTAGTGAACTTTAAACATTAGTAAACCTGACGAACAACTGCAATATTTAAAACTAATAATAACTATTACCACAGACCTATAGTTACGACTGCAAGAGTAATGCCACGGTTCTAAATTAAGCGGGCAGATATTGCGTAAGACTCCCAGTAGCACGTACCATTGAGCGCTGCGGGTACTTTAACTAATAAACAGTCAGTTTATAATCGAGGAAGAGTATTAAAATATTTCCCGTGAGTGGGACACTTGCTGTGAAATTAAACCACCTAACAGAGGATACAGATCAGATTTGTGTGACGAAGAACAGAGAGAAGCAGGCTATTTTAAGGACCAGCCGCCTATAACGCATCCCCCGTCACATTTAACGAAGTTCCGCCTTAAATGACATTACTAGGAGTACTCCAGTGTTCGTTGTTATCTTCCAGATTGACGGTTCTTTAACCAAATCATGACGCTCATATCATGGCCTTTTATGGTAATTTCATGCCCCAGTCCAAAACGACCAATAAGAAGACACCAAGGCATTACCGTTTATTTTTATGTGATGCAAAAAAACTTGTTGGATACGAATGGTTGATTGACACCACCTGTTGGCCTATGAAATTTAACACCAACTTGGGCGGGTTCTTACGTTAACCAATAACTTTGGAAACTGAACAGATTTGTGCAGCGCAAGTTATGGTTATGTATCCGCTGTACAGCACTTCTGGATGCAGTCATAATATGGGCCGGTAGTGGAAGCCAGCGAAGACTTTAGGAAGGCAGCATGTTAGGCTGCGCTCTCCGTTCCGGTGGTTGAAGAAGACTCAACTCCAGGCTGTCAGGAGGACCTGCTACTGTCAATTGGAAGGTAGTCGACTAATATTTTAGAAAAAGGTTACACCGTCGCAGTTGGTGCGTTGTATGGTCATTGCGCCGCATTCTGCCTCTTGTTTTATGTGGACGATCCGCCTGCAGACATGCTAACTGGCTAGCTGGCTTACTGCCCTCCTTCAAAGTTCATTCGCCGCCTTCTGTTTCACTCACGACCATTCGCTCGTCCGTGTTTTTTGACGACCGCGTCGTGTTACAGCACCTTTTATCCAGGGCCATGCAGGCATCCGCAACATCCTAGCTGTCACGTCTGCCATCAAAGCTGCCAGAGCTTAAGTAGCTCAGATAGACAGGCACACAATCGCCTCTACGTCTGTTTGTCTGTACGCATTCATCTTCGTATTTGATACCTTTTGTAAATGAGCATTGTGACTTCAATATAAATAGTCTCTGCTGTTTAGTATATTTCACTTGGAACATTTAATTAATTCTTCTGGCTGTCTTTGGGTTTTACCCAGATGCTTTGCTCACGTCTCCGCTTTTCCAGTGAAATATGCCCCACTGATCAACGATGTAAGTCTTGTTACCACCATTAAAAAGGACGTGTTGCTATTACGGTTGACTCTGAAAATGCCCCAGATGTGACAATGGGTGCCAGCTTCCAGTCCACTGCTCCCTTACTTGAATAGTTCTTCTGACCGCACCCATGAGCAGGTCCATGCTGGAGGTCTCAGGTGGAGAAGGGATGGGGAGTTTTGAGCACTTAACAGAGGGCACAACCCTGTGCTTTCCCCCTAACACTGGCCTCCACGCACTCCCATGTTGTTTATGCTACAACACGTGGCTAAGCTCAGAAGTGTTCCTACTTATGGATCTTTGATAAACCTTATTCTTTTACTCCAGTCTATGTCTGACTGGAAATTATACATATGGAATAATCTGTTGGTTGTGGGGATTGTCCCCCTCCAAAAGAAGACATTTTGCATGGACTAAAATGGTAATGTCACCAATGTCTAGTTTTGGAGAAGATGGGATGGCCCTCATTTCATTCTTTTCGCTCCTATTGGACGAATGCTTGTAGGGGCCTCGTGGAGTTCTGGCTCCGCCTACTGCCACAGCATCACCATCACAGGAAAGCCCTGTTAGTTCTTGCTGGCTCATGGTCTCTGAGAGTGTGTCATGGAATCAGAAAATTCCAGAGTGGAAAGATGACAGGAACAGCTGTGAAAGGAAACATGGCCCTACGGATGGGTGGCACATCTGAGACAACAGAGTGAGCAGGCAAATGTTGAATTTTCAAATGTTTATGTAGTCCACTTCCTTGTGTGAGTTACAAACACAAGTGAACTTCTTAGTGCAGTACTTGCCACTCTACCCATGTGTTTAAATGGTTCAAGAAGCATATATCAGCTACTAAAACTGCTGTGTTTAAAGGGTACATTTATGATCATCCAAGGGGAAGACCAATCTGGGGTCTGTCTTGAACTGTTGACCTGCAGCATGACTCACACCATTCTAATGACACATCAGAACTTCTTAGGCTGAATGGATTTGGCTGCTGAGGTCAACTGAGATGATACACTGAGGCAAGCTCACAAACAGGTGGGCTGTAACCACATAACACTCCAGTCTGCATAGTCCATGTTTAAATCACAAAACGGCCCCAAAAAACTACGTTTTCTCTGGCTTTATGCAACCGATCAGTTATGCAAGATAAAGTACTTAATAAATGGAACATTTCGGAATACCGTGAAGTCAAGTGTTCAAGTGTGCCCTCTAGTGGTACAGACTAGTCACTAAAGTAGTATAATTCTTTTCCCCATTCATTATTTTTCTTAGCAGTCCTTGAACGTGGTCCGGCCCAAACATGGGGAAGAAGAGCAGAGTGAAGACGCAGAAATGGGGGACAGGGGCTACAGCCGTGGCAAACCCCAAAGAGATGCTAAACCTGGTCTCTGAGCTCTTACAGAGTAAGACCCCGTGCGGATGTCTCTTCGTCACGTCTGTGGTCTCTTCTGGTTGTAGTTTTCTGCTTTAGAATTCATGTCCAGACTGCTTTTGCTGAAGCTCAGGGTGATGTCTTCATTTTCTGACCCCAGAGTGCAGCAGTGTAGCCCCACCCCCAGGGCAGGAGTGGGCAGAGTACGTCCAGATCCGGAGCCTCGTGGAGAAGATCCGAAAAAAGCAGAAGGGTAAATGTTTTAGGGGCCTAGAGTATCATAGTTCAGGTTGTGAAGTGGGAGGTTCCCCAGATCTAATGCTCTGAAAACATTCTACTTCATAAGAGATGCTGACTGAATGCTGGATCTGTGTGTCATGTTGGCAGGCCTGTCCGTGGTGTTTGATGGAACAAGAGAGGATGCCTTCCCAGAACTGATGGCCTGGGCTGCAGAAAATGGGGCTTCATGTGAAGGCTTCCAAATCTGTAACTTTGCGGAGGAGGGGTACGGCTTAAAGGCCACGCGAGACATTAAGGTGAGGGGCCACCGCAGAACCACAAGGCGTCCACGGGTCCGTCATACTGTAACAGCTTTGAGGTGCAGATTGGTTAGGGTGAGGATCACCATCCTTGCAGGCAGAGGAGCTGTTCCTGTGGATCCCTAGGAAGATGCTGATGACGGTGGAGTCCGCCAAGAGCTCAGTGCTTGGTGAGTCTCTTCGAGATTGAGCAGACCTGGTCAGACCACATACCTGAGGGCCCAGGTTCGCTAATGGCACCCCTACACCTGAGACCCATGTCCCACCTCCAGGTTCACTGTACAGCCAGGACCGCATCCTGCAGGCTATGGGCAATGTGACGCTGGCGCTGCACCTCCTGTGTGAACGTGCCAACCCCAGCTCTTTCTGGCTGCCCTACATTAAGAGCCTGCCCAGCGAATATGACACACCGCTGTACTACGAAGAGGAGGAAGTACGCCACCTGCAGGCCACACAGGCCATCCAGGATGTCTTCAGCCAGTACAAAAACACGGCACGCCAATATGCCTACTTCTACAAAGTCATCCAGGTGCGTCTGCTCCTGCCTCAGAAGGACAGGCTGGCTATTGATGAGGTTGCCTGGAACCCATTGAACTCTGGCCAGGCTGTCTGAGGGCTCAGATCCCCTGTTTAGAAGTGTTTGCAGTTCAAATGAAACACACTTCATTGTGATGGGGGGCTCGGGGGTGGCCTGGCATCTGACCCTTGGACACATCACTGGAATGGCCATAGCACACACCGCCAGCTCACGGTGCGCCGTGTTTGAACAATTCGGAGCAGATCACACTGGCACTATTCTTCTACACGAGTGTATCACCGTGCGTCTTTGGCAGTCAGTAGCACGCTTTCGCTAGTAGTATACTTCAGATGGAAAAGACATTGTTTGCCCAACATTCAGTGCAGTGCGGTTAAAAAGATGTGATGTTCGCTGTGGTGACCACCACGTCATGGGCATGCGGGTAATCAGAACTTTAGTGTACACCACTTATTTTGGTTTAGACCACCCCCTCCTTACAATTGGTCAAAACATGTTATGTAATCAGTTACATAAAATACAGTTTTGTAGTCAGAATGAATGAACATGACGGAAAGTTTGCCAAGCTTGTTAGTGGATATCCACATCTAGACAACAGGTCACTGCTTGGCTGAAAGACATGCGTGAAATCGCCACAAAACTTTGAGCAAGATGAAAAAGTGCTCAAAATCATTGTTCTCCCCCATGTGTTGGTAGGGTGAAGCACACAACGTTTTTGTGTTTTTTTGTCTCTGAAATGTTTGGCAGGGTCTTGGCTTCAGCTAGTTCTCAAATGGCCAGCTTTAGATTGCCTAAGAGGGTAGCAGGGACAATTGACAGCAAAAGAAACAAATTGCCCACAAGGGGGAGACATAAACCCTCCAATGAGTTTGAGGCTGCAGAAATGCTATTCCTCAGCAGGTTTCTTACTGTCTGTTGAGGCTTTGATAATTCTGACTGATTGTAGCAACAGGGTCATAAAGGAAAAAAGGATATCTTTCAGAAATATTGTTGACGCTACTTGTTTTTTCATTAAATAACGGTCAATTAGAAATATGAATATGGCAGGCTTCTGTCAAGATCAAACATCAAATATTTATCAAAACGACACTACGATGTTGAATACTTAATGCACTATCCATTTTTCGGCTGGGAGATGTATTGATTTTTATTTATTTATTTTTTTTTTAATTTAACATTTCCACTGCAAACAAATGTTTATTGTTCTCGTTTATACTGTAGTCCTTTAAATAAAAGTACATAATTAGTGGGCTTCTTTCCACTCAATGTCCCTGAGGTCTAGATCCCAGGTTCACGAGGGTGACTTTTTCTGCTCCAGAGTTTTATTTATTTCTGCCTATCTAGTGGTGGATATCATCAGTGGTGTGCCACGGGTGTTTGTCTGATTGACAATTTTTAAAGGCCTCATCGTGCTGGAACGCTCAGACTGCCATATCTGCAAGCAGATCGTTTTTTAGGTCTAGTAAACTGGCCGTAAGCTCGACACTCCCGTTTAAAACGCGGCCCCCCACCCACAATCCGCCTGGTCTGTTGGCATGGTTTGGTGGGAGAGCAAGGTCCAAATGAGCTCCGGGACGCGCGAGTGGCTGCTTTACATGTAGATTCCTGCGGCTCGCAGGCCCTCTGTCGCCCAAATTGATGAAGCAGATTTATGACGGCTACTGGGCACCAGGAATGAAGCTGACAGTGATGTATGAGGTGCTAATGCCGCCGTGATCCCGCCGCGGGGCCGCCGGACGCTCCCACTCTTGTTAGTATCTGTTAGGTGGCCACGTAATGAGATTCCACCGACGAGCCTCAGCTTTCTGCTGCTTTTTCTCCCTGATCCTCCTTCCCAGACACATCCCGGTGCCAGCAAGCTGCCCTTCAAGGACGCCTTCACCTTTGATGACTACAGGTAAAGTGGGGGGGAGGGCCTAGCAGGAGCCCCTAAAACATGCTGTGTGCGCTCACCGTTCTTTCTCTGAGAGAATCATGTATTGCGACTCTCCGTTTATCTCCGGAGCATGGCAGCTGATGTAAGCCTCCCCACTCCCGATGAGGTTTCTGATCCTGGGTGACTCTGTGTGGCACTCCTCTCTGCAGGTGGGCCGTGTCCTCTGTCATGACCCGTCAGAACCAGATCCCCACGGAGGACGGCAGCCGGGTCACCCTGGCCCTGATCCCGCTGTGGGACATGTGTAACCACACTAACGGCCTGGTGGGTCTCTTGGGCCTGGCCCTTCATTGTACGCTGCTGTGCTGGACGCTGTCAAACCCGACTGTCCACGGTGCAGTAGGTCCCATCCTGTATGTGGAGGCGTTCTGAGCCTCCTCCATTGTTTGAATCGCACTCTTAGGTATTCAGAAGGGGCTCCTATTATGCCGTGAAATTTTATTTTAAAATGGCAAATAAAATGAAAAGCGCAGCAATTAAGAGGTTTAATGAAACATCGTCGCCTGTGTCCCCTGACTCGGCTTTAATGGAACAGGCTTGCATTCCTCACGCCGTATCGACACAACGCCTGCAGATCTGCTCCTCCATGGAGAAATCACACGGCACCCCGTGGCTTCATTCAATTTTCTCTGTTTCAACTCATTTGAAAAGTTCTTAACTCAATTTGAACATATATACCAATATGGTGCTTAATTACCTGATGCAAAGTCCAAATCCCTGGCAGTTGCTCTGCTTATTTTCTTCGGAGGTAAAAAATCAAAAAAGACACTGCAGCTATAAGTTTAGGCTGGGCTTGTGAGAGCAGAGCCCTCCCACTGCACTCTGGGAGTATGTATGTGTACGTGCCTGACGGACCACTGTGTTTAAGGTGAAGGTGATATGAACCCTGACCAAGCCCAGAAATGATACCCTTCTGGACACAGTAGAGATTACACTTCACCCCTTTGAGTAAAAAGGTCAGGCCCTATCCACCTTACATCGGTAACTGGTGCCTGTCATAAAGAGCTGTATTTAACAGGTGACTCTACCCCCATTTAAACAAGCTCTAATTGTCAGGTGATTCCACTCCTTGGTGGATGCCCCCCCCCCAACTTATGTGTGTCTGCCTTGCACCTTGGTTAGAATGCCTTGAATAAACATGGCCTTCCTTTGTGGTTTTAGATTACAACTGGGTACAACCTGGAAGATGATCGATGTGAGTGTGTCGCCCTGAGAGACTACAAGAAAGATGAGCAAGTGAGTATCTAGTCGCTCATGTGACTCACGACTGGCTCTGATTGGCTCCCTCGTTTCTCCCCAATACGTACAACTGTATGAGAATAAGTTTCTATACTGTATGCCTTTGACTTTAAACATACTCCAAGGTTTGCCAGAATTCTATGGATCTATCCACTAAGCTTTTTGCACCTACTAATCAGGCTCCAGAAGCCAGTGAGCAGCCATGTTGGTTGACGGTCTAAAACGCTGGGTGCTTAAACATCAAAAGTTCAATCGGTGATCTAGAAAGAGAGCACTGTTCACAAAGAAAACAAGACTTAAGTTTTGTGATGTAGTCTGACAAGGTTAACCCATGGCCAGTCCCTGAACACCAGGCCCAGAGTTCTTTATGATAAACCCCTGTTTGTATCTCTAGATCTACATCTTCTATGGCACAAGATCCAATGCAGAGTTTGTGATCCACAATGGGTTCTTCTACGAGGCCAACGCTCATGACCGAGTGAAGATTAAGCTGGGCGTGAGCAAGAGCGAGCGTCTGTACGCCATGAAGGCCGAGGTGCTGGCCCGTGCTGGCATTCCTTCGTGAGTGTCCGCCTCAAATCCATTTTAGACTCTACCCAACGGCCTGTTAATGGTTAACTCTCACGCTGGGGTGGGGATAGAGGAGAGTAATCTTATTGCCGTGCTGGTACAGCTCCATAATGCAGTTCCAGAGTAAAAATTCCGTCTTTCTTCTGCTTATTTTCACTCTGATCGATAAACTGAGGTAGAGGGAAATATTGCTGGCTTAAAATGACTCTTTGAGCGTTATCTCTTTTCTGTCGACCAGAAGTTATCGGCTGAGAACATCAACAGTAAACGGTGAATTATAAACGACTGAATGTTTTAAAAATACAGCAGGTTCACTAGAGTCACAGCTCTTCCCATCAGTCAGCCGTCAAGTGAGAAACAGGGGAGGGGCTAGGGTGGGGCTGGTCCCTGATTGGTAGTGACTGCTGTGTCACTCAAATTGGAATTTAATTTGGAGGGGCTGACTCAGGACTGGCCACCCGCCACCTTCAGCAGGCCCGTCCAAAAGCCTGATTGTGTCAGATTGATGCTGTTTTTAATGAACTGCCCATGTGATGAGTGCTGTCTCCAGAAATTAGTGATAAAAAGATGTGTCTGAGTTCGATGGCTGCCATCTCTCAAGACGGCTGACAGGCTGAACGTTCCTCCACAGGTCCAGCATGTTCGCCCTGCATGGTGCTGACCCCCCTGTGTCAGCTCAGCTGCTGGCCTTCCTCCGCGTTTTCTGCATGACCGAAGGTAGGGCTGCTGTCACTGCCCCCCAGTAGGTCCATGTGCCACAGCGTGAAGTCACATGCCAGTATTGTTTGAGCTGATTATTCAAAGTGATCGTTTTTGAGGTGAAACGCTCTGCGAAACAGGCAGCCCGCAGCAAATGTGAGTGTGGTGCGTGCCGGTGCTCAGACCTGGCCTGCTGGGGAGCCCTTTTCAGCTCGGCTCCATCCAGTGGCCACTTTCGCCCTTCCCCCACACTCATTCCCTCTGCTCTCTCGCTGTGTGTGAGCACAGAGGAACTGCGGGACTATCTGGTCGGGGAGCACGCCATGAACAACATCCTGTCACTGGGCAACGCGGAGCTTCCTGTCAGCTGGGAGAACGAAATCAAGCTGTGGACCTTCCTGGAGACTAGGGCTGCGCTCCTCTTGAAGACCTACAGGTCCACCACTGAGGTGGGACTCGAGAACCGTCTGTTTTCTCTCTTTCAGGGCCAGGAGAGGCTATGGGAGGTGGTGTTTATGCTATGATTCTGGGCAGTGGCTATGGTCCTACCACAGCTCGGAGTGCTGGCCACTGACTGTTTTGCTTCTCTTCCTGGCCTCCCCAGAGTGACCAGGCTCTGCTGGAGCAGTCAGAGCTTTCCTTCCATGCCCGGGTGGCCATCCAGCTCCGGCGGGCTGAGAAGCAGATCCTGGAGGGTGCGGTGCGTGCTGGCCGGGCCCAGCGCGAGCACTTCCGGAGGCTGCTGGAGGAGGGGGCTCCGCTGCCACGTCGTCAGGGGGCCGTGGACCCTGACGCCCGGCTGCCTCTGGTGCTCCGTGAGCTGGAGGAGGCCGAGGCCGACGCCACACTGGGGCCCGGAGATGCTGGGGATGTGCTGCTCCTCAACGGCGCCGTCACCGTGGAAAATGGGGATGGCTCTCAGGGTGCCAAGCGAACTGGAGATGGGGTTGTGGAGGCCACTCAGTAAGGCAGTCCCAGACACAGCAGCCATCCTCTTCTCCTCGATTTTATTTATTTCTGTTACTCTGAGCGATTTAAAAGAATAAAGGCACTCTAGCAGACAAACGTCCCCCCACGGCTGTCTTGTCGACTGCCTGAGAATCATAAACCCAGCACAAGTGTTTGAGACTGACCTCCGTCCTACTGAAGTTTGATGGTGCCCACTGGCCCAGACTAAGACCCCCCCAAAGTTGACGGTGGACGGACGGGGTACTGAGGAAGAGCCGCCCCACAGGTCCATCACGTTGCCAGTCTTGGTTCGTGCTGATAGACAGAAGTCGCCGTACGTTCGAGGAGTGAGGAGAGGTGGACTGTATATCGCAGGGTTGTGCAGCAGCAGCCTCCCGTGCAGAAAGGAACTCGATGAGGGACCCCGACACGTTCCGAACTGTGCTTCTGAGGTCACTGCGGAGCACGGCGGTGCCCTGACCAGCGGTCCAACAGGAGACAAAATTTGACCCTCCGTACTTTGTCCTGAAAAGCATCCTTGTGGTGGGAGTGACCGCTTGGCCTGGCTCGTCGTCGCTCTGGTTTTGGTTTTTGAATGAAAGACAGGATTTTATTTGAGAAATAGCATCAGGAGGGATTTTTTTTTTTTCTTTTGTACAGTAAGTTCACCGCAAATTGAAAACTGGTGGCACTGTGGATGTAAAAAGGCAGCCCTCATTTTTATTTCTTACATTAATTAGCACAGAAGAGTGTTGCGTGTGTTTTTTTTTTTTTTTTGTCTTTTATGTGAGTTTCTTTGTTTCGGAAGCCTTAATGACTCGATGGACGTGCTTTTCGTTTGGACTTCGCTAAGCACAGTGGCTACTTTGCTGGGAAACTTTCCCCGGCTCGCTTCGGTCTGAATGTCCACAGGGTTTGCCCGTCGCTTCATTCGCTTTTCCGTTTTTCCTTCGCAGTTATGTTCTGTCGATTGGTGTGAGCCTCCACCGTGCCACAGTCCTCATGTAATGACTGCTCTGTACCTATGCTTGTAACCACTGAGAGGCTAGAGATTTGAGAATAAAGACACTTCGAAGGCATCTGCCAACCAGACGCATTCCTACATTTATGGGTGCCGAGGGCATGGGGGGTGCTTTGTCTGTGCTGAGTGGCTGAGCCCTGCTGATGATGTGAGTGGGCAAAATTCAAGCCGCTCTTCACCTGTGCCTTTTTGTGTTCTCATTCTGTGTGTGTAGCAGGATCCCCTTCCCTCTCATCTGAGTCCAGGCTTCTCCAAAGCTACAACCTAATTTTTTACACTTACACACACACACACACACACACACACACACACACACACACACACACACACACACACACCCTTAGCCCCCAGTCACATTACAAATTTATAAAAGAAACATTATCTTGAATCATTTAATTCAGTGCAATTAAATTTTGAAATTCTGCATTCATTATTCATATGTTTCAAGATAAAAACCTTTAATTGTTGAATACATTAAAGTAATGGGCAGTAGGTCTGTTGGACCAGGCCTGTGTGCAGTCGCAGATGCTAACGGTTAGCAGGCATCATGTAACAGTAGTCCTGTGACACACGGCATGAATAATGCACAGGCCACATTAATAAACGTGCTGGCACCTCGTTACCAACAAACAGCAGCGTGGCTGTGTCTAGTGCCCATGAACACACAGTACCTGGTGGGCTACACCTTCTAGGACCTGTATTGCCCCCTGGTGGTTTGAGGCAGAGGTGGTTTCATGGGGTCATGGCTCTGCAGGATGTGAACAGTCGAGGTGCTCACCTAATTCTGTTTTCTAAGTGACGAGACTTCCAGTCACTGTGGCACCTCTGCGCTCTGCTGTGAGGTGAAGCCGAGCAAGACACGTGACCTACCTGACGTTCCTGCTGTGAGTGAACAGCTCTCATGGGACCCCAGGGAAGATGAGAGTACTTCACGGGCTGAAGAAGGAAGGCTGGCAGTTTCATGGTCCCAGTACAAGTGCTCACTCAACTGATGGGAAAGGTGAGAAACCTGAGGCACAAGAATGTGGACACGGATTCAGGGTCAGGGCCCAGTAACACTGGACCTGCTGATATCACATCCCTGCTGCATATTGTACACCAGACAATCAAACAGATTGGGCCCTCCCATTTTCCAATCCGCCATACCTCTGCCTGACAGTGGGTCCTCCCACCACCCGGTCCTCCACACCTCCAGCAGACAGGGGGCCCTCCCACCTCCCACTCCTCCGCAACTACACCCGACAGGACTCTCTCATTCCCTACTCCTCCACACCTCCGCCCAACAGGGGGCCAGCCCACTGCTCGCTCCTCCATACCTTCACCTGACAGGGGGCCCTCCCACCTCCCACTCCTCCACGACTCCACCCGACAGGGGGCTCGCTTGCTGCCCGCTCTTCGACATCTCCATCAGGCAGGTGGCCCTCCCACTGCCTGCTCCTCCACAACTCTACCGGCCCGGTTTTTTCCTGCCACCTGGTCCTCCATACCTCCACCACCTCTCCATCCTCAGAACCTTTCCACCTTTACACTTCTCTTATTGGTTCCTCCACATGGGGATTGTGCCCTAGAAACAAATGGGGGGTGGGGGCATTATCCTGAGTGTACTGCCACCGCTGTCCCCACAGGGTTGTTAATTCTGCTCCCTCTGTGGACCCCCGCTGGCCGATGGAGAGCCACATCATTCTCCATCCTCCAGGTCAGAGTGAGAACAATTAAACGTGGAGGCTGAGGCAGCATGGAGCAGTGGCCCGCGGTTGATGAATGAGCAGCTGGCTGGAGAGTGACAATATGCAGACAAGGGGGATCATTTGCAAATGGAGAGCGAGGGGAGGGAGTGCGGGCCGCCAAGCGTAGCTTTAACCCCTTCCTCACCGCCTGAGGAAAGACTGGGGATGGGAAGCTATATTGCCCCCATACACACGCATACACACAAGTGACTGCTGCCACTAAGACCTACCCGGCCTGTGTTGTGGCACACGTAAAGGCATGTGTGAGCCACTGGACTTGCTCCGTAGTGGACGCCAAGTATCTGTGCATCAGTCCCATCTTTATCGGTTTGCTTTGGCATTCTTACGCCTGCTTGGACGCTCAGGGTCTTGTTATGCCAGGGTGCCCAGCGAAACGCCACAGCCCAGGGAAGCCTTTGGCTGAAGAGCAGTCTGAAAACCAAGCCTATTAGACTACCAGTAGTGGTATAAGTAGTGCTAACGTTGAGGCCAATCCGACATGAATCAGGCCGGCTGTCTCACATGTCCATGCTCTCTGAAGACCAAACAGGGAAAACACATGGCTAAAGAAGCACTTTGATGTCCTTTTCCACACAGTTTTTGTTGGAACAGACTACCAATAATGAGATGGAGCTTCAGACACTTATTCTGATACTTGCCACTGGCCTGGTACCCCCATAACATGTGCCTCTGTTCTGAGAAGTGCATACCTCTGGCGAACGGGGGGTGGGGTCCCCCAAGCATCGCTGCCCCTGGCTGGGGGGCCTCCTCCTTTGAGTGGGTTTGGGCCTCATCCGTCACTCTGTGCACTCAACAGCCAGCATAATGCTAGGAAGCTGAAGACAGCACCACTTTGAACACTTTTATTATGTATAGAAATCATATTACATGTTATTTAAAGAGCCCAGCGACTGTTCAACTAGAAATTGTAAATGAGGAATGTGCATGGCTAAAATCCAATTGGACTGAAACAAAGTAATATGACATTTAATTTCTATAAATAATTACTGCCCCAAACGTTCCCAGCGGCTTGCCTGGAGGATATCAAACTTCTAATGCTCTTAAAATTGTCTGCCATCTTTTATTTATGGCATTTTATTTACTTTGTTGCTTCAAAATCCCTGGAAACTCTTCATTGTGCCTGGTGCGAGCTTCCAATAATGGAATTGCGTTGTGTGGAAGCGAACTGGGCTGTTTTAACATTGAGAGGTTTTAATAACAAAAATGTTATCTTCCCCATATATAAAGGATGAGAAGAGAGAATGTAGAGGATTAATTTCGCCTGGGTCTGAAGATCAATATTTCGACGCCTCGCAGAGAATTGGTCATGTCATATGCGCACTCACCCGCCATGTGCTGCCAAACACAGCTGATTTCTGGTGGTCTCTGATCCAGTTCCAGATCTGGTCCCTGATCTGCTGCCCTTGGTGGTGCTGGCTGGGTTCGAAGGTCCTGTTTCTTCATAACAGCCATCCAACATGCAGCCCAACTGGCAGGCCAGGTCACCAGAGTGTTGGTGTGCCATGTGGCATCTCATCAGGCTGCACCACGTGTCCACCTGTGTACCGCATCAGCACGGCCACTGGTCAGACCTGCTTCTGGGCCAGGTCGTGATGTAGATGATGCCCGGCACCAGTCCCGTAATCACTTTGTCACAATTCCAACAGTGGAAAAACAGAAGCTTTCCATACTGACTCTCCCAGAACACCAGTCAACAGAGTAATGTCTACCCAACACAGTGATATCGCCCAGAACTCCAATTAACATGGTAGCATCACCTAGAACACCACAGGGCATGGTAACATTGCTCAGAACACCAGTTAAACAGTAGTCACACAGAACACCAGTCGACATGGTCACATTACCCAGAAAACCACCCGGTATGATCTAGCCTAGAACACCATCCAAAATGGTAACCCTGCCCAGAACAGCAAGAGACTATGAAAACAGCAATGATATAGTACCTAAAGTCACCTATGAGAGCATGTTATTATGGCTTGATTAAAGACTTTAGAACAAATTAGCTTCATTAGGATGTTCAACTGAACCGAACAAAATCTCAGTGCACAATTATCATCCAGTCATGCTTTCATATTGGTTAAGAGTGTCAGCTCTGGTGTTATTAGAGCACTTGGGAAGCACATACACACAACTAGAGTGGTTTTTATCACATTCTGGCATCTCTCCTCATCTGCATGATCAGTCTGCAAGAGCATTTTGAAATTTGCAAATAGGACCCATTAACCAGCAGAGGGCAGCGACGGACAGTTAATGGGATGGGCACCTAATTAGCAGCATCAATTGGCAAGCTTCCAAGCCAGGCTGTAATCCCCATCCACACGCTGTAGTCTCATTACAACAAGCGAGTTCAAAGGTCAAAGCATAGCTACATTTTATTTGTTCGTTTTTAAGCTGTCACTTTTGCCTTGTTGTTGTTGTTTAGTCACGCAGTCGTGTCCGACTCTTCGCGACTCCATGGACCACAGCACGCCAGGCCGCCCT
>JAACJT020000021.1:10068096-10081537 GCA_009936485.2 Gymnarchus niloticus | reverse complement strand
GGGGGGGGGGGGGGGGGGGGGGGGGGGAGATAGGGAGACACGGGGCCTGGTGGCAGGGGGCCTGTGATTTACATATGTCTGCTGCCGGCCAACAGAGGGTACTGTTGTATTACAATGGGGGGATCTGAGGGCTGGGAGACTGCAAGCACGGCACGGAGCAACACTGTGCTTTACCTGGTGCCAGCCTCTTTGTTTCGGTGCCACTTTAAAGAACGCTGATGTAGCCAGTGCCACTCCACAAGGCAGGAATGACTCGAATTGTGCCGTAAATTAAGCAGGGCAGCAGTAAGGTCCAGAGAGATGTGCGCCAGTGTCTGATATCGAGAGGCTAATGTTCATTAAATGTGGATCAGTGTGGCAAGTCCACCAAGAAATGGAGCAACTACACAAACTAAATGCAGTGGAAACATTCAAGGTGCATTGCACAAAAGTCTACAAGGCCAAATCAAGTTATTAAAAAGGTATTTTGAAACAGGCTCAAAACACAGAAAACCAGAACACTGCTATTCATTCTAGATTATTTTCATAGTTTCTTCCACAAAAAGGAAATTCATCCAAGGCACGACTTAAAGACAATGTTTGATGGGGATTGCATGCATACTGTATGTGCAATCTAGGATCTACTAAAAATGAAGGAATTTCAATCTATAAATCATTGAAAATGTGTTTAGTATATTGCATTTCAAAAAGCAAGTTGTAACTAAGCATATTTGCTTTTCAGGAGAGAATCCGATAACAGAAAACACAGTTTTTGCCATTGTAGAGGGAAAATGAAAATTGTCCACTGACCCCTTGCACGCTAAACAGGGAAGACATGTCTGTAAATGTACAAATCATAGAACTCTCCGTAACTGATGTAAAAAATTCTGCTCCCGATCAATATCTCCCTGACAAAAGATATGATGGAAAAGCAAACAGTAAAACTGAGAATATGTTTTCATTCTCAAAAGTGTTCTTATCACTACATAGGAAAAAAACAGTTATTTAGCGGCAAGTTATTCATTGTGGACACTGTTAATGTTTTTGGACATGTGTACGAAGGCATTTATATTCAGTGTGGAATCATTAGAAACCTTGCATATGTCCTGACAAACTGATGCAGTCTCAAATCCACTGGTGACTCTGCGGATCTGTATTTTGTCTTGTTTTTTTTATTTATTTATTCATTAAATCAAATCATTTCTAACACAGGTGCTCGGCCAAAGACAGATGTTTATCTGTAAAGCACCTCCTGGCTCCAGGTGTTTAAAAAAATACCTGACGTGTTCCAAAATCATAAACAATGCTTATGAGTTTTTAAAATACTGTGCATGATATACCTGACATTCAAAAGAATTAGTATTTTGAAATCATATTTACTTCCACTATTTCCAAATAAATCATTAGTGTGTATGCAAATTAATACTAAGACAAAGAATTTTACTATAAAAGGAAGATTTTGAAAATAATTTCCCCCAAATAAGACCTCCATTTCTGATGATGTTGAGTTGGAAACAAGTGAACCCTTCTGCTGGCAGTAAAAGAAACTATAATTACAAGATAAACTAAATATTTCAAAATTCTAGCACCTCTAAATCAAGATAAATATCTTACATTTAACTTTCTAGGTCCATCCTATTAGTGATTAGATGCTGGTAAAACTTTCACAAATATGGAATGAAAAACAAAAATGGGCCGTTAAGTGACGGACTGTTTGTAAGTGAGGTGTGTGACTGAGCCCCAGCCCGAGGGCGAGCCCCGGCTGAGACATCTCTCTCCTTTGTTTCCACCACGCCAGGGCCTTCCCATCTCCAGCAGCCAGACATCACAGTCAACCATAAGCAGCTCCGACGGGCCTCAGGGTCGTTTTCAGGCCACAGTCTGTGCATCTTTGGGTGCTATTAGCTTTTGGAGACTCTATGAAATAATGATGCATGTAAATAAGTAAATTACTAGGGGTGTCCAAGCTCTCTGTATTTATCTATGTATTTATTTTTCTACAGAACTGGGGCTGAGTGGGATCAGGGCTGAAACTTGGCAGAATGTTGGGGGAGGATTGATCGTGTTTAACCAAGTTTTTTATTTTTATTGTATTTATTTACTTTTTTTTTTAGTTTAACCGTAGACAACCATTGTTGACTTCATTGTACACCGGAGCTTAACGACGTCGAAAAAAAAAAAGAAGCTGTTACAGATAATCATTTATCTCCCTGGTTACCACTTCAACAGAGAGTTTGCAAATGGGTTCTGCACCTCTAATCGTCTTGGGACCCTCTTCGTCCACAGACCTGTACGTTTTCCTCTGACCGGTGCCGCTCCTGCGCTGCCGGCAAACGCGGATGCCCCGACCCACCTCTCCTCGCCCCTCTAAACTCAGCTTCACACTGCGGCGTGGGGCTATCCGCAGTTCTGGTTCGCTCTAGAATTGTCGTTTTAAAAAAGAATTGTTATAAATTCATTTTAACATGTAAATAAAATTTACAATTGCAACAATCAAGCCAGTATTAAAATGAGTGCAACAGACAAAGCGAACAAAACAATTGTGTTCTTTTCAGCCCATGAATATATCTTGACGTGAATAATGAGCCGATTTCAAAATCGAATATGTGAGGTTTTAGCAATATGTTTAATATATAATATTCATACATATGTGTTTGTGTAGCAAACATTCTGCTCGGTACACACGAGTCATTATACATTTATGTTCAGTTTGCTATTTTGTTATTGATTACTTTAAAATTACTAAGTGACTACTACTGATTTAAAAGATCAATTAAGAAACCCTTTCAGACGTCAGTTAAACCTTATAATTCTTAGACTGACAATTAATTTTTAAATTTGGAATAGGATAAAACATACCTAGGAAATTTCTTCATTGGTATCAAATACGTAGTGTTTCTTTCCTCCGAGGCAGTGAAATTAGGCGTAATTATTTTACACAGCTGCGAACCCTGTGCATCCCTCTGCTTATGGATATACGCATATTTATCGACTGATCTTAACATTTTTGCATATAACACACATTACACGAAAGTATTTAGAAGACTCATAATATCTGCTTAAATTCATAATTACATTTTCATATTAACTCCTTATTTTTATAACCTCGGGTTTGTATTCTGCCTTACAGAATAGCAAAAAGCGGAAAAATACATCCGTAATTCCATGTGTTACTGTGTAGTTGATTATTCTCAAGTATTTTTTCAGCTGAGTATAAAAAGTTTAAAGGAAAGTGGCCGGTCATTTCTTGTCTGACCATTAATTGTGCCACTGGCCTCTATACTCCTGCAGTCAAACGTGGTTTAGCTGTACAATAGCAACGATCACAGGAACCGGACGGAAATGTACATGCAATAAAACACCGAGCAATTAACTAGGACTGGCTCGAAAAAGCCGACTAAAATAATCCAGTATATAAATCAGTGCGGTCCATTTATACGTGAATGAATAAATATCTACAGCATGTGGGACATCGCAAGGATGGCATGTTACATAAAACAAATATCAATCTAAACATGATAAACAATCGCAAGGTCTTACGCCCTGATACACTTCCGACAGGTATTTTTTTTTATCATTTAATAATCACTAGAAATATGTAGGTCTCCAGTGTATGGGTGCATTGCCTTTAGGGTGAATTGACTCTGAATTAGATCCTGAGTGGACGCAGCCCTACAATAAGTGTGAAGTGCTCAGTGGATGACCGCTGCAGTTCGTCTGATCCTAGAGTTGTGAAAGCCACCACTGAAGCCACCACTGAAGCCACCACTAGTCGCCCCCAGTGCTCTTGTAGTCTCTCGCCGCTTCCAATTTCTCTTTCTCACTGTAGACTTAACGTCACGTCCGCACTTGAACTTGAATTTTATCCCATTGTACAGAGTCAGCCCCAGCCACAGAGACACAGAGAGCGCCCCGAGAAGCAGGACTCCGCCATCTTCACAGTTAAAAGAGAAGAAAAAAAAAAAAAAAAAGGCAGCTGCTCTTGTTTGACTTGAAGAGAAAGGTGGCGGTCCCTGCGCTCCTCAGTGCACAGCAAGTGTGAAGAGTTAGAGACTGGGAGGCACTGGGTATTAGAGTGGAGATCGCCTGGCCAACCTGGGAGGACGCCGGATTCTTCCCATTTTACTAATTGTTCTGTTTTTATTTAACAATCGAAATCCCAGTCGCACAGCTCATCTACAGCTTTTCAGAAGACTGCTATTCAGCGTGACCGAGCTGTCAAATCGCGACACAGGACAGCGCGCTTGATCGTCCAAAAAGGCAGAAGATTACAGAGGTTGGCTCACGGTTGTCACTCACAGGCGTAATACATGAAGGATATTTCCTGCTCTTTGCAGATCTCTCTCATCACACACGTTTGCTAGATGCTTTGACTCAGAGGACACTGGAGGGGAAACGTGCGCGCCCCCAGGTCGGGTCATCGGAAGACTAGAGTGGTCTGCAGCATCGGTGTGAAGGTGCTGTCCGTGTTCTGAGCGAAGGAGCCGAGCTGGAAACAAGGAGTCCCCGGGAAAAGTTATTGAAGGAAAAGGGAAGAAGAATAAAGCAGGAAAAACATCGTCTCCAGTGCAGGTCTCCGGGCAATGCTAGTGTAGATGCAGGGCAATGTCCCGTCGCAAGCAGGGGAACCCTCAGCATTTGTCGCAAAGAGAGACAACACCGCGTGAGTACCTTCATTCTCGACAGATTCTGACAAGGAGCCCAAAGAGGGGAACTTTTCAATCTTTTAAACTGATCTCTTACAACATCTGCCTTATGGATGGAACGTATTCTTAACTAGGAGCACGAACTACATAAACGCGTGTCAGCCACACACTATAGGAAATGGGGACAAAATATAAAATTATTATAGTAATTATGATGAACGCTGCGCGATAGTAAAAGATAAATGCAAAAAGCAATGCATTTACCTGAAAATGGGATGGACGACTTTATTCCTAATATTATTGCTATCGAAGTACTTAATACAGTGGCAAAAATAAAATGAAAAATTATATTTAGATACGCTTGAGCAAAACGAAAGAAACCGAATACATTTATTAGCTGCTCATCATTTACATTATAAATTAATGTAGACAGTAGCTGTTCTGTACTGGTTAGGCCTTTCAAGACTAATAAAAATGTGTATGTGTTAGGAAAAAGGTAATGTTACTGCATGCCTTTGACTTCTGATTTCATGTTATATTGTAATCACACTTGGCTTTAACTGGTACTGGATTAGAAATCAGCGGACTTCCATTTGGTTTGTGTCACGTAAATGCATGAGAAGAACTCTCAAATTACACACATATATAATGTAATAAAACGTGCGGCTCATACACGCACACACAAATACACACCGTGATTAAACAGCCCCTGCAAAGCAATCTGCAGATACTCAGCAAATGTTACCTTTGGCCAAATTGACGACTATAATTTTCAGTCAGGATGTTGAGTTTTGTTCAAGAATGATGTAAATAACACTGTCTCTCTCACACACACACACACACACACACACACACACACACACACACACACACACACACACACACACACACACACACACACACAAGACCTAAGAAAATGAAACACCGCAGCGGAATACACACAGGAAACTTCAGCATTTACGGGCCCGCTCAAAGCACCGGTTTCTTCGCGAATATTTCACTTTATAACAATTCTTTAATACGTATTTGAGCGTTTATATACTCCTGTAAGTAGGCTATACTTCTGCAATCCAGCCCGATAAGTCTCCGTTGTTTAATTTCGTATTTACTAGCATGATGACAGCAATCGCACAAACTATTTAGCTGATTATCACATGAAAACGCGTTGCTTTTGTGCATCATGGCAGATATTTTAACCTCGACCATATACTCTCATAAACAGCACATTTATGTTTAGATTTTAGGCAAATATGTTACTTGTATTGCAATCGAATGCACCTTCATTTAAAATATGCTTTACATTAATTTCGACTTAAATTTATTCGCTTGAAATCCAAATAGTTGAACTCGTCGGTACTTGTTTTGAGAATATTTTATTTGGGCATTTTCACTTCAGAGGAGGCCGAAGTCTGCATCAAAAGGACCGCATGGTCAAATTACTGCAATACTTTGGGATAAAAATGAATTTTTCGATTTGATTAAAGCAGTCATTTGCTAAATGTATTTTTTTTAAAAAAAACTTCTGAACTAGGTGTTTCATTTTGTTTGTAGGTATGGTTAAAACGCAATGAAAGGCGAATAGGTGGAAACGTGGAGTAAGGGTAGACATTTCATGAAAATCTTAATCCCTGTTGATCTGATTATATTATGAAGGTGCTCACAAGTCTGTATGAGTTACAACACCGCTAGAATGTACGTGAATAATTCATGTTTAAATGAGCTCTTGTAATTACTCCTCTTTGCATAAAGTTAGGATTATCATGGCTATTCAAATGTAATATTGTGTTCATTAACCTTATGAAGTAAGTTGCAGCTCTTGACTGACTTTCAGTCTCACAATTAACAAAAGAACAAGAGTTAAAGATTTAGAGAGACCAAGGTAAAATCAGTCAAAACAATTCTGCATTGTCCAAGCATTCCTATATATTGTATCCAGCCTTCGTGAGGTTTAATCCAGTTAATTCATAACAGTTGAGTATGATGTAATCCTGCTGCGATCTGTTTTGCGTTGTGTTGGGTTTTAAGCTTGTATTCTTCACATTCCGTCCTGCCCTCCATTCCATTTGTATACTAATGATTTTTTTTGGTGTACTTTCTAACGGCGTACTATGTAAACTCTCATAATAGGGGCATGCTGCTGTTTGGGGGGGGGAGGGGGGTTGAGCCTCTCTACACACTTATTCACTTATCTTGTTTAGTTTTGGAAGGTCTGGCATGCGCCGGGCCAGTGTGGAAGCCCTCCATAGTGATGTGTAGGCCGACGCCCTGAGTGACACAAGCTGGAGTTTCTTCCAACACATGGCGCTCTGTGCACGTGGTTGAATGGACCTGCGGGAAGCGGCTGCTGTTTAAAGCGTGCAGGGGCATGCTGCCAATGCACCAACACACACCTCATTATTCCAGATGACTCCTGAAGTGCACAGCCACCATCCAGGGGTGTCTTGTGTGTGCCTGAGGCAGATGGCTCACACAGACTACACCATACTCGGGTTTGCTGTGGCTGTCGGCAGCTCTGGTGCTTCTGAGACTGTGGCAAGGGTATAGCCGAATGCACGGCAGGGGCAGTGCTGCCGTGGACCCTCCACCTGTTTGGCCTGTGTCTGTTTCACAGGGCGGCTCTGGTCCACAGAGGCAGGCCTAAAGACCAGCCTAGCTGTGCCCGGCTCATTAATCAGTGAGCTTGTAGGATACTGACAGGTACTGTGGCTCTCTTGGAAGTTAATGCACAGGCAGAGGAGTCTGGGTGGTGCACACATTAATCCCTCAGGTTCACACACCAGCCTGACAGGAAAACAGGAAACTCTTGCACTTACGGAGGTAGTGTTTGGCGGTCGGGGTGGGGGTGGGAATAAGTAGAGTCTGTGCTTCAGGGCTCATCAGGATGCGTCACCCCAGAACGACGGCATACTGAACCCAGGGGTGATCGTCTGGGATGGGGTGTCATCACAGCACTGGCAGTGCTGAAGGACTACCTGGACTCATGCTAATCAGTACTGACACAACAGAGAGAAGATCCTGGGGTGTAAAACGCTGCTCTGAAATGAATTATTCAGAGCACGTTAAAAAACGTTCAGCCTAACTTCACTTGTGACTAATTAATGCAACAGCCATGAAAACGAAGGCAAGGCAAGATGCTGAAAGGTACTCGTGGTCACATTTTTATTCAAATATCTTATTTCAAATTTAATCCGAGATCGAAAGCGCAACCTCAGGTTGCAGGGGTGGTCTTGAGAGAGTGGTAGAATGAGTACACACACCTGCCAGTCAACACGTCGCTCGTGGTATTTAGATCTTGCTAACCGCTGTCCCTAACGTGTATTAGCGCGGAGTCAGCTGAAGACAGCAGCACGTCTGACCGCCCGGGTCGTTCGAAAGAGCGGGCTTTTTTTAGCCGGTCCTGAGCTGCGCGTTACGAGCGCTTCTCCGAGGACACAGCGGTAAACCTGGCGGCTGATGAGCTGCGTGGTCACACATTCAGGCCGAAATACCAGGCCCCTGTCGAAGGTACAGCGACCTCGGCCTGGCAGGTCTTTCAAGGATAGCTACCTCCGTCGTGAGGGACGACGTTCCCGTTCAAGAAAAATTAGGAAACGCTGGCATTTAGGCTAAATTTATTTCAGACTAAATGAGAATTACGAAAATAATCAAAAGGCAAATTCTGTGCGGTTTTTTTTTTTACATTCTGCAAAATTTTCGCATTGAAACAAACAAAATAGTTTCTGGCTCAGTGTCAGTGAGATAAATGACCACTCGTCTAAAAAAAATTAATCCTTTTTACATTTTTGCAAAGAATGATTTAATAAATGTCATGTTTTGATTTCGGCTAAAATGTATGTTCCGCAATTTCTTTTCATTGAATATTATTTAAGTCTGAGCGCAGAATTTTTGAACCTCTTAACAGGGTACTAAATCACAGAAGTTGTTAACCTATTGAAAGATTTTCTTTAATAAATGTAAATGTTTGTTGGCCTTAAAGTGAATCTTTGGCTGCGAACATACAGTAGGAGGAACAAGAACGCAAACATCGTACCTAGTTACTCTGTCGATGATAGCTCTGCGTTTCACACGCTCATCTGCATGCTGAAATACTTTTCTTACAATCAGCACACGAACCATAATGGTGTTCTTCACTACACCAATTTAGTAATGTGTATACAGTCTTTTGTATGTCCTGCTCTGGTCTCAGTGGTTGCTACGAGTATAGTTGCTGTACCGAGTTTGACCTGCTAGGGGGAGCTCTGAGTCTGTGAGTCAGGCGACGTGTTGTACTATAGGTATTTACATCTTGTAAATCTCGCGTTGTGCTGGGGGTTGGGTGGAGAAACTTGAAGGTGGCTTTTGACCACTGTCTGCTGAGATGTTTGTGCTGATACGTCTGCGACCGCACCCCGTTCAGATGAAACCTGCTTGTCTCCTCAGGGGTAACAGGTGCCCAGGCACTTCCTGAGGGCCATGTGGAGCTCCTGGCTGTGCACATTCTCTCTCTCATGCTTCCATGATATGAGTCTGATCCTGCAGCTTCATAGAAACTAATTTATTTCATTTACCATCTTAAACCTCTTCTGGCACTGGCTCAACAGTTGGAAAAACCACCTTGTTTTTTAACTTTATGAGTACCCAGCATTGACAGTCTACAGCTTCTCCTTCCTCAGTAATGTGTTTTGGTTCAACTCTGACACTCTCTGCCTTTCTTTGGTCTTGGGGAAAGGATGAACTTGCCGAAGAGAAGTAATAATGCTTCTAAAAATTTCTCATTATTTTATGCACTGTATACCAAAGTTATGGCAGGTAAATGTCATACTGTAAAGTCTGGCATCCACTTCTGTGCTATCAGTCAGTTCTCCCTGCCTGTCTCCCCCAGCCTGACTCCCCCTGCCCATCTATCCAGCCTGTCTCCCCCAGCCTGACTCCCCCTGCCCATCTATCCAGCCTGTCTCCCCCAGCCTGTCTTCCCCTGCCCATCTATCCAGCCCGTCTTTGCATGCCTGTCTCCCCCCAGCCCACCTCTCCGATTGTGCTTTGAACCATGTGCTACCCTCAGAGCCAGGCTGTGCTGGGATGAGGCATGTTAACCTCACCTCACCTGCACCATCCTTTCACCCCGGTTCTAATTACAATGAGACAGGCTTACACAGGTATCTGCAGCTATATGCCAGTCTGGTTCCTCTTGGAACACTGACACACTGAGGGCTGCATGCGAACCTACCTGCCTGTATGTAACACAGCTATTAACATACTTAAGATATGCTTCCAAAAATTTATACACACAATCATTATATTTGGTGTACTGATAGATTTCCATTAAGGAATGCACTCATCGGAAAATATGAAAATTTAAATGCTCTAGTTTTACTCATTTAACATTTCTGATTTGGTTGATACAGTACAATTAAGCATAATTCCATTTATAAGGAATTACATATGTCTATGTATATATATTAATATACAATATTAATTAATATATATATATATTACACACCCATAGACACGTTTTATGCATGTTATGATAGATAGAAAGAATGAAACTTCATTGATTCCAAAGGAGATAACAGAAGAATAATCAAAAAATAATCAAAAGACATGAAAATCATGAAATCACAGAGACCTGCCGTCATTATCAGCAATGATTCTTCAGTCAGTGTGAAGTCACGTGTTTTTGCTTAACAACCCCATGAAGTCAGTACATGTTATCTGTAGGCTGAGAGGATGCCGCAGTTTAATGAAAGCCAAATCACGCACCGTTACATGGAAGTGACGAAATGGTGTCCAAACAGGACAGCTCGTGGCCAGCAGCACGCTGCCCAGACTGCTGTGCTACGCAGCCGAGGAGCATCATTGACTTTTTACATGGTCGCAGTTACTGATGTGACTGACCTGTCAGTGCAGAGCATGTGTACTCTGTTTGGGGGAGTGATGAAGGTGTGGCTGCCCCAGTGCCCCCGCTCAAAACTTCACCTTGTCTCTCTACCTCTTCCTCTCTGCCCATCCCTTGTAAAGTGGGTTTTCTGCATCACATGGCTCTGCATACTGATTTGCCTGCACTCACCTCCAGTATGGCTCAGACCCAGCGTTGGCCTTGCGGGTTTGACAGCTGTACGTAAATGCTTGCTTTCCCCACAATCCATTCTCCTGCCCTGACCCGCTGACGGTGGGGACATGTTTATATCTGAGTAGAAACATAAAAACTTTCATGATTTAAAGGGAAAGTTGCAGTCACAGTTAAACATAACCAGTAAATTGTGAAAGTTTTATTATAACAGACAGTGGGCTAGGAAAAGGTCCCCATTTTGTACCATCCTATTTTTCTCCTCTCAGGGAGGAGTGGGTATGTAAACCTGCACCAAAGCCTAGAGGTGCAGACTGATTCTCAGCAGTCAATCACACATCTGTCTTGTTACATGGCGGTGGTGACCACGGCTACACATTACGTGACCGGGGCATGTCACTTAACCAGTGAAAATGTCTCAGATCCTAGATTATGACTGGCCGTGCCTCTCCGGAGAGTAATCTGATCCTCTTTGTAGATTAATTTTCTTCTGTGTGCGTCGAGCACAAGTTGGGAGTGGGATGTTCATTTCTCAACGCTAAATCCGTACAGCCCCTATCCCTGGCACCAGCAGCAAAAATCCTATTACAGCACTGAGTCAGGACACACCAGGGCCACCTCTTACACGTCATCCAAAGATTTTGGGTTTTGTGATTTACACTGAAAATTTAAACTGACATATAAAATCCATCAACCTAACACTGAGGAAGGCAAACTTAATACTGTCTGAGCTTTATGAGCAGATCAGAAAAGAATATATATATCTGGCTGTCTCTCCCCATTTACCTTCATAAAGACAAACAGCATTTGCAGGCAGTGACAGACGAGCATCAAGCGCTAATGAGGGCACTGGGGAAATCTGTGCCAATATGGTGCTTTTTGGGAAGGAAGCCATTTCTGCACTGGTGACTGAAATAGAGGCCCGAGTGTACCTGCCGCTGTGTGACGGGATGCAGTTGCCGGACTACCTGCGCTGGCCAGAGGGGGTGCAGTGCTGCAGGACTCGGTCACATCTCATTCTCTCCTCCGCAGCAGACCCTGGCCATGTGGACGCCCTCCCCACGGTTGATGTCCCCTCACCCGACCTCAGCTTTGCCTGCCCGCTGCCGTCCGGAGTGGGCGACCATGACCTGCTCACCTGTGGCCAGTGCCAGATGAACTTTCCCTTGGGGGACATCCTGGTCTTCATCGAGCACAAGCGGAAGCAGTGCCAGGCCTTAGGGGGCGGTGCCGGCTGCTACCGCAAGATGGGGGAGCCAGGAAGCCCCTCGCCACGGCCGGAGCCCAGGAAAGTGGTGGAACCGGTCGAAATCGGAATCCAGGTGACGCCTGAAGAGGAGGATGAGAGAATGCTGACACCCACTAAAGGAATCTGCCCCAAGCAGGAGGGTGTCCCGACAGGTAGGTTTCCGAGGGCCGTCGGGAGGGAGGCCGTAGCCGTGTCGCAAGCCGTATGCTCGACCACGGGGCACGCAACCTCTTTGGCCTGACGGCCCAGCAGGAGACTGTGCCAAACATCACCGCGTGGACACGGTGGTCCAGTGCATCAGAACATGGAAAATCATTGTGTGCAGGCAGGTAGCTCAAGCAGATCAAACAACAGAAAACAAAAAGCAGATGGAGACTGCTGATTGGTCATTCATCTCTGAAAGAGAGACGGACTGAGGTGGACATTTAAACAGCAGCCCCATCCAAAGGAAAACATTTTAAAATGTAACATGCTAACCATTATGTGTGCATGTGACGTTTCACCAGAGCCAAAATCAAACAGACCTCTGGCAGAGGCACAATTGTCACACCATGCTTCGAATAGCCTGAGTACAGTACAGTCCACACGCTCTTGGTTTAAGACTCTCAGAACCTTACAGCTGTTACACAAATCTGTTATTCATAATCAAGTAATTATATACAAGAAATACTGGTAATAATAGTGGGATGAATTTGTCAATGATGCTGGCAACGGTAGCCTAAATTGTATGGTTTGAAAGTGATGTGGGCTCAGATAAATTAGAAATAGGTTGAACAATTAGACTTCTGGGCACATCTGCTGGTTGCAGGATTAATTGTACCAAAAAGTGTGCACTTAAGTTTGAAATAAAACAGACTGCAGCACACTTTAAATAACTCCATACCCAAAAATTAATGTATAGACGGAAGCTTGGAAAGCATTACAGGGCCATCCATTAAATACAGAAAGCTGATATTAACAAAACTCTCGTATTTACTTACCCTGTGAACGTATAGATAGATCTTTCCAAAGCACTTAAGAAAAAAACTGATCTCAGATTTTGACGTCATTTTTAGAATAACTGGATATAAAAATCTGACAATTAAAATATAGGTTTGTAATTCAGATAATGGCCTTAAAAGTGAATGAAGGTTTAGACAGGAGGAGAATCGAATGTCAGGGAAAAAAGATGGCGAGATGTCCACAGAGGGTGATTAAACAGCTTAAATGCCAGTTTGTGCACTCAGCTAAAGACGCACTCCGCAACACAAAATTCATAATTGCCTCCCAGCAGGTTAAAATGCTCTAAATGTTTCCGGGTTCCATTTGTTCTGATTGTGAAAGGAAAAATCATAAACACTCCAAGGCCTGGATTAAAAATAGAGCCGTTAGCCCTGGTCTCCAGGCTGCCATCATTCTTCATGAATTTGTTTTTTTTCATATATCCATCTGTCACTTTGTGGTGAAGCAATAAGATGAGGAAGATAGAGGTCTGCAGCCGTAGACTGAATCACAGAGCCCCCCCCCCCCCCCCAAACCTAC
>JAACJT020000021.1:10028931-10049679 GCA_009936485.2 Gymnarchus niloticus | reverse complement strand
CCCTAGACCACCATCTACCAGTCCACCAGCCTTCCCTAGATCACCATCTACCAGTCCACCAGCCTTCCCTAGACCACCATCTACCAGTCCACCAGCCTTCCCTAGACCACCATCTACCAGTCCACCAGCCTTCCCTAGATCAAAACCTACCAGTCCACCAGCCTTCCCTAGATCAAAACCTACCAATCCACCAACCTCCCCTAGATCACCATCTACCAGTTGTCCTAACTGAGAGGTTATTCCATTTCAGAAAAATTTTGGTCACCCGTAATTTATGATTTGTTATAACAACAACAACAACAAAAAAAAAAACTCAGACAAAAGAAAAAAACACTTTTGAGCGAGAAATGAAGTTTGGTGGACTTCGCCGGCCTCGCAGAAGGGCTTTGGGGAACTGTAGCACCTGAGACTCGCGTGGACACGGCGGTCACAGTGATGCCATGACTACCGGGCACTTTGCATACTGCCAGCAGTTTGACATGAGTGTGCCTTTAACACTGATCTTCCGATTGACCATCTCCTGAGACAAACGCAACACGTCTGTGACACAAACAAAAAAACAAGCTCTCCTCTATAGCTCTAATCTACTTAGGAAATTGTTAAAGAATACACACAGAACAGCATGCATGTCTGTAGATGTACCTATAAAGGCACAAACAAACCGAATTCTACCCTTCAGGATAAGACTGCATCCGTTAACAGAAAAGCTTCAGAGTGGACTGTTAGAGCACTGGTAGTTACCGAAGAGACCGGACAAAAACAATCAGGAACAGCTGAAACTGGAGAAAAAAAAGAGAACTAAGACAACAAAAATTAACGGACAAACTTAGTGCACTCCGTCTCAAAATACGTTTACAGTATTGAAATAAGTACAAGGGTAAATCATATGTGTGTTTTAAATGAGTATTTTTTTTTTTCCAGGTTTTGCTTATAAAGTTTCTCTGAATGCCATAGTGGCTATGTGCATATTGGTTTTTTTGGTGATGGGGTTTTAGTATATATATATAAATATATATAAATCTATATTACATTTTTCTTGTTTACTGTAAAAGTATACCGGTATTTGTAATATTTCTGAATGCCTGGGCATTTTACAAAAAAAACTAGAAAAAAATTTTAAAGTTTTCTTCCAGTCCAATTTCAAACGTGGGTCTATTAAGATGTTTTGTCACTGTAAGTGTAAAAGTCTTGAGTTTTAGTAAAACTTTAATTCCTTCCTGGCGTGTAAAAATGTAAAATAAATGGGACAAGCTGGAGACGCTTGTGAGCCAACGCTGGGTGACATGGCGGCCTGCACCGCAGAGACATTCCCGCTCCTCTCTGGCTTCGGAGACTACAGCACCCCCTGTCTTGCTCTCGTCTTTACTCTGGAGTGACACCTTCCCTGTGTAGACAGTCTTTTTACTGGAGCTCGTATTTTTTAACTAGTACGTGCAACCCTGGTGAAAGATGGTACTGCAAGTACTATTGTGTCATTTTTCTTTTTTTTTGGGATTGGGGGGTGGTACTTAATTGAAAAAAACAAGCGGAAAATGCATCAAGAAAGCTGCCACAATATATTTTTTTAATTTGGCAGGATAAAAAAAAATGCAAAAAAACTGAAGAATTTGTATACTTAAAATGAATCTTATTGTACAGCAAAGGTGTGAAGGTTGTCTGACAACCTTTTAGCTACACAAAAATACTAAAGTAAATGTTTTGTTTACTAGTATATTGGTTGTAGATATTTTTGTGAGTGCCCTTGCATGACTCAGGTTTGTGTGTGCGTGTGTGTCTGTCTGTATATGTTCTGACTGATATGGACAGGTTCCCTCACTCAGGCATCACTGTCCCTTTGAGGTGACCCCCCCAGGCTGGTAAGCATGACACTTACGACAATCCCCAGGGTTTTTCCAGCCACTTCTGTGAAGGCCTTGCTAACAGAGCACAAGTCTTCAACAATGGCCGAGCTCTGTTCTAGCAGATGGTTGCATTGGACTTAAACCACATAAACAGTTCTTCTGTTGCTTAATACTCACACTGGGGACAAGTCATATGAAATTTACGAAAACCCCTTTAAAATCCCAATTTACCCAGAGAAAAACACCCACCAGATCAAGATCATAGATGCACGATGACAGGTGGAGGCAGGCTCTATCAGCACTATGTGAACAGATGCAGCGTGTGTCCATGTACATGTCTGTGGACTGCTGTGTGTGTCTGTGTCTGTGTATGAATATACCTCAGTTTCACTACATGAGGGCTGTTCTCCTGCCTGAGGAGGTGACCGTACTCTGCCTTGCAGGTCCTGAATAAAAGTCATTATGGCTGTTCACCCTTGACCTCAGCTTGCAATGCCGTGACCCCTCCTCCGTCTTCGTATCTGATTGTGCCAATCTGTCCCTTCTCACTTGCCTGGCTGGGATCGTCATGCAGTAGCCCCTGCCCTGTGACGTGATTGGCTTACTCAGCAGGAAAGAGGCTGCAGACCACAGCTAGCATGGATTTATAACCTTCCTTCACAAGCTCTTGGGATGCCCTTGCACCTCACACCCACCCTACAGGTTCCAGGTGCTAATGGTATCTCTCAGAAGAGTCCCTGATCACTTCACCCAGATGTAGTTAACAGAGGCACGCTTCATGTACATACCTTCAGACCATTAACGTTTCTTCATTACCTGAGTCCGGATGGCCACCCTGAGGGAGCGTCTCAGTAAGGCGCTCAGTTTCACACAGTCCTCACGTGGTGCCTTGGGAGTGTACTGTTCCCGCTTCAATGGATCGTGTATGTTTGAGCCGTTTCATGGAAACACAGGGAAGTGTGTCACTGATGTGCCATATTCGCCGAATGCACCTTCCACCTACCTGGAGAGAGAAGGGGCAGCTTCTGTAAACAGGAAGAGGTCTGTTTCCCTATAAAAACATAAAAACTTTTAAGTAAGCAACTGTACAATGTTGCTTAAATTATCTAGTACACACAGCAACAACAAAAACATTATTTAGGCTGCCCCTGTAAAACGTTACCTTACTGAATTGCAACCAAAGAATTCCTAACACGTCACTAATGATCTAACAGATTCTGCTGGCCGCCGTGTTGCAAGTCCAACATAAAAAGACCTGGAAATTTCTTCTAAAATTGCACCCCAGTGGCTTCTAAGTGGGAGGTGAGGAATTTTTCACTTTTTATTTTTTATTCTTACAGTTCTAACACACAAATCACCCATGCAATAATAATTATGCATTTACTTTGTCAATAAATTACATTAGGTGCTTACTGAGCTGTACATTAAACAATCTAAATGTACTTTATGTTTCCTTAATAAAAAAGCAAACAGTATTCTTGCCTCCAAGAGGTTTTGGCGGGGGCATTTTTAGATTGATAGGGGCTCTGTGTTACCTACGAGGGGGAGTGGGGTGGGGTGTGATTGAGTTATTAGAGGTCACTGACTGGCCAGGGACAGGTTAAAGTAAACAACTTGTGATGTGTTAATTTGGACATATTAAAATGATTTTCAGTCAGCAGCAGACATCTACACACCTACTGGACTATGAGCAGAATGATTACAAAGAAGCCAGCCTGCATCTCATCATCAAACAAAGTCAGATTGGACGAGTGATGCATAAACTGTTCCTGCCTTCATGACATCAGTGGATCTGTGATGTGTTTATTAACGCAGACGCATCATTCTGCCACTCTATCCCAGCCAGGATCTGAGATATCATTTGGGCCGGATTAAAAGGAGGTGTGAACGTACTGGCCTTCCCTCATTACGGCAGCATCAAATGACAGCCCTTATCTTCAAGTCCAAATGCTGACAGGCCGCAGACTGAAAAAGGCCGTCCTCCCTAACTCTCAAAGCTTAATAATGGATTCCCAATCTCGGGTCTAGCGAGTGAGCAGCAAGGCAGGGCCTGAGAGGAACAGGTGACTCCATAGAAACCCACAGCAGAGGATGCAAGTACTGCCACCCCTGTAGAGCTATTTCATCTTTCAACAGTTGTCTGGTTTGGCTCGATTATGTGTTCCTAAACCATGGTGTCATGTCCTTATCCCTCAGCAATCACTTAACACCAAAAAAGCATTTACTTGGAAAAGGCATTTCACTATAGGCACGGCATATTTTGTTCACACTATATTTCTAGAGTATTTTTGATTGCATAACACTATACCCAGCCCTGTCCTAGATGCTGCTGCCAGTCATCTTCGGCTTATCCATACAGTATTTCTGATTGGATGCCTCGCTAAATCCGGCCCTTTGATTGATGTGGCTGCCAATCATCTTGTACTTTTCCATATAGCATTTCTGATTGGATACCTCACTAAATCCAGCCCTTTGATTGATGCTGCTGCCAATCATCTTCTGGTTTTCTATAGATATTTCTGACTGGACACCTCGCTGTACCCAGCCCTGTCCTAGATGTTGCTGACAATCATCTCCTACTATGAATTTACTCTGAATGGTTTCTTCAATAAGAATTCCTTTAACAAAAAAGAATCTATTTTTTAAGTGGCAGATTTTATTCTAAACATATAGGTTTTTTTTAATGATTATGATGAAGCACTGCATAGAAGGGTAGAGAGTAAATATGGCTTCTGACACCTAGGGTGTCATTCATGCTACACTGTGTTTCATGATGAAGCTCAGAGAACAAATGACTCTCTACTGCAGAATGGAAGGGAAGATGGCGACTTGCTTGCCATCGTTCCTGCGCCACGGCTCAGTCTCCCACTAAGCGACAAAGGGCGCGCGGCGGTGCGCGCCAAGCGCCTGTTTGGTATTCAGATGGGCCTGCCCAGCGGCCTACACGCGGCATTATGACACATTTGGATGATCGCATTGTGGGATTAAGAGGCTGGCTTGTCATTTTCAACAACAATACGGCGATTTAGGGATGCCGTTTTTCACACCGTGCCTTGCATTAGCGCAGGGCCCAAGATTTACATAAATCTTTGTCTTAAGATGAAAGAACGTTTTCAGACAATGAAGTTAAGCTTTAGAAATGGGGGAGAAAAGTTTTATTCTAAATCACCCACTGTACCATTGGTACAAAGATACTTCAAGACCCTCTTCTCCTGTCCCTGTCATGAAAAATGAAGGAGAAACGGAAACCCAGGGTAGGCCACGGTGCCATGGAAGTCTCGTCCACAGTTAATTCAGAGCTGTGTTCAGACCCTGTCGCCGCTCTCCTCAATCATACAGCCCACAGCAAAACTGACCTAGATTCTCTAGTGAATTTGTCCCACACTGTCACCATTGGCTGAGATTGACACCGGAGTCGGACCTGGAATCGAGAAGATATGCCTTGTGCTGTAAGCGAGGAGGTGCTAGAGGAACAGACCCTTTCCACGACTCACACACAGGGTTGAGTGCCTTCATTATGGCATTACAATAATGTTATTAAGCAGGGAAGAACTTTAACACCAAACATCTCAACTTTTATTTTTTCAAACAATCTGTTCCAGATTTTTTTCCTACCCAATTTAAGTACATAGAGAACAATCAACTCCTCTGAGATTTCATACTTATTAAGAAGAACATTTCATCCAATTGAATTTTCAGTGCAATTTCCATATTTACTGCAGATACCTTCCTAGAGATCATCTTCATTCAAGGCGGCTGCTTTACAGTGTGACATGAAGTTAACACTGTAAATATCTTTACTGACAATGAACTTGGCAAGTTCATTTCCACAATAAATCTCAAATAATGATACCATCCATAATGCAAGGTGTGTGAAGGAGCCTTTATGCATGCCCAAACCACACTAATTCAGGGCTAATACAATATTATGGGGGTAGGTTGTTGCCCCCCCCCCCCCCCCATAGGTGGGGCCCTGTACATATGTGCTCAGTGGCCAAATTTACAGGTGTGGGTTTGGTTTGCCTGTCACGCTCTCGCCTGGTCAGCCTCTCTTGGGCTGGTTTGTTTGGGCCGTTACATTTCCAGTAAAAAGTTATTTACAATGGGTCTCAAGGCCCCCCTCCCGTAGCCCCGGTTTCCAGCAATAAAGGAAACAAACGACAGCGTCCAGTGTCCCACCTTGAAGAACCACAAAGGTTATTTACATCTGTGAAAGTTATAATCAGCCTGCATGGGATGGCTGAGGACTGCCGGCCCCAGAGTGCGAACATCAGATAGCAGGGAAGCTCAGCCGTGCTGCCCTCCACAGCGCTCAGGGGTGTTTTTGTGCATTCTGCTCTGCATCACTCCTGGGCCTGGATCCTCAGGAACATGACATTGTAATTTCAGCCATGTTTTATTTATGGACCCTACTGAGGCAGATAACGGCTGTTTTAACAAACAAAGATGATTGCTTCAGGGGTTACTTGCTCGTCCTGAGGTAATTAAGACAAAGTAGCTCCCAAGACTGGGCTTTATGCAACCAGCCAGCTATTATTTCCTGAAAAAGGAAAGAAAGAAAGGTTTGGAGACCAGTAAAAAAGGACAGTCTGATTCAAAAGGTCCTTTGTCATATTTTATCTGTGCTTTAGCTCAGTTATTTCAGCCTGGTGTCAGCAAAGCACCTATTCAGCAGAAAGTACAGGGGATAGTACTGGTCATGGTGTATAGGGGGTGGGGTGAGAGCAGAAAGTACAGAGGATAGTACTGGTCATGGTGTGTGGGGGGGAGTGCTGAATTTGGTCCAGATAAATATGGCTGATAAATATACATGTTAGAAAGAACTTGGATAAACTCTGATTCACACGGGATTGAGGTCATTGGGATGGGGTTGATTAGGACAGCAGGGATCCAGCAGTGACCAGAATAACCATTCTTCTCAGCAGACTCTGAGTTCAAGGACTCAGAGTGGCAGCTGGCCACACTGAACACACATAGATTCTCACACACACTTCCCAGTGGAGAGGAAGAGGACCACACCCCAGGCTGGGTCTGCCCCGCCCCCAGCCTCGATCCATGGATGGGCAGTTAGAAGCAGATGGGCGTTGAAGATGTGACTGTCTGTTAATTTCCCTGTGTTTTAATCCACTCCAGACTGATTTCAAAACAAGTGTCAGTAACTTTTTTTTTCATCCTATTTCATCATTCTTCCACTCACAGAGACACACACACATGGACACACACACACACGGACACACAGACATCTAAATGATCGGCAGTACTACCCTCCTGTTTGGGCATAGGCAACTGTCAGACGCTACATTTACGGATCAGACTCCACGAAGCCACCATTACGGCTCTCTTTATCAGACTCTATGGCTGTGTCTGAAGTCAAATACTTGCACGGTAGGTATTTAATTTTGTTTGATGAGTACTAGTTAATTGTTTCTCTAGAAAGTACTTTATGTATGCTTCAGAAAAGTATGCATGCACTTGGACATAATGTGGTGGCTATCTTACATATTGACAGACCTGATTGTTTATCGATGACATAGCCTGACCCTCAGGGCCACCATTACAGTTCTCTTCATTAGATCATTAGATCCTATGTCTGTGGACCGGACTCCACAAGGTCACCATTACGGTTTTCTTTGTCAGACCCTATATCTACAAACCAAATTCCACTGAGACACCATTACAGCTCTCTTTGCAATTGCCAGATACTAAGTTGCATCCTCCTGGATGCATAGTCATGTATTAAATTGTATATCTGCAAAATCAGAAAAAAATCTGCCACAATGGCTGAAAAAGTCAATGTTTACAGTGACATAGCTAATAGACTCTTAGCACCACAGTGAATACGTGCCCGATTCTGATGAAATCTGCCATTTCTCCCTTTGGAAAAAGTCAATTCACAGTCAGTTCAGACAAGCGAATGAGCATCGGGATCATTAAAAAGGAACAAGGAGGCCATACCTACCGTGCGACATTTACAACTGAGTGTAATAGCAGTCCATATGTCCATGTGCTTCATTTTCATCACTAAGGTCCTAAGACGACAAACATGGTTTAATTAGACTAATTTACAGTGTAATGAGCCAGCATCCAGGAGGTTTACACCACGGATTTCACAGAAACGCTTCCTTTGTACAGGGGGAGGACCATTATACCGAGTATATTACATTGCTAGTCTAAGGGGCTACACATTATGGGCACTTGATGCTACATTCAGTATTCCAGATCCATGACATGTATGCTTTTTAAATATATCATCATATAGCATGGCTCAGTATGAACATGTAGTGAAAATGCAAAAAATCTGACTTGCCCATTTGTGAGAGGTAGTTAAACGACAGCAGTCACTAACTGAGAGGTGCTGTAGAGCTCTGCTTTTGTTTAGGAATAAGATAAGCACACCCCCGAAACAAACTGTCCAGGAAAAACCATAACGATGGACTTAGCTGATACAGCATTGTTCAATCCTTCTGGCTTTTGCGTACCACACACGTGTGTTGTAGAATGCAGGGCATGCATCAGGTTTAGGTAATGAGTGGAGCTAAACAACATACTCAGAAATGAGCCTGTAAACCTGGGGTTAATGGCTCCATTGTTTCCATGTGTCACGGGATCAGAGAACCTCAGTTTATCACCCTTTACTCCACAGTTCATGTTAACGGATACTTAACTTTAGATGTTTAGCAGTCCAGCGCAGTATAAGTCCCACGATGAGCCTTATTAGAACAGTAGTGGCCAGGGGATAAACTAAGTGAGATGGACTATTCAACAAGCAGGAGGCCTTGTGGCTTTGGTAGGTAGGAGACAGACCGCAGAGAAAAGGACAGGAAAAAACTTAGAATGGGGACAGGAGGCGAGACCAGTTGAGGGAGCATGTGCTTCTTTAAGGAGAACCTTTACCTGTAGTAGAAGATTTACAGAGAATGTAACTGTCAGGAAAGCACTGAAGTACTGACCAATGGGGGAGAGCTTGGAGGTACTGACCAATGGGGGAGAGCATGGAGGCACGGGCTGACAGAGAAGAGCGTGGAGGTACCAGATAATTGAGGTTACAGGCCATACTAAAATATGGTGAGGTAACAGCTGAAGATAAAGTGAAAAATCCTCACCCCCTCCTAACTGAGACACACAGTTTAGTCAGGTCAGGTTGTGGATGACCGTACACCATTGCAGGCAGCTCAGTGTGGCTGGGCACATGTGGGTTAAGGCTAAGACAACTGCTTCAACCTGTTCTAACAGAGCACATCCACCCCTGGGGCCGTGGACACCTGAGATCCTGAATCTGCCACTCACAGCTCCATGTCCCTGGCAGGATGTTTGCTATTGTCTTCAGGATCTTGTGCCGGCGCCAGGGCCAGCTCATTCAGGCCCCCCCCGTTTACCCCATGAGTAAGGGAGCCCGTTTCTTTATTACTGTAGCTTTTAGAAGAGGCCACACTTGGGGGAGGTCAACGTGACGACTTCGCCCCTCGACTCTGCGGAGCCCCTTCTTGACTCAAAGCCCAGGGTTCGGCAGGTTAGTCAGCGTGGTTGGGAAGACTGCAACTCTATCTGATTTGGTCTGATAAACAACATACTGCACTACCATCTGAGAGACACATATGTATGGATATTATTCAAAGATAAAATCTCCTGCTTTCATTGACTGGAAAAAATGGATAACGATGACTTTTTTCAGCCATTGCTTGCATATGTGGCTAAGAGATAAGTTGACCTTTTGGAAATCTTGGCCCCAATCAGACTGAAAACTTGCTGCGATATTTCCACAGTGACAGCTTTAAAGGAGGACTGCTTGCAAGCACACAGTGGCATTTGTACATACAGCTCATGTGATTGCAGAGCCCCTCCCTGCCTACACTCACCGCTGCATTCCAGCAGAACAAGACGGGGCAGAACCGTCATTGTTTAACACACACTTTCACAGCTACAAGCGTTGTGATTCCTAACTAGCTCACAGACAACTCAGGAGGGCAGTTTTCACTAGAATGTGAGTAAGCCTCTATTTAAGGAGAGGTGTGTGTGTGCGTGTGTGCTGTGAAGGGTTACAATAAAGTGTGACTCTCCTGTTTGTGTGCTGTGGTGTGACAGTAAAACTGTGACTCTGCTGTTGACTGGCTGGCCTGTAGCGAGGCATTGAGCCTTTGGTTTGAAGACGGCCTCGGAAGGACAGAACCTGACAGACAGCACTAGCAAAGCACAGATCACTCATCTTCATGAGCACATGCAGCTCATGGCATCTGCCCTGACCATTAAGCTTCCCATATCCCAGCATCTGTTGCACCTGGTCTGGGATCCTCCTGTGATAATTAGGGTGAGGATGAGAGCCTTCAGAGAAAAGACTTCTTTGGAGAAAGTGGACATGAGCTTGTCCTTACGAAGTGTTTAGCTTTCTAATTTAATATGAACTATAATTATGCCATAAAACAAAGGGTGTGTGAAGTTGTCACTCACTGCTGGAATCTTTGCTCTTCAAGAGGGATACTAATTTAATTGCCACATGCACGATTCCTGTTCTTTCACTGCGGCAACTGTAAGACTGAAGGCACGACACACAGCCGCAAACCGCCCTGTCATTCACACAAGAGGTGGTTTTCATACTTCATCCCTGTCAACAATAAACTCATCGCACAGCAATGTTTGCTTGACAATCCAGAGACTCAGTTTAACCATGGTGTACCACGCTCAGACATTGTTTTTCCCTGCCATTTTAATTTATCTTGGTCAATGTTGGACTTGCAGACACTTCCATCGAAAAGCATGATATTCCACCCACTGAAAACAATCTCTTGTATAGTGCACAGTGTTATTGAGTCCACCTCGGAACCGGCTGAGAAACGAAACCAAGATCGAACTCCGTGGGAATTTTGAGGTGCCAGAACGGTGATGTTTAAAGTCACAAAGTACAGCTGAAAGTAGCAACAGAAGAGCCCATACCTGCCAGATCACTGCCTCTCCAGCAGCATAGAGGAAATCTTTACCTTTACTGCTGTCTTTATAGATAATCTTATTAATTTAAACACTGCAATCTGTGATAGCAGGTAATAACAGCACTATCAATGATATCACTGGAAATACCAGCAGCTGTCAACAGCCCCAATAACACTAAGAGATGCTGTGTTGGACAGACAGTACATCTCCATTCTTGCAGTGTGCTACGGTTCCTTAATGGGTATTCTTAGCTGCTCACATCAGAGTTGAGAGTAGTCGGGCTGCATTGTTCCCAAAGTTGTATTAGATGGACATTTTGCCTAAGAAAATTATTGATTATGTCTATTGGTTATCAATTTTTCACAGCAATAAAGGGCTGGCATTTAAACAGATAACTAGGGGAGGACTTGGTAATACAGCAAAGCACAACCATTTGAAACAAGTTGCTATTTATTGATGAATGTCCCATTTGTCTTATGACACTGAAGGCCCTGAGTTTTTCTTGGGTGACTTTGTACTGTCTTCAATGGCTTAATATTTCTTTCCATCTGTTAATTGTATAATTTAGTAGTAACGTGCCTAACCTGTTTCACCCTGTTCAACTTGGCTGTGACCCTGTGGATGGTCTAAGCCAAAACGATGCCTGTGTCCTGGTGCATCATCAAAGCTGGCCCCTACATTTATGCACCCTGTACCATGAACCTGCAGCCGATGAGGTGGTTTAATGAGAACCCTCATTTACACACCCGTACTGCTAACCGGCAGATAACAAGATATAGTTTAACGAGATCCCTCAGTTACTAACTCACAGATGATGAGGTGATTCGTTTCGTGCTTGTCAATGAAGTGATTAGGCGTTCAGTCAATTACTCAGTCAAGCCATGTGGCCCCTGATTGGCACTGCATTTGTAATTTTAAGGTCCTGAGTTCAACCCCTATAAAAGACAGACAAAATAAACAATAAAATCAATTAATCTGGACAGGCTGTAAGAGTGAGACTAAATAACTGTCTGTTGACACAGCACCTGTGACCCCTGTAGACCATTCATGTAGCAAAAGGGCCCTGTTTCACTAAGTCACTGCACTACTAGTTGAAGACCTGTTTGTTATTATCGGCTTGTAATAAGTATTTTGGCACTCAAATGATAAACAAAAAAATAAAAAAATTACAGGCAGCCAGATGGTGGGACGAGCTGTATCCAAATGTCCAGGGACCCTACCATAGAAGCCAGGAGAAACACCAATGCACACCAGGCTGCCAGCAAGCCCACCTGATGCAAGCCCACCTGAGTCCCACTGCGCCACTCTTCCCATGATGCACTGCCCAGTGCACATGGTACAGTCAAGAACATAGAAGGTTTAGCAGCATGTACAGAGTAATTAGATATCACTTCATAAAGAACCAATTGTAAACTTAAATTATTGTCGAGCGATTCAGCGCTTTTAAAAGGGACATATAAATAAATAAGTAGACAAATAAATAAATAAAGCCCCACCTCCAGCCCCCAAATACGCACACACAAAAAGCTGATTGATGTCCACGATGGGAGAGATCCTTAATGGAGCAAGCCTGACAGTGATTGCTGGAGCCCATTTAACTGCTGATGTTTTGTTATGATTGGACTTGTCATTCGTCTTTTACTGATTAAAAAGAGGGAGAAAACTAAATGTGCTTCACATCCTTTGTACAGTTTTTTGCCTCAGCCAGAGCGATGGGTGCATATTATTTTGTCAATCCTGAGGAAACGGTGGCATTCAGAGGGACACAAAGACAAGCGCTGCCCTTTTCTCCCTCAGAGAAGTGACTTTACTGCCACGTTGCTTAAAAGGGTGTTTTTAAACTGAAGGTCAAAAAAGCTGAACGAACATTTGACATACAGTTGTTTGTTTTGTATCTGCTGCAAGTGTGCAACACAGTTGTGTGTAAGTTTGGAACATCAGAAGTCCAGCTTGCTGAGGAGCTCCCTGATGCTGTGACAGTAAAATTCATTGCATGAAACAAATTCACTTACTGGAAACATACTGAAGACCATTCAGTGTTCAACATGGTGCCTTGGTGGAACCTGCATATTTGTATTATAGGATGGCGTCAAAGAATGATTGTCATATCAGAAACCCAGTCATCTCTGACATGTAGAACGAGGCGGAGTCACAACGGAGGGGGGAGGGGGACAGGTACATAAATGGTGGGATATAAATACAAGCCCTGAATGGAGTTTGATAAATATTCATGGACAGATGCAAAATAAAGTTTACAAATGTTTTATTGCCTGCTATAATGAGACAATAGAAAGAGGATCCCACCTCACCACATTTACACAGTGCTCTTCAACGAAGCTTCCTTTATTAATCTGATTATTCTTGAAACTGTCCACTTGCTTCTAAGAAAGTCCCACCTATCCATAAAATCACCAGAAGACACCATTTCATTTTTCTTTAAAAATTATAAAAAGACAAAAGTCTGCGTGAGAATAATGGTGGCGAAGGGACCCCTTTCTGGCATGTTCTACACATTTACGTGATGTTGAAGCTGCTTGTGTGAGTTGGGTTTGAGCTTCATGACAGGCCGAAGCTCAACTCACACGGCAATCTATGGATCGTCCACAGATTAAACTCAGCTCATTGAGATTCAGTCTTAAGATTAATTTGCTTTTCCCAGTGGTAACCAGCTCAACATCACAAGGCAGCCAGGTCAACCACGGGTCAGTCAAAGGCTAGAAGGATACACTGTCAGTAAAACTTGACAAGCTTTCGTGATCTGAAATTCACCTCATATGGAAGAGCTGCCATTCTCGGGATTCTACATGGAAGTTTTGTTTTCCATTACACTGATAGGACCTGGTTTTGTAACTCATCCTTGCCTGAAAGCTGAACCATTTCACATAACCTGAAGGAGCAGGTGAGCCCTGTGTGGGTCATGTGACTCTAAAAAGTGGTCATGTAAATCAGGGTGAGGCTGGATAGATGGGGATGAATCATCATGGTGGAAAAGGGTCAAAGCAGGATATCAAAGGGTCTCTGGGACCTTTGAGATGCCTCAGGATAAGAAACAACAACAGAAAAGAAACTTTCAATAGTACTTTTCATCCTTGCATGGAGACTTCATACGTTGGGGCTGCTAGTGTGGTACTCCTGAAATGAGCCAAAAAATGACAATAGCATGCTCTTTAGACCATTCACGAACACCCATTGTGACATGGAAAGCGGAATCATCCTGCTGGAACCAACCCGTGCCATAGGGGGAGACACTCATCATGAAGGGGTGAACCTGGTTCACTTGGATGATGAAGTAGCCTGGAGAATTCAGCACATCCGCCTTTGGTCAGCGTGGACCTGTCCTTTTATATTGGCTTTGTCATTTGTACCTTTATAGCTGCGCCATCTGCCTGCTGAACAGAGCCAATCGTTCTACTAGGGGCTGGTCATAATGTCTTGGCTCATCAGTATAAATGTATGATTGCCTGGTTTGAGTCCCATGGAAAGACTGGTCAGAGGCAAAACTCACCTGTAACACTGGACACGTCCTGAGAGAGCAGGTTTCATGAAAGCAGAATGACAGGAGCTTCTGGTGGCAGGGGAAGGAAGACTTAGAAAATCGTGTATAAGCAGTGAGAACCCAATGCTTCGGGAAGGTCAGATTTGCAATGAAGATACACATAGCGATACAAGTAAATATCAGAAAATCTATGGGCCGGACAGAATTTATTCAAAAAGGGACTGCAAGCTAACTACACCACACTTACAAACACAGCTACAAAATCCAAGAACTTTTAGATTAAATGCTAATTAACAGAATGCGTCAGCCATAAAGGAGGTCTGACAATCAACACTTTGACACGCGAGATTCCAAAAAGAAACGGAGCAACTAACAGCGTTCCAAGGAGGCCAACAGAACCAGAGGCTGAATTGCAGGTGCAGTGGTCACAAAAATTGCAAAAATGTTTTACGTATGAAAGCAGATCAGCCTCAAACATCAACACAGCCTGCATCAAGTATGGACAAACTCCAGATCACCAAAGTGGAACATGTAGTCATACATCTTGCTGCAGCCTGTAAGTCCAATAATCGCTCTGCATGGCCATGTGACACGAACAGATCATGAAGCCATTCTACAGGACCAGGTGCACCCTGGGGTGCAAACACTGTTCCCCAAAGAGATTTTAGAGTGGTTCCACAAATTCCAGGCTTAAATCAAACACCTTCCATGGCCTCCCCTTTTACCAGATATAAACATTACAGAACCGTTGCAGGAAGTTCTGTAACAGGACAATTCCTTTGTCCCAGAACCAGAGGCTTTTCTTCTTGAAAAATGGCCCAAGACGGCAGTACATGCTGCTCAAGCCTGGCATGACAGCATTGCAAGAAAGCAGGCTTAACTCTCAGTGCCCGGCGATGCACAGTTCATTTTTGCTTATGCACCTGCCATTCATTGCAACATGACTGACTGATATTACAGGCCTGATGTTAATTAGAGGGCACGTTTTTCAAAACCTGTATATGGAATATTGAAAACAAAGCACCGTTCATCTCTCTTCGCACTTTCAGGAGGTATGAAATCCCCTGTCCTCCATTTAATTAGAAAAATCCTGGGAAGAGCAGAGTATAACGTGTGCCATGCAATTTGTACACCGCTGCCATGCACTGTCTAAATGGAAAAAAATGAACGTATGCAGAGTGGAGTCGAGCAAATCCACCTTTGTCATCAAGACAACTCCATCAGACTGCCTGGCTTTATCGCAGAGCTAAACAGCCCACACCCATGCCTTTACCGTGCTTTGGTTAACATGAGGTCGGCAACACGCATCTCATACAACTACCGGCTGTCTGTCTGTCTGTCTGTCTCATGAGGCCCAGACCTCTAGCTCTAACTTTCATCATCAGGTCAAGGGAGCCCTGCATTTTAAACATCTTTCCTAATGGCTCCATACCCATTGTTTCCATGTGATGCGGTAATGTTTAATGAGTCGGCCTTTAACCGGGAACTGTACAAGAGACGACTAGGTGCTATTGTACTGGGGCTGAGATGACTGCAGCTGAATAGGTAGCATGGGCAACAATAGCATATTTCTTTAGTCATTAATCTCATCAGCACAGGGGGCGTTGGGCACAGAGAGTGCCCTGCGTGAATCTAACATTACATTAAATTGGACAAAGCATTTCATGTCAGATGAACAGGGTAAATACATACCCACAAGAACATTAAACAATATATTAATCAAGGGACAATTGAAGCTTAGTTTTATATGATCTCCTTATATGGACTTGCACGGATCATTATAATATGTATCTGTGGGGGGGCCATGGAAAATTGATGAAAATTTATGACTGGGTGGGCAGTCCCAGTCATGCTGCTTTTAGCAAAGGATGTATATTTTAATTAGCACACGAGGTTTCAATAAAACTTTCAAATTGATGCTGAGGTTGAGCAATAACCAGCAGACCCTGCAGTCGTCAATGCTCAGGAGACAGACATCATGGACAGAAGAGGTAGTGAGGGCACGGACAGCACAGACAGAGGAGGAACTGAGAGAGAGACAGCACAGACAGAGGAGATATTGAGGAGATGGACAGCACAGACAGAGGAGGAACTGAGGAGAGGGACAACACAGACAGAGGAGATATTGAGGAGAGGGCCAGCACAGACAGAGGAGATATTGAGGAGAGGGCCAGCACAGACAGAGGAGGAACCGAGGAGAGGGACAACACAGACAGAGGAGGAACTGAGGAGAGGGACAACACAGACAGAGGAGGAAATGGAGAGAAAGACAGAGCAGATATTGAGGAGATGGACAGCACAGACAGAGGAGGAAATGGAGAGAAAGACAGAGCAGATATTGAGGAGATGGACAGCACAGACAGAGGAGGTTCAAGAGGAGACGACACTATGGACAGGGATTGTATTGAGAACTGTACACATCCCACAGGCATCTTTGACAAGCAGTCCACGGGAAGAATACTCTCCACTTTGGTGCCATCGACAGCCAGCTGGAATACTGTCCTTACCCTGTTTAGCGCTCCTGTCCAGAGAAGGCTCTATCCAGAAAGATATTCCTTTCAGTTTAATTGAGTCATTTATTCTGTTTAAAAGTGATGTTCTTAAATGAGACAGAGCTGGGGGTTTGGCTGTGGGTTAGTATTATGTGCCTGAGGGATGTGGGGCTGACAGGCGCTGCTCTTTAAGAGCTAAGGTGAGAATGAGGTCCAGCTAATTATACATCAAATGTAGAGCCACTTTGCCGGAGCAGGTTCCTTGCAGCAAGCTGAGAGAGGGAAGCAAAAGGAGAAAGAATCCACTCTGGCCATGAGGCATAATCCCCTGTGTGTGCTCACCCTTCCTTTCCATGTGAGATTATGCCCGCCTCAAGGGAGGCATTCTGTAAGCCTCCGCACAGAAGAGCCAGGGTTGCCGGAGTTTCTGCTTCAACAGTTTACCTTTTGTTATTTATCTAAGATGCAAAATTATTCAAATCCCATTGCTGCTGTCTTTGTATCTTCTGCCACGGCGTGAATGAGAGGGAGAGGTGCGAGACGGGAGCTAATTGACACGACACAGCGCCCCCCAGTGCTTTGCCAGGCCAGTGCTCCACACTTCACAGGGCCTGGAGCTGTGAGTTTGTCTCACCACCACATTTACATGGTAAAAAAGTACAAAGGCACAGACGTTTGTACAGCAGAATTCATGCTTTGACAAAAAGTATTTAACTAATGCCTGTAATCTGCATGTACTTGGAGAAGGCATAGCTTCACACTCTGATATAACTGTTCCCATCACAGTATATGGCAGGTTGTAAAGAGTAAAGCTGTTTTTTTTTTTAAATAGTGTTTCTCATAGCACACAAAATGTTTGCAGAGAAGACTTTTTTTCAACAGAACGCCCCAAGGTAGAGGACAAGATGTTAACATGGAAGGAAATCCAAAGAAAGTCAGACTTGAGCTTCTGCCTCTGTCTCTCAAAGTTAGCGGGTACTACACCGACACTAACGAGACATAGAGAGGACCACCGGAGGGAGACTCCCTCAGAATGAGCCGGAACCTCATATGATATTTACCGCTGAGTTACGGCTGCTACGCATTCCTGAAGTGAGAGCGTCTCAGATTGTCATGTGCTCTTGCTCGTCACGAGCTCCAGGAAAGTGTCTGTGAACCACTGTTTGCCTTAGGAACCAGGCTCAGGCACTGTCCACTGCCTGGCCCATCCGTCGAAGGTCTGCCGCGTATGCGAGGTTAGCCTGACGTGTACCTCAGCTTCAGAGAGGTGGACTCTGAGGCTGACCTGTGGTCTGAAGCTGAGAGGGGCAGCATTTCGAGGTGGGAGGCTGGGGGTCTGAGCAGATCATGTCAGTGTACAGCCCCAGCCCAGAACACCAGCTACACTGTTGCTGTTGGCTTCATGCTCGCTTCAGCAATAAGTCAGAACAAAGTTCATCATCCGTTTTGTCCCCAAGTACTTCTGGCAAGAGAGAGTTTTATAGCTGAAAGATTAGTGACAGACTCCCTAACGGGTCCCTCCTCTTGAAAAACGTGGCCGATTAAAGTCAGAAAACGCACCGTGTCACAGCTGAAATACGGTATTTATGCAGTTCATTACTGCAGGAAATTGTCAGCACGAGAATATAAATAAAATTTGACATAAAAAATACATAGCACTGTATTCTGACATCATGGAAATGTGACACAAGGCATTTATTTATTGGACTCATCCCATGACAAAGAATGTCAGAATCAAACAAGCCAGAGCAGTTGGAACTTCCAGTACGTTCTGTATTGTCTTTCTTTGCTGCGAAACCTGAACCGAGAAGAGGTACGGCAGACATCTGGTTTGAGCCACAGGGCCCTGGAACTGATATGGCACACAGCTGGTCCAGTCTGGTCAGACCCACAGGACATGCGATTTGGTACAACACAGGCAATCTTGGTAAGTCACCGATTTAAAGCTGAGATAAATCACTGCTACCGCATGACGACCCAAACTCCTGTTCTTTCATGGCGTGATGAATATTTCACTCCATGATATCTGGGCCAATTAGCTCCTTCCTGCGTGACCCCCTGCTGCAGCGACCCGAGCTGGTGTGAGGTCTTTACTCACATCTTCTCACCAAAGCCATGTGTGGTGCTCCTTATGAACAAAGATATCTTTCACATAGGCTGCACATTCATCACAGATATTTACTCACTTGGGCATTGTATTAAAGGGAAACACACCCCAAATGTGACTTTTTCATGAAGGTGGCCAATGTGGATATAAGTTGACATGAAAGGGACAAAGAGCTAGGACGGCCAGGACTAAATGACCGTGGTATAACTAATACATCTCTGCCTGGGATTGACCTGGTGGGACAGCGGGGGGCGCTGTTTGTAGTGGACCTTTCATGTTCATGTCCCACATGCCCAGGAACAGGATAACCAGTAAATATGTACTGTATTATCGTTGGAATCTGAAATAGTGAATACCCTGTCATGGGTATTGGCATGCACTCTGAGTTTCCAGGGAGCCAGCATCAGGACCAGACCCAGGTCAGCCAACAGGATCCTTCCTGCAAAAGAGGGTAATAAAAAAGGGGCGAGCACACTGTAGCTGAATGAAAGAATGTGCCACACCTGGTGGCATTTCATACATTGTGTGGTGGATGGTGATGGGATCCCACAGCAAGCAAAGAGGGGCGGGGCCCAAACTGCCACACCCAGGATATGGATGGTGTTCAATACACACACACACACACACACACACACACACACACACACACACACACACACACGGCTTGAGTGAAACTGTAGATGCTGCAGCAGTTTTTATATATAAACATAAGTAATTAAAAAAACCACTCTGAAAAACAAAGTTTCTCGCTGAGATGGATAACACACATATTAACAGATTTAAAAATATTTTTTAAGTGTAAAATCCGGCAGAAATTGTATATTCCTGTGGGGGCAGCCATTGTGAGAAGAACCCTGGATCCTATTATTAAAAACAGTTATTAAACAGTAACAATAATATGGAGATTTCTCACAGTTAAATGGTAAGGATTTCCTCTAATTTGTTTTATGCATTTATAATGCATCACTTCCAGCTGCATTTAAATGAAGTGTTTCTGAATGTAGAAGCATGTGTGTCCAGTACACACACACACACACGGACCACAAGTGCAAACAGTCAAAAACGGAGAGAAGTGTAGGCGGGGCCTTAGCTCTCGGTGGGAGGCGGCCTCTGACTTTACCTTCTCTTCTGACTGCTGCCGTCACCAGACATCACACGTGATGACAATCATAATGACAGGAACAGAGCCTGTATGTACCTGCTGCAACTACACTCTAACTGCATTCTGAACCATAGAATCCCGCTAATCTAGTGATATGATGAAATGCATATAGGAAGGAATAGCTTTTTTGTTTTAATTACTGAACATATACTTGGAATCTGGCCAAAAAATTCAATGCTGGTATTTGTGCCATATGGTTAGAGACAGCAAAACCTAACCAACATCTGTAATTCCCTAAAAGTCTGTTGCACTACATGGAAGCGACATTTTTATTGCGTTTTGCGTGGATATCAGTGTAATGACCTCATCTCCACATTGACGGGCTCCGCCCATCTCCCGTTGGCTGTTTTCTTGCAGTTGTAAAAGAAGCTCAACATCACGGTCCCAAACTCTGCAGTCAAGGCTTCGCTTTCACGTCTCCTCCAAAACGGCACCTTGGTTCCATAGCTGCCTGCTTTACCATGCTCTTAACATACTTAGCATTTCCTTTTATCACAATTTACTCCGATTTTTATTGCTTTTCATAAAGACCAGCACATCTCCCAGGTTTTTTCCAGCAATTTTACGACTGAGCATCGGTGCAATTTCCGATACTTAAGTTTTATTTCCTGACAATCACATTAGCATGTCATTATGTGGGTTGACGATGAGCCTTCATGCTGGGGGGGGGGGGGGGGGGGGGGGGGGGGGGGGGACAAGAACCCGGGGGGGGGGGGCCTTGCGTTTGT
>JAACJT020000021.1:9970548-10027519 GCA_009936485.2 Gymnarchus niloticus | reverse complement strand
AGGGGGGGGGGGGAGGGGGGGGGGGGGGGGGGGGGGGGGGGGGGGGGGGGGGGGGGGGGGGGGGGGGGGGCGGGGGAGGGGCGAGACAAAAGCCAGCAGCTGGAGACTCTTCGCTTATAGTGGGGCTGCCGGTATCTACAACACCATTCCTTCTGTTTGATGTTCTATAGCTGCACCGTTCATCCGGTACCAAAGGGCCCATTTAACAAGAAATACTCTTCACTCAACAGACTTCCAGCATGTCAGTCACCAAAAGCTACAGTCACTGAAAATCTGAAGCCACAGTGTCCCATCGAAGGACTCAAAACACTGGGGGATGTAGGTCAACAACAAATCAAACTCTGTGTTCCTCTGCATCAGAGACAAGACGGTGAATGCATTGGTGTTGATGTATCAATATTGTAACTGTGATTTGAAAGCAAATGCAATATTTTCTAAGTGGATTCCAAAGTTGGCCTTCTACAGAAAAGCCATTCAATTATGTTTCTACCTACTAGCATATTCTTCAAGAGAAAACTTTATTGTTATTATAATATAAAAGAGTACTTTGACACAGGATGGGACACAACACATGTAGATGGAGAACAGGGATCATGCAGAATAAGCCATAGAGTGGCAATCGCATGGACTAGAATATGGTGAGAGGTGATGATATACAACAGAATGTGGAGAGAGGCAATGGCATAGACCGGAACATGAGAAGAGATGATGGCATGGCCTAGAATGTGGGGAGATGTGATGGCATGGACCAGTGCATGGAGAATGGCAATGGCATGGATCAGAACATGGAGAATGGTGATGGGAATAAGATGCATGCATGAGACTCCGGGGTCACCCTTTGTGAACGCTGTCTCAGCTTAACTGATGAAAGCAGAGCCCCATCTCACTGCATTAACTTGTTTATCTTCTGCTTAAAAAAAACTTCCAGGCTCCATTGCTCACTCTGCACAGGAGAGATAGAAGGAAAGACACAAAAAACAAAAGGCGGCCAGTGAAATTTGCATGGTGCTCAATTATACATTAGCGAACATCACTTGGCAATCTGTTCATATCAATTTAATTGGATTTTAATACTGCCTCTGATCTTGTTTTCTAATTAACAGCAGCGGCTGGCGATAAAGCTGAAGCATGCACCCAGCAACACCTTTGATCCTGGCCATATGGAGTTCCTTCGAGCTCACAGGGAGAAATCAGTCACCTAAATACAGACCCACGACAAGCCCGGCGGAGAGGAAGGACTGGGGGGGGCGCGACCCCCAGATGGCCGGATAGCACTCCTGCTAGCGTCTTCATTGATTAATTTCTCCCCTGATTGGTTGTGATTACTGATAAATAAAACATGATCTCGGAATCAGATGCAAATCAGCTTCCTGGCTTTTGGGAGATGTTGATTGCTTTTTCAAATCTGTTTATTTCTCCCCTTGTTGCCCTCAACCTTACATTTGATGAAAGACCATGAATGTGTTTTTTTTCTTCTTGATTGCTTCAAGGAGTAGGACTTCTGCTCGCTGCCAACTGTGAACTACAGGCAAGGGCAGGAGAAACACTGTCTGCAGACCTGACAGTCAGACTGACCCTGGGTGCTTTTACAAGAGAGGCCTTTCTAGTGAAAGGGTCCTGTGGGGCGTTTAGCTGGAGAATGAGAGTCCAATGACACGTCGCTCAGTCACACCGCACTGTAGACCCTTACTCTAACGACACGCCGCTCATTCACGCCGCACTGGTGAACCTTACTCTAACGACACGCCGCTCATTCACGTCGCACTGGAGGACCTTACTCTAACGACACGCCGCTCATTCACGCTGCACTGGAGGACCTTACTCAAATGACACGCTGCTCATTCACGCCGCACTGTAGGACCTTACTCAAATGACACGCTGGTCATTCACGCCGCACTGTAGGACCTTACTCAAATGACACGCTGGTCATTCACACCGCACTGTAGGACCTTACTCAAATGACACGCTGGTCATTCACGCCGCACTGGAGGACCTTACTCAAATGACACGTTGGTCATTCACGCCGCACTGTAGGACCTTACTCAAATGACACGCTGCTCATTCACGCCGCACTGTAGGACCTTACTCAAATGACACGCTGCTCATTCACGCCGCACTGTAGGACCTTACTCAAATGATACGCTGGTCATTCACGCCGCACAGTAGGACCTTACTCAAATGACATGCTGCTCATTCACACTGCACTGGAAGATGTCAAACTAAAAATACACACTCACCTGAGGTCTTACTCTGATGCATAGATTGTTAAGGAAAACTTTTTTTACTCAGCACAAGAATAATAAAAAATACACATGCAAGGTGTCAAGATTTGATCAGTGCCTGAAGGAAGGTGGGTTATTTAGATTAAATGTTTGTCCTTAATTGTTTCCAGTGATTGGTATTATCTAAAAGGGCTTTTGTTTGGCTTTTATTCGCAAACATTTTTTCCCGTCTCAACCATTTAATTGCACATTTTGTGCCAATAACTGAAAGTCCATTAAAATGACTCGAGTGTAGAAGTCTTAATAATATGTTCAGTCATCACACCAGCCTACTTCGCTTCGCTTCTTTGTCACTGTAAGAAGAAAGACCAACACTCACAGCCACTGTGATAAAATATCTTTTTTGCAGTTTTGGTCATCTTTTTTTGGAAACTTTCATGAACGGTTTAGACATTCTGATGCTAATTTGCAAAAAAAAAAGCCTGAGAGAAGAAAAAGCCAGATGGAAGTAAATCAAACTGAGCAATGAAAACAAACTGAGAGCGGATGATACAGGAAATGGGGATCTGGGAAACAGGAATCCATCACTCTCACCAGAACGTTGGTGGGCAGCTTCCATACTTACCAGCCTAGAACAAGGGGTGACATTGCTCACTCAGAGTGGGTGTCCACATACATGGTAAAGCAGTAGAGGACAAGAGAGGCAGGACTCAGAGAACCACCACCCTTTACCCACAAGCCTCTGCAGTGCATCTCATTAGCAGTTTTCAAAGATGCGAAGGGTCTTTGCATAACTGATTATTTGTTATACCCCGTCGCGGCACCAAAGTGTGGAATGTTCAGAACCTCATTTAGAGACCTAAGTAAACTTTTGTCACAATTAACCATTAAAAACAAGTCACGCCTGTGCTGTGAATATCAAGACCAACGGAAGTTCTGTCCCGCAGACATTTGACGGAGCAGGACAGCGGACAGAGTGGTATCCACAGACTACGTCACGGTACTGTGGTGGCTCTGACTGAAGAGAACCACAGCGTGGTCCGGAAATGTATGCTAGGCTGACCACACACCATTCATTCACAAGGAAAACAGAGGGCTTGCTATATGAAACATCTACAAGGGGTGCTACAGACAGCCATTAGCAGGAGCTAACGGCACCCCTAAGCTGCCCCATAACCAATAAATATTCCCCAGGTAGTTCCACAGAAATAATGATACTGACCAAATATATATCCTGGTCTCCCTCTTCGCTCCCAGCTCGTGTCCCAATCTCCCTCTTCACTCTTGGCTCTTGTCTCAGTCTTCGGGTTCGCTGAGAGGCTGTGGCCCAGTCTCCTTCCTCTGTCTGGTCCCGTGTCCTGGTCACTTAATCATAACGTTAAAATTCTGGAAGACTATTCGGTTTACTTTCTTACTATCCTTTAATTATTCTTCAGTTGGGCTATTTGGTGAGTAATTATGGCACATCCCTCCCTATGCTGACTTTAATCAAAATTAAATCCAACCAGTTTGACAGATACAAACTAGTGGATGATGATGCCAGTGTGAAGCTGCCTTTCTGCAGCAGAGGGACCTCCAGAGGCCAGTCATGGTGTTACACATACTGGCCAGAACCACATAACAAAAGGGGAACCACCTCATCCATACAGGGCTGAAGCCCCAGTGAAGCAAGCCCATAGGTAAGCCTGGGAAAGCAGGTCCACTCAGAGAAGTGCAAAGTGAAGCCATGCCTGTTCAGGGATCATTGTTACAGGTAACCTCCTTCTGCAGTTGTGTTCAAGACCTGCTCTCTAACTATCAATGGTACTGCACATAACCACTGAAGACTTAATCCCATTCCCCAAGCTGTATTTCAAAGGCAAGGCCCTGGCAGAGAGAGAGAGAGAGAGATGTGGAACCCCTAGCAGACTGAGCCTCCAGCTCCGGCGAATGCACGATGTTGGTGAAGTATGTGACCTTACTTTCTCTTCACCAAGACCATCAACACCTGCAATGAAATTGGTGAGGAAGCACTGGTATTTCTTAAAAAGCACACAGATTATATTCTAGTAGCCATGACTTGGCTTTTCAGTCCAATCAGCACGTGGTGAGTACTACCCTGCATGCCTTGGTTATTAAAATGACGTAGAACAGTCTACATTCAGTGAATGCAGCCCTAGAAATGCTTTATTGTAATATTTGAACTGGTCAAGTCAATTCTTTGTATGTATTAATTATAATAAAGAATGGATCAAATAATTAGGATATTACTTCAGCCACTTTATTGTTTATGAACATCAAACTGTCAAAGTTCTGAAACACACAGCGTGACTAACCCAAAAAAAAATAAAAGATCTGTTTATGTTGGTGTACTTGTGTTTGTGTGTACCTGTATACAAGTGTGTCTTCCCATACCTGCGAGATCCTCTATTGCTTCTGGTGTGGCCTGGACAAACAGGTGATTTCCGAATTTTCCGCGGTTCTTAAACTGGCTTCTGCGGCAGGGCTGGCTCCAACCGATGGGAAATAGGTTTGTCTTTTTGAGCAAACAGACTTGCTTGGGAAGCAATGACCAAAAGATTTCTGACATCTTAATAAAATGTCAAGTCACATGGGGAATGCAATGCCAATGGTGTGCTTACATGGAAGACGAGAGCACTCAACCTTGGATTCAACTGCAGCCATTTAATATTCAGACCCTACCCAACAAGGCCTCTGAGACATACTCCCCCGATGACACTCTGCAGAGACGACGGTCGAAAGCAGAGCCTGTACTGTGAACCACGAGACACATGCTTACATTACAAGGTGCTAGAAAGGTCAAAACTTCTTAAAAATAAATAAAGACAATTTTACTGACAAGGGTAACAAAGGTAAAAAGACTTAAGGTAGGACACTGAAACTAAAGCCTTATCAGGCAGTGGTATAACAGCACTGCCTGCAGATTCTCTCTTACACACACCCACCAGTGATAGGTGTTTTTGGAATGTATCCCAGCGAAGCCTGAGGGTGAAGCTCCACCAATCAGCACCCAGCATGCAGGGTGTCCAGAAATGACTCCACCCAGTATCAGCTCCCAGCCATTTTGGCACAGGTTCCACAGTGACAGGACCTGTCCTCAGAAACCTGATCACTTCAGGAAAATAGTTTTGCTATTAGAACAGAATGTAATTAAGTGTGTGGGGCCTAATTATAGATTTACAGTTAAGATATCTGCTCTCAGGAGAACTGCCATTTAAGTAAGCCTTTGTACTATGGGTGGACAACTTCACATTGAACCTTGATTCCAATCCACCTCCCTTCACATCAGACTGTCTCTCTCTCCCTGATCTGCCTCCCTTCATCCCTGTCTGTCGCTCTCTTACCAATCCATCTCCCTGGGTGCTCCATGCCTGTCTGTTGCTTTCACCCCAATCTGCTTTCTTCCATGTCGGTCTGTCTGTTCCGCTCTCCTCTCCCTCAACATACCTCCCTCCATGCTCAGCCGTCTGTCATTCTCCAATCTGCATCTCTACGCCCGGCCGTTGCTCAGTCCCTGAACTGCGTGACTCCACATCAGTCTCTCTCTCCCTGATCCGCCTTCCATCATGCCCATCCATCTATCATTCTCTCCCCAATCCCCCCTCCCTTCACATCCGATCCACCTCCCTCTATGCCCATCATTCTGTCACTCTCTCCACACCTGTCTGTCGCTCTCTCTCCTACTCCACCTCCCTCTACACCCATACGTCTGTTGCTCTCTGCCTAGATCCAACTCCTTCACACCCGTCCATCTGTTGATCTATCCCCTGATCCACCTCCCTCTAACCCCATTGGTCTGTCACTCTCTTTTCAAATCCACCTCCCTCTACGCCCATCCATCTGACATTCTCTCCCCAGATTTGCCTTTCCACGCCCATCCGCCTGTCACTCTCTCCCCAGATCCACCTCCTCCACACCCATCCGTCTGTAGCTCTCTCCCCAGATCCACCTCCTTCACACCCATCCGTCTGTGGCTCTCTCCCCAGATCCACCTCCTCCACGCCCATCCGTCTGTAGCTCTCTCCCCTGATCCACCTCTCTCCACATCCATCCATCTGTCACATTCTTTTCAGATCCACTTGCCTCTACGCACGTTCGTCTGTTGCTCTCTCCCCAGATCTGCCTCCTCCACGCCTGTCCATTTGTCTGTCACTCTCTCTCCCTATCTGCCTCCTTCCATGCCCATTTCTCCTGAGCTCTCTCCTGATCAGTCTCACACCCATTGTCCCATCCCGTGTCCCTCCTGACCTGTCTCCCTCCTCACCCCTCTCTTTGTCGGACCTCTGAGCTGGGTATGGGGGCGTGTTGGCCCAGCTTGCCTGGTTCCTGGCTCTCATTTGGAACCCCACGGTGCAGCAGAAAGCAGAGGGTGTTAATTGGCCTTCAGTCATACCGTGCTCTGTTGGTCCAGGTCCAATAGCACCAGCTAACGTGACAAAACTATGTAGCTAGTGAGAAGCGCACAAGACTAGGCCAGAGCCAAGCACTCTCAGTGGGCTTTTAAAACACAATGGAAGCAAGACGTGTCTGTCTGCCTCTCATTAAGGAAGAGTTTATTTTGGATCTGTTTTTATTTCGAAACTCTGAAGCTGATCTCTTAGCCACCAGTCTTTGTTGGATTGTGCATAACAAACACAGGACCAAACTGGCAGGTGATCACGGAAACCATGCAACCAGAGGAATTATTTATACAACAAATGCCAGGAAGCTCTAACTTTCTGGAACAGCATTTCTTATTTAAATCATTTCTGTAATTCCCACATCAGGCATTTCATAGATTTTTGTGCTTCAGGCTGCTTTATCCATTTGATAACATGCAGCCATGTCCTGCATCGCCTGATGAGGCTGTAATCAAGATGCAGTGGAGGCTGCAGTGCTGATGTCATCAGGTATGCTTAACTATGGTGGCCCTCTGAAGTCACCATACCCCTCCACAGGAGTGCCCATCTCTTCCATGATATTTTCTGTTTTTTTTTTTTTTTTTTTTTTAATGTATAATGAATAGATCAGCAGCATAATGTTTCCCTTTGGGAATTCCATCTTTGACACACAGTTACCGGTTTATTTTCCAATTTGTTTACCTGAACCGATGTGCATGAAATATTGCTACCGGTTAATAGGGGAAACTTCTCCGTTGCCGGGGCCTGGCTTCCCTCCGCAGACCCAACTGTACGTTGCAATTAAGGCCTTTCCGAGAAAGGAGCTGCCCGAATGGCCTGATGTCACCGGAGGGGCCACATCGCTCAACCGTGCCACTAATTAATGAAATCAGAGCCTCAGCTATTAGCATAAAAGGAATTTGATATATATTTTTACAAGAGTATAATCAAAGGGTTTAAGGGTTCATGGAGCGCCAATCACACACCAGTCTGCGGGCCTCGCTTGCTTCTGCCGGGTACACACTACCAGTAATGATATTTGTGGTGTAATCATGCATATATACACACACTTCAGTCGTACAGCTGGGAAGGAGCTGTACCAGCTAATGCATTCCAAGTCAGACCAACTGCAGCTTGCAAAGGAAAAAAAAATGCTTTGGTTGAGTAACCGTAATAATTAGAAAATTATTTTGATAGCCTGAAACAATCTAATATATTACAAAATTTTATTAAAATAATATCAGATCAAATTAACTGCTATTCCATAATGAATTAGGTAACAAGGTAGGCAGATATTAATCACCCTGGCCTCCCCCAGGCCAGAGACATTGGGGTGGGGTTATTAAGTTAGCTCATTGGCTTGTTAGCAGTCAAAATCTCGTGGTGAGAAAAGCACTGCAACTGATTTGCGGTCTCATACACATGCTATTTACAGCGTTTTTACCCTGCATGTCTTTCAGGTATATCCTGTTATATTCAATTGTGTTTTGACATTTAAATCAGCAGTTGATGCTCCACATACTTTTGACTGGAAGCTTAAACCATATGCGCCTAATTAAGTTACTGCTGTTACTTTTTGGAGGTAGATGTGCAATGTGCCTCCGAATACCGTCGTCTGGTGCAGAAGTTCTGGATGCCATCGGGGTAGAAGGTCCTGAAGGCACAGTCCGGTGAAGAACCTCCAAATGATGCCATATGGTGAAGAACAATCTTTCTTTTGCCAGTGGGTGCTGGTGCTTTAGAACCTCAAGACTGCCGTCTGGTGAAAAACCTCCAAATGATGCCATATGGTGAAGAACAATCTTTCTTTTGCCAGTGGGTGCTGGTGCTTTAGAACCTCAAGACTGCCGTCTGGTGAAAAACCTCCAAATGATGCCAAATGGAAAAAAAAAAACAATCAAGTGCCGACTGGTGCGGATGGTCCAGAACCTCAATACACTGCCGTCTTCTGAAGAACCTCCAGATGATGCCATATGGTAAAAAAACAATCAAGTGCCGACTGGTGCGGATGGTCCAGAACCTCAATACACTGCCGTCTTCTGAAGAACCTCCAGATGATGCCATATGGTAAAAAAAACAAACAAGTGCCAACTGGTATGGATGCTCCAGAACCTCTAGACGCTGCTGTCTGGTGAAGATCTTCCATATACCTTCTGGTGAGATATTCTCTAGATGCCGCTGTGTGGTGTAGATGCTCTGGATGCTGGCATTTGGTGAAGAACCACCTCATGCCGTTGGTTTAGAACCTTGGTGCTTGTTCAGTCCACTAGCTATTGCAGAGCCTTGGTCGGATAACCTTCAGTTTGGTGCTGGTGCTGGCACTGGCAGAGATGTTGGGACAATGGAGGAAATACTGTCTCCCGTCAGCAGGGACAGCTATACCCCTGACACCTAGATTTCCCTCCTCACCTTACGAAGGGAAAAAGGCATTTCTTGTTTTTAATTAGTAATTATTTTGGAGGTTTATGGCTTTATTTTTGCTGTCACAGTGAACGAGGAGAGAGGATTAGCGACCTCGGGGGGAAGGCAAGCGAAGGAGATGCAGGCTGAGGGAGGACAGCTCACGTTTGATCCAAGGGGGCTTTGCAGGCCAGGGGGTGACAGCTGCACTGTCTCCAGCCGGATTTGAATTTGAATTCTATCTAACAACGCAGCAATGCACGGACTTGGCAGGGCAGTCTGCTAATCTTCTTGACACAAATGCCTGGGCTTTTCTTATGTGCCCTCACAGAGATTTGAGTAATTAAAGTTAAATTGAAGGAATAAAAAATATCCTTCTTGTACTAAGGCTGTCTTGCTAATGCCAAGTATGAATAGTCAGGGTTGTCCTTAGAAGTCTAATCCCAAACGTTGCTTCTTCTGCCACAGGCTGCCAGGCCGCGGCGATAAGGCCAGAGCACAAGGCTCTCATCTTACAGGCATCTGTAGGCGAAAAGAAAGGAAGATGTTTCCAGGTGGAATTCATTAGCCCCGGAGGAACATCAGGCCAGTACCAGAGATCAGCTCAGGTCAAAGCGCTTACCCTCCAGCTGGACCGTCAGAGCTGGAACATGAAGTTTCCCTTGAAGTCACTCTTTTCATATCGCAGCATGTGTCAGTGTCTGTTCTGCACTGTACAGTGGCTCATACGACACAGCGGCTCCCCCCTCAGACTGCATGAGATGGTGGCGCAAACAGCCAGGTCTGAGATAAAGCACATGGCGCAGAATGAGACAGGTAAGCCAGGAACACAAGTGCAGCTGCAGACAGGCCACTGACCGGAGGTTTGGAGGGACCATAGCCATGTGAGCTGGGGCTCCTTTGGGAGGTGGGATCTCACTCCCCAGTCAGAGCCCGATATCTGCAGGGTGAGAAAAACACACGGAGGTGCATCCAGACACTTTCTGCCACAGCAACCCCCCGCCCCAAAATATGCCGTGTTGTTTTTACCTCCCTCTTCCTCAGATGCCATTCACCATCCGATTGCGCAGACACTCTGATGCGCGTCACAGAGGTGTGTGCTGGGGGGGATGTTGAAGACTGCGACAGATAAAAGTAGTCACTTGCAAGCTGCTTTCTCACTAGAATTTGCTGGTATTAGGAGGTGATTGCTCAGCATGGGGTTAGGAGAAAAGCTAATCTCCCCCCATGTGAGTGGAGAGCTGGCAAAAGATTGTGGCAGGCAGAGCGCAGTGGGTCAGGTAAGCAGTGAGGCTGCACTCCATTACATATCAACTTCAGCTTCCTTTCCTGGATTAGGATGGCGCTTCTGTCACCACCACATCCACATCCCAGCCATCCATTTTGCAGACTGCTACAGGTCTCCACCCTGAACAGAGAGGTCGCCTGAACAATTTTATTATTACCAAAGATCTTGGAAGTCTGCATCACAATGGCATGGAACGCATACCCGGCTGGAGTAATTCATTTTCTGACTCTGCCTAGGGCAAATTCCTTTTTGCTGCTTTACCGAGCTAAGTGCTGCCTGCCACCCAGTGTTTGGAGACAGTTTTACCAGGCATGCAAAAACCACAAAAAAAGTGACTCCACTCTGTAAGGACAAAGCTCTTGGGCAGAAGCCGGCTTCGCCCCCATGGCTAACAGGAGACCAAAGAGGGATGGGAGATCGGATGAAAAAATTGACGTCAGCCTTCGAACGTCAGTTGCCTGTGCTAAAGGTTCCATACTCAGCCCATGTGCCTGCCTCCCTTGACTCTCGAAGAGAGGCACCGGAACCTGGAATAGCACTCTCGAACCGCTTACGCTGAGAGAAAAGCATGCAATTACTGCTAGGAGACGAGCTCAGCATGCGGCGTGGTGACGGTTCACGCACACTGTGATGCGTGAAGAGATTAGCAGCATGGCCAGACTGCAGAACACAGGAATAATCATCCTGTCACAGTTACCGGCCTCAGGCCACCAAGCAGCACGTCAACATCCTCTGTTCATCCTGCACTGAAATGTACCAACAAAGACAGCAGGATTTATGATTTGACTGCATGGAAAAAAATTAATTATTTTATCTGACATGATGAGGCCTGGGACTTTGGACATCAGTTCAATCGAACTTGGTCAACATGTCTCAGCGTACTTTGTGGTCTTTGGTGGACATATACAAGGGAACCCAACATTGTGGTGAGTGACGAGACAAACCAGCAGTGCTTAACTTCTTCTGAACCAGAACCGAACATATAAAACTTGGAAGAATGTCTTAAAGACTACACTCTGCAGGATCCTACAAGCCTGGGTGTGTGGTTGACTAGGCTGAGTCTTCCAGGTGGACACTCTGGGACAAGCACACCTGCATGAACAGAACACAGACAGGAGTGCGCCACTCTTACGCACGTCCGTGTGCACAGTGTGCAGGCATGAATGGGGCATAGGCATCGTAAGCTGGTGTCTGGGTTCAAATCACCATCGTTAACTGTCCGTTAGCTGTTTCGATGAGAATATCTCTGTAGCAAAGCAGTTGAGCTGTGAACACCAGGCCATCATGTATACTTAGACGGAAAGCTGAATGCAGAGCGGAAGACATCGTGTTGGAGGCTGGATGGGTGGTCGCTCCATCCTTCCTTCACCTGCTGCAAATCCTGCGGCTGTCTTAAAGTTACAAGCTATTTGTGGTGAACTGTTGCACATAATGAGATTAGCACAATGAGATGACATGGTTCTCTTAAGACTTCTCAGCAGTAGGTAAGAGCACATCCAGAATCCAATGTGTTACCCTTCGGTAAACAAATGGTTAAGCATAGAAGAGGGGGCAGATGCCAAAATATTTTAGAAAGTAGAAGAGATCTGCCATGAGCAAAAATCAGCAGGTGTCATGTTTAATTTAATGAATGAAGTTTGTGCAAGTGGTACTATATATTCCAGAATGTATCCTTTAGACCAAAGATGTTTTTGATTTTTAGCATTGTGCTTGGAGACACCCCTCTAGAGGGCTCCTGGTGAATTTAACAGGAGCAGCAGATTTCCAAGTTAATCCAAAATCAACAGCAGAGCCAGGGGCTGTCTAAGAAACCATAATTAGTCTCAGGTTTCCATAAAAGCACTATTCCCATGCTTTATTTAGTGCATGTCATTTTTGCCCCCCTCCCCCCAATATATCTGTGCAGCAAAAAGGTCTGGATTCTGCAGCCACACGCTAACATATAAAAGCGGTATTCATATTCCAAAAGTGTTAAATAGGGCGGGTAAAATGTTTGACTGATTACTAGATCTGTAAGCAACAAAGACCACACAAGGATATCTGGACAGACTAATCCCTGAACCACATCCACTAACCAGAATTCAAATGGAATTCTGTTGAAAATAACAACTCCTGTACTCATGCGAGGTCTAACACTACTGGCTGAGCCACAGGAATTATGGGATTCCTGTCTGCTAAGCTGGCACGGGCCAGCTGGGAAACAGCAGTGACACCCTCGTCGGTATATGTGCCACGGTGACAAGCACTGCCACCGCTACTACTGATTACATTAAGCTGACATTTAATTATAACTTTCATCTATTGCCATTACTGCTGTGGTCCAAAAACAAACTGTTTTCCAAAAAATGTGCAAGACATTCATGTCACTCTCCAGTTAGTCAGAGAACATGCTTGAATTCTGCCACCCACGTGAAAATAAAGTAACAGTAGGAGGTAAGAGACAGAATACGTTGTGACCGTAATGCTTATTGTATGTTGATGGCAGAAGGGCCAGAGCAAGAAATACTCAACATTTTATGTTTAGAAAACAAAATTGCTGCAACCTTGCTAATACAAACCACAATTCGATTACGTTTTTGGAGTCACAAAGATTAGATGATAGCTGGCAGATGGGTCATTTTAAGAAACACATGTAAAGTCAAACAAAATTGAACCTTGTGACGTGAACTAAGCTGGATGACTAGTGAGCATTTATGATCCAATTTTTACCTTTGATTACATTTTTTGCAAAAAAGGAGGAGCCAGATAACCACATTTCGGTAATGTGGCGAGCGACTCCACGTTGCTGCATGAGCGACCTAACAGAATATCTGCTTATGACCCGAGAGAGATAAAGGAGTAGCCAAATATCTCAGGAAAGCTTCCGTATTTTGGCAAGACGGTGTAAGGTTGTGGGAGTGTAGTGTCATTACCGCACCAGGTTTGGCCGCGACTCACCGCTGCCATTGGAACCGGTACCTGATGGTCAAGCCAGGTCCATTTCCTGCTTATAGAAACAAACCGCTCTACTCATTGCAACAGTGCTCTGCAGGCAGCCTCCCTGCCTAGAATTTGCATCAGAATCTGTTACTGCAGACCACGACTAATGTCGCCGTCCACCAAGACGACAAACTGTCACCCATTGGTGAAGGTCCGTCTAGCAAAGACAGCAGGCACTTGCAGGTGTAACGGATGTTGCATTAACCAGACAAATCATGCATAAAGCTGGGGATGTGGGCAGCTCACCTTGGCCACAAACAACACATTTACCAGCACCAGGAAACTCTCAGTAACAAATCACCCAATTCAGTCTAGCACTGCTCCGAAAATTAACTAAACTCTGACATTGAGGGTTAATAAATTTACTGGGAGGCAGTGTTTTCTGCAGGAGTAATAAGTGTCACGGCCAGTGGTGGTGAAGAGCTGGACGTGGGACGAACAGAAGCAGTATTTATCACGTTATTGACTTTCTGACTGCGGTGTCATGAACTCTTGTCATAAAGTGGTGCACTTGCAGTGAGAGCAGCGATCAATGCAAGGCAAAGCTGCTGTCAGTTTCTCTCCTGCTGAAAATCCTTCCTGTTGCAGCACTTACCGAGCTGACAAATGCACTCGGAGGATGGGAATCAGGCCTGAAGAGCTCGCCGGCACTTCAGGGGGCATAAAAATGTGAGAAAGGGGACTTTACGAGTGAACCATCCTGTTGGCTTTGTCATCCAGTGTCACATGCCGACGGTATTTGCATAATGAGCCAGGCTTAAACCTGGTTTATTTATGTATAAGAATGCCAGGATACTACTGCCTGTGAGCAAACGAATGCAGACCGATAGATCATTTCCTCAGTATCTCCAGGAGTAGAGAGAAGTCAAAAACCTCAGTCTCGGTTGCATGTGGTGGGGGTGGACAGCTATAGTTTTAGGCTGTGGAGGGGGGTACCAGTGTAGTGTCACCTGAGGAGGTCAAGGGCAATGCCTTGTCACCGTTATATGTGAGTGAATATGTACAGTTTGTTGTTGTCTTAAGCCAGCATATTCCTGGTCTTGGAAGAGAGCAAAGTACTTCAGAGTGTACTCTTGTTTATATACTCAGCTACCTGATCAATCATCCAGAAGAATATGAATGGACAGACCCAAAAACGTAACACCCATGAGTTGTAACATGGAATGGAGAGTCTAAACTTTACTTTATTATGATCAAATCAGGTGTGAAATGTCACGTTTACTGGAAGATGCCCAAGGGTTAGGATGGAGGGAACTATAGCGTGAGAGCTAACAAGCCTATCAACGTCGTTCTCAGTGACAGCTGAACTCCAAATGCATGAAAGCCTAAAGTGAAAAATAAATCAGTGTTACTTGATATACTGCAAACAAGCAGATACATTTGTGGCCTCTTGGAATTCATATGTGTAAGAACAACATTTTATTCAACCATCAAATAATCAGATTCCCAAATCCAGACTAAAAACCAGACACACCGGACCCGAGGAGCACTGGATTTTGGGCAGAGACCACAACACGCAGGAAGAGCTAGGCCTAGGAATTAAATGATACACATACACCTCTAGAGGCTGTCTCAAGTATGTCCACTAGCTAGAATTTCACATCAGTCAGTACAGCTGGAAGAGAGGCAAGCAAAGATGTCATAAATAATGGGATAACTGTGCTTAAGGTGACTTTGAATGTCACCAAATATCATCCATCCTAAATACTTCTTGACTAGCTGAATTCAGCTTTGACTGGTTTTCTGCTGCTGACACACAGATAAGCAGCTCTGACTGATTTTACATGCCTGCAAGTAGAAGCCGTCACAGACTAGCATTCTCAGGAAACCACATGACAATGAGCCAGCATGTTAGTGATGGGACAAATGAGGCTTCAAATCCCGTAGTGGGTGGGAGTTTCCCAAGCTACCGATCAATGTTGGTAATAGATTGACCGTTCAGGATACTCAAACCCACCATAGGTTTTGAAGCCTCATTAGTCCCATCACTAATTAATATCTAATAGCCCCTATTATGGAATCAAGCCTGGAAGTATTGAGCATGTACAATTATGACTACATTCTCTATTAACCAAGCATTTTTAATTGGCACTATAAACTGATGTTAGACAAATAATAGAAATGACAATTTTCTTTGGTGTCAGACCCTAGCAGGTCCTAAGTAGGATAAATGCACAAACTATGCATGTTGGTTTGAAACCCAATTTAAACATCATCAGCACTTCTGTGTTAGGCAAAACACTTAATTAAGACAGGAAACCATGTGATGGACAGATCTTTGTTCATTTTCTAGTGAACTGACCGTTTCTAAACTCACATTAGCTAAAATATTGCAGGTGAGATTTAGATGAGTCTGCAATAATTTCCCAAGCACCCTGAGAAATCAGCTTCTGGGTCAAGTATACTTGCTTGTGACGCATACAGAGAGGGTCCCTGAGATTGAGGGTTAATACCTAGGGCTCCCTGGAAATCATCTGGACATATTGACTTGCACACCCACTAAAATGGATTAAATTTAGCCCTTTTCAGTGGATACAAATTTCTCTTTATTATGTTAAGATAGATAAACCATTATATACCATGATAATGCTGAAGGCACAAGGTCATAACCCCACTGCTGTATGTATCATAATCATCATCATCATCATCATCATCATCATCATCATCACCGTCATTATCACCGTCATCATCATGGCTCAAAAGCTGAAAGCAGCCAGGAAACGTGGAAATGTTGGTGGACTTGAGATGCACTTGGGACACTTGGTAAATACTGCTCCCTGAGTGAGGTGGAGTCTGGATCTGAAGGGAAGAAGGCAGTCTCATCTACTTCTAGTACGACTTTCCCTGTCCCTTGGACTGACTGATCATTAATCTCCACTAGCCTTATGGAAAAAAAGGCCTTGCTGACCATGGGAAAGGTCTCCAGGCAGGGGGATAGCTAGTGGGCTAAAAGCTTGATGATTCTCGGGGCCTGCAGCTAGAGGGTACCTCTAGACCACATGCCAAACAGCTGTATATACAATATTTAGGTGCCAACAGCAATACTTTTTCAGGGCTTCTAGAATTCCTAGCTGCGGTTGTGTCTACGGGTCCTTGGATCCTTTTCTATAGGGAAGGCTATAGGGTGGTGTGTTAAGTGCAAAGGCTACACAGGTTTTCTTTCACCTCTGGAAGCCATAGCACTGCCTTGCTAGCCTATTTAAAGTGGCATCTGATCCCATTAATTACTGTCCGACTCTTTGTCAAGCTGTGGTAGCTGGCACTAAAGCCTCTCCTGGCGTTTCTGGCAGATAAGGTGTCAGCTATCTCTTTGGGAGGTTAATAGACCAACCAAATAATCCTTTCCCTGCTTCAGTAGATACTTGGTTATTTGCATTTGGTAAGCTGATATGGTCATTCAGTTCAAAGTGTGACTGCATTCCTAATGAATTTCTCCTTAGTGTGATCCCTGGGGATCCAGCTCAAGGCATCAACAGCGCCGTTCATTATCTCTTTACACTCAGAGTCCAGCTCCACAGCTCGCCTGTGACAGCCACTGGACGTGGATGTCTTTGGGAATTTAACTCACCTAGCAGAGGTTTGTTCAGAGGCTTCAATAATCAGTGGGAATCAAGAATGCTAGAAGATGGAAGGCAGGGGTGCATTGTCAATGTTGTACAGTGACCAGTGCCTTCAAGACCTTCGACTGCTGCAGGGGACACTGGAACACAGTTTGAGTTTGATATTCCCAGCCAGCACAGGGGACATGTGTGTGACCCAGTGCAGAAATGGCCCAGACTCGACGCTAACCGCTGGTGAACAGGGGCGAAGCAGAAAATGGTTCCCAGATGGGCAGGGTGAGTCATAGCACAGAGCTCCAAATGGGAACTCTCTGAGATGCCTGCTGGCTAGAGATGGGCCCGACCATCTGTTCCCAGCACAGGGACAAGAGCATGGAGCCTACGTACTCTCCCTGAATTTTGCTGATCTAGGAACAGAGCTGACAGTCAGACAGCACAGCTATAGACTCACGGCCCTGCTCACTGGAGGAACCGGGTCAATGCAGAAATGTTACACGTTATGACATTAAAAAAAAGCTAGAATACATGCTGCATTTCTATTGGTAAACAACTATGAAATGAATACACATTGAGATTTGGATAAGAGACATGCAAGGACACATGCTGCGTGGTCATAGGGCACACAAATACTAACTGACCTTTGAACTTCAGCTCATGTTGCATCAGTATTAGGGCATCTCCTAGCAGCTTCCTCCATCTGTGTGTCACCCCACCCAGGATTTGACCACACAAACCTGCTGAGAGGACACAGATCACACCAGCATGGGAATCACATACAGCATCTTAGTCTGCTCTCTCAGAAGCGACTCTTCCATGAAAGAAGAAAACACCATCAGCAGGTTTACCGAAAATCTGCTATGTGGCCGTAAAACCACGTCATTTCTCAGTATAGAAGCTCCAAGCTGGTGGTCAGTTGCTGCAATCGATCTAAGTGGGTCTGGCAAAACATATTGGAACACAGATTCTATAAGGAATGTAGAAGAGGAACACAGTGTGGTATCGTGTCACTCTGCGTAATTAGGATGATCACTGAACTTCCTGCTACTCGCTGGACTTCTGGATATTTCTACCTCTTGGACTGCATTCTTAATTGGCTCCTGGACACGTCAGAGGCACGTCGCCGGGGATATCATTAGAGGTCCAAAATCCAAAGGCTCCTGGTTTAAGTGCTGTCGTTTCAGAATCATCAGTGTCCCGGATGACAGATGACGCCGGCTCCTATTTGCTCTTAATCAGCAGCGCTGACCTTTGCAGACGGCCCCGGGCAGAGTGATTAAACCCCAATCACGGCACGGGTGTGCAGAGGGAAACGGAGGCGGCCATATGATGGGGAGAGTGAGAATTTTCCTGTCCTTGTGTCATTTTCAACCTTTACCATGCCAAGAACCCAGCTATCACACCTCAAAGATTAGCTTCACATAAACGTAAGGAATTAGCAAAAAAGGACATCCACACAAGCAATCTATCGCATGACAAGACCAGCCAGTCAGCCGGCAGTAATTCACACATCATTCTGGCTAAACCTTAAGATAATCCCCGGTGACTTGTCCTGGCTCATGCCCAAAGCACTCTTAATAAAAATGGCTTTGGAGGATGGATAGCGAGGGTAGGTATGTCTGGAAGTTGACAGATATCTAAAGGAAGAGGCACAGACGGCCTCCTTCCTCAAACTAATAGAGCAAAGTAACAAAGCGGACTGGCATGGATGTAAAATGACAAGAATTCAGTTTGGGACTGTGGGCACCAACCGAAGAAAACTTCTCAAAGTACTTAATGAGAGTGCAAGTTTTGTTACAACGCTCCATTTTGTGAAGGGGCTTAAATAAAGCGAAATGAGTTAGACATTTGGCTTGGCCCTGCATAACATTAACACCGCTGTTTATGTTAATCACTACAGAAATTGTAGGACAGATAATGAAATAAAATAATATTTCATATTATTCATATGAAATAATTACATTGACACGTCGGTACAGAAGGGAGGTATACCAGGCGTTCCTGGGTGCCTTGAACATCCAGGCGTAGTGACTCAGCTAATCAGAGAAGCGAGAGAGGAAAGAGGGGACCTGGCGGTACTTTGGTTAGACCTGAATAACACCTATGGCTCAATACCCCACAAGCTGGTGGAGGTGGCACTGGAGAGGTACCATGTACCCCAGAAGGTGAAAGATCCAATCCTGGACTACTACAGCAAGTTCAGCTTGAGAGTCTCTGCTGGCCTGCTGACCTCTGACTGGCACCAGCTGGAAGTAGGGATTATCACCAGGTGTACAATCTCAGTGACCCTGTTCTCGAGCCCTGGTGATGTGTGGGGGGCTGCAAAATGCCATTTGGACACAGGCCAAGGCTTGATCAACCTCGGTGGGGTCGCCTGGAAGAGGGTTTCGGTTGTAAGACCCGAAACACCCAATGACTCCAGGAAACAACACTCATGATGTGTCCAAGTTAGTGCATCAGAGGATGTATGATTAACACGGTACATACATAAGCAAAAGACACTTATCCACCCATTTCTGAAATATACTGCGTTGAAAAAAAATATTATTTTTATTTTAGAAATACCTTTGTTGATTCTGAGCCAATTTTCATCATTTTTGGTTGAACGGCTGTGGGCCTGTGTGAAAGCCAATGGAGGACACTTTGACCACTTGCTCTAATTGTATGACTTTAGTCAGTGTTTTTGACTTGACTGTCACCTGACTTTGCGGTCTGATTTTATCATCGTAAACATTAGTCAGATTTGTTCCTTCTGTCACCAGGTATAGTAGGAGTACATAAAACTGGTGTGATGGAAAATAAAATACACATTTTTACAATTTTCATAAGCTGTGTTTTTGTTAAAAATGATCAAAATCCGCTAAGGATCAACAAAGTTATTGCAAAAATAAAAAGGGTTTACTATTTTTTCAAACACAGTGCAGTAAGGATACTTATTTGATATCAAAATGCCGGAGTACCAAAATCACTCGCTCTAAAAAAAAAAAAGCAGACTGGTAAGCACACAGAGAGCATTAAGATGCCTAATTTAAAAACTGAAAAGCAGTAAAGAGTAGAGATACATGTAGCCAGCTGAACTTCCTTGAGCTGTAGAGGGAGATACGTCAGTGCGTTTGGGAGATGACACCGGGGCAGATGCCTTGACTCAACAGACTCTAGCTTCGCGTGAGAGTCCTTAACAAAGGGGCACGTTTTGTCTGCATTAAATGAAACGACACAAGAACTGCAGGTTGAACCAGTCACTGCTCATTAAAGTGCCATGGGCCTGCCAAGCTACCACGCGAAGCCTCACCCTGCAGAAGGCTCCAGAGGGACAGCCTCTGGTGCGGAGGTGGGTACCAGGCAGCCGTGTGGAAGACGTGCAGGTGTCCTGACACAATGTCTTAAGGGTTCAGCGACACACACTCCTGTGGCGAGAGGGAGACAGCTCATTTGTTGTTCCTGTTCAAATTTGACCACTTACGCGTTTTTAACGGCAATTGCTGTCAGCACTTCTGAAGCCTCCACAAGATGTGTGTCTCACCCAGCCACTTAAAAGCCTTTAATTAATGAGCTCAGTGTGTCAATGACAGGCTCCATCCATGTCGTATGGGCACAAGATGGGACCCAGGGGAACAGTGGCTCACCAGATTTGGTGAGTAGCTCTGTTGACCTTATTCTGAAAGTGCACCACTTATATGAATGATGCCGCATGACATGCCACAAAGGCATTGGCTAATTCACACTCGGGGAGGCGGGACTGAAGCACCGCGACTTGCTATCCTCCAGCAAGACGCACACAGATTCTGCTTCTTTATAGTCTAATATTGCATGTCAAAAAGTGACTTTTTGGGAAAAAGACACTGTTCAAGAGGGAAGCTGCTGCCTGCATTCCCAACAGGACAGTAAATACAGCGAAACTGGACTCTTGTGGCCTGCTGGCACACAGTGAAACTGTGTTTTTAAACTTCTCATTAAAGGTAGTCTCAGAAGCGGGTGATGGAAAGGTGCACATTATTGCCCCTGACAATTTTAATACCAGGTATGAGATGTGGATATCAGGCACCTTAACGCTGGGTATCAAGTGATAGTACACCACTGTAAAACCGCTGTGCTCAGGAACAATACGAAGCTCCTGAACACAGTGTTTTGGGACTAATGCCTGAATTTATCAAGTAACAAAACACATCTAAAAAATATTTAAAAAATCAAAGCAATACCTCCCTGGAGGTATTTTCAAATACTCACTAAAGTGGACTGAAAGAAAATGATGGTTTACACAGGATGAAAATTAGTCCTTTGAAGTTTATTCCTGTTTCCTAAAGCTTAAGATATCTGTAGAAGCAGAGCTGCAGGATAATCTCTGGAAATCTCAGGGAACACTGAGTTTCAGCATAACACAGATACTCAAAGTCATGCTGACAGCTCTCCGGCCACCACTGACCCAGTGAGTACGCGGACCGGGATGCGAGGCTCACCATGACTGAGCTACAATAGCAAGCACATGAGCAAGGGAAATCTAACACTGGCGAGTTCACAGCTGTTCAGATGCATACACTGATATGCTGAAACAATGTTTTTAATCTTCCAGTATGGCAGCATGAAAGTTAAGCAAACAGGAAACAAACCATGCAGGCACTGCACAGAGGCCATGGGTGGGTCTCCATTTTACTGCCAAGTAAAGGAGAAACTTCATTTAATTTTAAATTGACAAGAAGATTATAGACTGGCTGTTGTCACACTTTGGCATGTAGCTGTCACCCTAAGCTTACTACTAGGTGGAGAATTCATTGCGGTCACTGCAGAGAAAATTAGGATTTTGCTCTTAATCCAAAAAGTCTAATTGACTCACTTAACTAATGAATCATCATTACTTTGTTCACACATCATTTAGTCAGTGAGCACCATTACAAAATGCTTTTAAAAACACTGATAGTCAAAAATTACCGTTACATTGACATGCATCATGTGACTGATGACCAACAGCTTTGACTCCATGGGTAGATGCAGGTTTGGGACCATTAAACAGTGTTAGCCATGAGCAAAATGTCATGGTGTCACCACTTATGATGATCCCATTTAAGCTGCCACTTTAAAACGGCAATGCTGTTGAGACAAAGGAAATCCCTTTAAAAACGACGGCCCCTTTAAAAAAAAAAAATAATAAAATAAAACACACAAAGCTATCCCTCAGTGATCTCTCCAGTACTGGGGAACTGGGGCATCTCGATGTCTGGGAGCTAAAGAGCACACCCCTCATGCAGCTAAAAATAGCAGCTCATATCATTAACTCAAATATCACTTGGAAGAGACTGTCCGATTACCACAAAAACAGTGAATATAAATATTGCATTTTTCTGAATGGCAGGTTAAGTGAGGCCTTGATAATGCCCTGACAGTAATGACATCTTTAATTTCCTTTTCTATTTTATAGATTTATGTAAAGAAATTAAATTCCACTGAGCTTGCAGGGCTAAAAAATTATGATGAAGCTAAGAGGTGGATGGCTTTTTTGGTTACACAACAGAGTGGGTTAAGCTGTAGAAGAAAAAGCAGAATCAGCAATGTAATGAGGCCAGAAGCCCTGAAGACCATCAGAGCGAGGGTACACAATGACATCACACACAAGACAGTCCTGAAGTCCAGACTACTCTGGGAATGTCACCGGGGCACTGACGGTGGATCATATCAACAATGTGACAGGAACATCAACGGGGCACCGACAGTCAATCATTGACCTGGAAACTGGAATGCCAGTTCACTATTAAATAATCACTATTAAATTACATTGAATTACAATTATTACTATTTTAATGTTGATTACATGCACTAGAGTTTTGCAGTAACTTTTTTTTTTTTAATCACTGACACTGGTAGAACTTATTTCATTTGAGCACTTCAGGTGAATGGAATTTTCTTTAATCCTTGTCAAGTGTAAGCATAATTAAACAAGACTGTCCAAACTGTCAGAGATTTTGCACAAATTTTTTTTTTTTTGCATTGTACTTGTGTTAAGTGCAGCACTATACTTCTGTGGCTCCTAGCAGCCACTAGTGCTGTCACGCTGAAATGCATAAATAACCGATCTTCCTTCATGTGGACTGTAAGGCTTCTATTCCAGCAGTCATACTCAGGACAGTTTGCACCCAACCTATTCCAATTTACCAAATGAAACTAAGTTAATAAGATTGCGGAAGTCTGCTGCTTAGAAATATGAAAAGAATAAATAAAGATGGCCTTTGCCCACAGGACATGTCTCCTTCTACGCTCAATCACATGGTCACCTCTGTAAAATATTCAGGGGTTAATGCACCACAGCCTCTGGGGACCTTGGCTGGAGAGTGCAGCTATCTCATTAGATCTCAAGTGTAAATGTACTCCTCCTCTGATGCTGCTGGCTCAAACAGGCCATCTGAGGGTCTGCAAACATGGCTGATGTAGGGAGAGCGAGTCATTTTTAAAATCAGCAACAGCTCACAACAACAGGACTCGGCTACAGCAGGCTGGAACACTCAGTTAACCACAAAGACAGTATTAAAATCATCACATCTCCAGTATACAGTTATCGTGTTGCCTTAATTTATGGTGTCCCCAATATCATTATCTGATATTATAAAGAATAATTAACATTCAGGACAAAACATTATAAAACAAGGGCAAATGGTCTCTGAGAACAGCACAGTGTGCCATATGGACTCATCACAACTTTTTTTTTAACAGCAGCTTAATCTTTAAGGTATAATGTGACCTGCAGCAATTACAGTGTAATGAAGGTATTGTGCAGTGTCATCTAAATATGTGTAATCAACCAGACTACCTTAAGCTCCACCTCCAGAGCCACCTTTGGAGTGAAAGAGGGGAACAAACTCCAAAAGAGCATACACTACTGCTGCTTTGAGCATAGAGCTACTATATAGTTTTCTTTAAACCATTTGGAGGCAGCCAATCAAATTCAGCCAAATAATGTACTTCCTCTCCCAAGTCCAAACAAGGGAGCAAGGAGCTCATGCAACAGCTACACAACTGCAACCCCGCCCACCACCCAAGGCAACGACATACAGTGCCCATTCTGAACACACACACCTACGGTAGGAAAACAATTCTGCTGCCCCCTATAGTCCACATCCGAAGAAAAACTACATGTATAACAAGCAACGTACATTCCACTTATGAGGCACGCGACAGACAAGACAGAAGCAGGAAGTGAAATCATGGTTGGGTCACGTGTCTGATACAGGAAAAATGTGCTGATGATGTGTTCCTGTCCACAAATCAGGTAAATAAACATCCCCTAAATACACTTGTGAAACCAGGAGGCGGTGTCCAGGTCTAACAGAACCTTCTTAGTCATCACGCTTTCATCAACACGTGGATAGGCTGATAACAGCAATGCTTCCCTGTGAGGACAATCCAGTGCTTTTACCTTCCAGGTATTCAGTGTGTCTTAGAGGAAGGAAGCTCAACATGTCAGCAATGAAGCACATTGTAATTGGTGTGCGAAGAAGCCCGGTTCTGTGCCAAAGGTTACCGGTGGGGCTCCACCAGGTGGTTTAGCACTCCGTAGGGTGGCAAAACCAGTTCGGCTGTAACTTTGGCCTCCAACTCTCATGTTTCAAGTCAGCATCAGTTGGCCGAAGCTCAGAACGAGCAACCAAAACCACAGTGATAAGCCGTGGAGAAGATCATCCATTAGCGGGTCGACGTAGACCACAAATGTGAGGATGAAGCCACAGCCTAACAACCACAACCACAGGTGACCCTCCCCGAAGCCCCCTGGCACATTGGTCTCAGTAAATGATCATCTTCTGGCTTTTAGTAGTCTCATTGGGAGGTGGACCCTGAGCACAGAATTCCAGAAGAACCAACTGTTGTGTGAAGTTACAGCCCACAGACAGCAAACTTCTGTCATCTCCATTTCTGCGTCTGCTAAATAAAATAGAAATGTTATTTGCTCACAAATATAGTACATATAGCTTAAAAAACGTCATATGGTAACAACATTTTTTTAATTAGATAAAATAAGCATTCACCAAGTTGAATAACAGATTCGAATATGGACGGTTATACAGCAATATTCAGTTAAGTCAATATTTAGCTGAAATTTTACAGGTGTGCTTTCACTTTCTAACACAAGAAAAAGTCTCCCAGTGCTCAGAATTTCTAAAGTATGAGATGATTCTCAGAACACTATTACCCAGAAAAGTGTACGTCTGTGGTAAAGACTAGCATTGCAATGCTGGAATTCTCTGACAGACCAGCAATCCCAAAGCACAGCACCCCTGTTTTTCCCCAAAAGTCACACAGAGCAAATTACCAGCAAGCCAGTATCGTGACAGACCCCCCCCCCCAACACCTGCCCCTCACATGGGCAGCCCACTCACCACCAGCTCCTCTGATAGCAACAGAATGGAATGACAGTCCTGAAGACCAGACTGCTGGCTGAGCAAAAGCTGTTCCTTTAAATTGCCAGGGCACAGACCACTTGGAGTCTGTCGCCTACAGTGAGCTACAGTTCGGTTTCACCTTCAAAACCTTAATGGTACAACGCTATTTGAAAGTACCAAATTGCCCATTCTGACAAAAATAGAAATAAAAGAATTGAAGAGTAAGAAGTCAGCCAGTCGTGTAAAATGATCAATAGTCAGTTTATTATGAAGAATGGATTAACCATAAACTCCAAGACCCTGAACCAAGTAGGTGATTGGAAGATGGAACGACATCACTAATGACAGACTACAGAGTCCCTCAATGTTTTTCATTATAATTAACAGCGTTCTGTACCTCAGTTGTGTCTATTTGACATAAAGCGATGAAACCCAATTGTTATCAAAAGTGGACTCTGTGCGTGATCTAGGCAGAACTCTCTAATGGGACAAGGCCAGAAATCAACAAAGCACAGAGGCCAACCAAATCTGATAGCATAGCCAGTGTAGAACAGAGACCAGATGGTCAGAAATCAGAGAGGACAGCCAATGGAGCACAGAGGCCGGATGGTCAGAAATCAGAGAACACAGCTAGTGGAGCACAGAGACCAGATGGTCAGAAATCAGATCACAGCCAGTGGAGCACAGGGCCGGATTGTCAGAAACCAGACAGTACAGACAGCGGAACATAGAGACTGGATGGTAAGAAATCAGACAGCACAGCCAGTGGAGCACAGAGACCAGATGGTCAGAAATCAGCCAGCGGAACACAGAGACCAGATAGTCAGAAATGAGACAGCACAGCCAGTGAAGCACAGAGATTGGATGGTCAGAAATCAGACAGCACAGCCAGCAGAGTTCAGAAGTTGGCTGGCTGGCCAGATATCAGAGAGAAACGATTGTGTGGGAGGGCCAGCGTCCTTGCCTGTTTTTGCCTGTACTGAGCAACCATTCCTGACGAATGTAAGCAGAGAATCAGCACTGGGAGAAAGGACAGCTGACATTGATTGATGTCTCAGGGCTTTTCCTGATTCGCTGATTAAACCCATCAATCTATATGCAGAAGAGGTGTCGGATGCAAATGGAACCAATCAGGCCGAACAAAATGGTTTTGTCAGGAAGGGGAGGGCCAAGGTAGCTGTGCAGCAGGGGATTTGGGCTGATGCACATCTATTGTATAGGCATTCCGGCTTTTGTTCTCGTACCTCCAATGGGGTTTTTGTATGAATTAGGGTATATTTACTCAACATATCTATATATAGAATTCAACTGAAAATGTACATTTTGAAGGTCTTACCCGCATATTACTTTTCCATTGCAGGTGACTTTCAGTTTGTCTGCATCACTCTCCACACTGTCTGGGTAACCGTCTGCATCTCTCTGCATTGTCTGGGTCACCATCTGCGTCGTCTGCATCTCTCTGCACTGTCCAGGTCACTGTTTGCATCGTCTAAATCTCTCTATACACCATCCAGGTCACCATCTGCATTTCCATCTCTGCCCTTCTGACCCTTAACTTTTCCTCCGTTTGCCTGAGGTGGAATAGCTCACTAAAACCAGATCAGATCAGAATCTTTTTAATTAAGTAACAAATCCTGTTGGCATAGTAACAACCCAGCTAATTTATCAGGGGAAATAGTCTGAGGGACTGTCAAGTTGCTAGGCAACAGCCAATAGAAGCACAAAGGCAGGCAATAACAAATTGCATAGGATGTAGATGTTATGATTGGCCTCTTGTCTGGGAAGGCTGGAAGAGTAGAGAGATTGGAGGCAGCTACAGTACAGGCTTACACCTGCTATTCATTTGCTCAGGGAATCTTCCATTAACTGACCGCTCAGTACCGCAAAGGCACAACATTTTACCACCAGCTGACTCACCTGATTTCAATGGCAGTTAATTTAATTGCAATACGATAGCGCTTCTTCAGAAAAACATTAAAGCAGCTGCAGGGAACATTTTCAGATTTAAGCTATTTATTTCCAAACAATTGGATGGATACAGAGAGCTCTGTCAGTAATACAGCACCCCTCGTTTAGACGGTACTTGTGAGCCACAGAAATCACGGGTGACTTGGTGTTCTTCATCAAGACTGCAGCATAATGGCGTAAAAATCCACATCATAACATGACATTTTTCATATATGACATGCGACAAAAAGAGCTAAGAGAGACAGCGTAGTTCTAGCACGCGGTACACTCTCACAGCTGGTGCTGCTCTGTACCTGCAGCATAGGTGAGCATGCAGATCGAAGGCAGACTTGTGCTGGATCCAGCGTATTACACAACCAAAGCTATGTTAAAACTACCACGGTGGTCTGTTTCATGCATCATTACAAGCTGCGGAAAAGGAGGAATTTGAGTGACTTCTGGGTGCGTGCGTATTCTAAAGAGACACATACTCCAGTTCAGTTTCACGCCGCTGCACAGCACATTAATAAAGAATATACAAAAATTCTGCTGGATTCCAATCTAAATGTTCTTTGGTCGGATGTGGATGGTGTTTAGATGAAGCATATTCATCTTATTTAAATAATCAATTTTCTGTCACACTAAATGCTATGTTCCTTAAATTGATGTTAGCAACAAGGATCATTTGTTTCTGCTTTGTAATGCCCATAAAATTTATATTTTACATAAGTAGTTGTAAAACCTTCAAGGCATGACTGAAGACACAAGCCTGAGCAGATCGACAGACAGACAGACATACAACCAATTCCAGCAGCAAACAGCCAGTTGCTTAATTTAGCAAACCACAGGCCACTTATGGCCCAGAAATAACTTAAACTTGATGGTCCACCTGGAGACTACCATCTTAAGTGAAGGCCCAGTAGTTGTGACCTCACTCTTCTAATTTGCCCTGATACAGAAAATGACATCACTGGCAGTGAGGCCTCAATACTGCAGCAAATTAAAAGAAACAACAGATCAACAGCAGCTTCTTGGGGGTGGGTCCATGATGCCCCCTCTTCATTGGTGGAGACTCGATGTCACTCAGAGGCATCTGTGCGATTTAGATGAACTCCTGAATGAATATGCAAAAGCTGGACGCATGGGAGAAGTCCAATCACACAGAGCAGCAGTGGCGGGACCATAAATCTTTGTCTGTTTCAATCGTGGCTCAGGCCGAAACGGTGTAAAACTCCAGCAGGGATGTCATCAATTCCTGTTAGCTCCTCTGTCCCTCTTTGTGCCGCGGCCGCAGTGATGGATTGACTTTGTCATTTGTGCTCAGTTCACAGTGTGTTAACATGGAAGGGCAAAGCTGGGTTGTGCAGAAGGGGTTTCCAGAGTGCGGGATATTACCGGACTCGACTGCTGGGACTGAAGCGGCTGTGCAGAAGAGACAACTAAAAAGCAAATCGTAATACAGCTGAAGAATAATTCCCTTACAGGAGATTTTAGGGGGAGACTCTGAGCCGTCGTGTCCCTCACGGACGCACCTTGAACAGAATGACAGCTTCAATAGGTGCTGAGAAGCTAACATATCATGGTAACATCCTAACCCACCATTTACTCTCTATTTTGAAGCTGACAAAGACGGCCCCCATATCTATTCTCCATTAGGCAGAAGTCAACAAAATCATTACTACATGCTTGCCACGAATACCTGTACAACGCTGTGCCCCACAGCCAACCCTGTGTGATTTACATAGAGTCTACAGAAAGCCTGTGTCTTTCTGAAGCACTGCACTGTTGCATTCTTTAAACATTTATGCAATAGTACCATCAAACTGCAAGCATCTATGGAAGTGGAAAGATGTGGTTGCAGTGCAGGTACGCCCAGGATAACAGTGACAAGCTATGTTACAACTCCAGCTGTTCATCCTGATCTGTTTAGGAACCTGGCTCAGCAGGGTTGAACCCAGAAAATATAACTTGATAATAAGATTTGCAGACGTCTGAGGGCTGAAAAGAACTGGGGATGAAAAAAAAAAAAAAAAAGATTTAAAGCAAAGCAGATCATGCAAAAATGTAATAAGAGCAGGACTGCAGCCCTCCATGAATGTGATGAACGGTAATATTGAAACAGGGTAATACTCCTCCCTCCACAGGGAGAAAACTTCTCCCCAAACATACAGGCTTCTCTGAAGACCAGCTAGCTTGCTCATTCAGTCCATGTTCGTTCCTGAATGAGCTGCACTTAACCCGGTGAAGTTCTAGGCAGTAGCACCCTACAGGAATGTGATTGAGTTGGTCTGGCAAAGGACACATCACTATGGCAGATTCATCAGTACTGGGAGACACTGTGGTCTCTGTGGTTGTTTCCAAATCAATGCATCTACTCAGGGAGGTGTTAGTCTTTCTGGCTCACCAAGCATTTTGAGCAAGCCAAATTTTTCACTTTTTCCACCTCCCTGGGCTGCACCGTCTCTGGTCCGTCCTAAGGGCTGCAGCAGAGCAGAAGGGAGGGAGGTTGTGAGGCCTTGCCACATTGTAGTTTTCTGCTTCCCACCAGTCATGATATTCACTTAATCCAGCTCCAGGTCCATCCACAGATCATCAGGCATGTCTTCCTTCCTTCCTTGAAGGATGCTCTCGAGAACAAGAGTTACTCACAAAAAGACCAGGTGCCAGGGTCACTCGAACAGAGCGTAGCATGTCCCAAGAACCGGTGCAGTCACCGATACCCGAGACGTGTGCCAGCTGTCGGTCAGGAGTGGGGCCTGGTCCACATGCTGTGTTTGGCCAAAACTGGACAAAGACTGCAGTTTGAAGTGACTTCAGATTAAATATGAAAGCTGGACAGGAGCACTTTGGGGGGAAAAAAAAAAATGCTTAAATCTGCAACACAAAAAAAGAGCTTAAGACACCAGCAGGACCCTCAGCTGTACCCCTTCCACAAAGATACTCTCCTTTTCGCCATTGCAGGGAACTGAAGGGGGAGCCGAACGAACTTTCAAAAAGCAACACTGGAGTTTTCACAGGACCTGGAGTAGTCTGCAGGAATCACTAACAGACAGCACCTCTTGTCCTCCATCGCAACGTGCTGTAGAACATTAGCCAGTAAGCGTCAATGCATTTCAAAGCTTCAGATCTAGGCATCAAATGAACGGAATTGTGCATTAGGTTACCAAGGACTATTTTACAGAATGCTAATTAAAAATGAATCACAATAGTCTACAATATTGGCTGTTTAATGGATTGAAAAATACCACCCATCAGAGACTAACAATGAAAGCCAGGATTGTAATCACACAAATGTGAAACAAATGAAACCCCAAAGTTCACAGAGAGCAGGTCAATGCTTCCTTCTTGACAAGGGATAACCCTTTACATCCCATGTTCACAAGGCCAGAATGAAAGAGACCGCATAGGACCGTCACCTCTAGTGAAACGGCTAATCCTGTTAAGCTACTCCATTCACTCAGGAGCGCCACACGAATGTTCAATCATTTCTTCTTTCCAGGCCAAACTGCTATCCTCAGTTGGAGTTCAAAACCTTCTGCTAGCCTCCTATAGCCATGAGAAGCTCAAGAAAAGGAGGTGAGCTAGGACTGGAGGTGAAAACCATATGGCCTTGGCTCTGACTCGCGACAACTGCTGTCTAATCTGAGGCAAAAATGCAAACCCACCAGAAGCATAATTAGAACATTGTTTGTGCATTTATAAGGTGCTATTTAGGGAGACTGCCGGCTGGGAAAAATTTAGGATTTATGATAAGCACATAGACACACACATACATACATTATAAATACACATAGATACACATATAGTTTATACTTATTACAGGTGAGTAAGAGGATCATAAGGTGCTCTGGTATATTTCAGGATTGGTACAATGAGTGAAGGAAAGGGGAAAACCTGATCGCATTTCAGTTACTTTTTTATGAAGTCATTGTGGTTTTATGCAAAATAATTTCAGGGAACGAGTGGAACTCAACAGCGCCCTCTTGGGTCCAGTTGCCAGGAGGCTGATTTGCCTGGGATGGAGCGGAATGAAGAGATGCGTCTCCTGGGTGTTCTCGACGCTTGAGGTGATCACAGTGCATTGTTTGTTTGGTAAATAAAACCGACGTCTTCTCGGGCTCCGAGGCTCCCCTCCCCCAGAAGGGCTGAGGTCACACTTGAGGGCCAGTCACACAGAAGCAGAATAAGGTGGCCCTTGGAGTGCCTGGCGACCACAGAGATCACTCACATCTCCCATAATCATCAAGGCAAAGCGTGGATGCCACTGTCATTTACATAATACCATTCTGACACTTTTACTCCGGCCATCCATCACGACCAGGACGAGACCCTCTCTCTCCCCCGATTGTGTCTCCTGTTTATCTGCCCAAGCACACAAGATTGATTCCCCATCCGTTCTCTCCCTTATGTTCGGCAGATAGGACTTTTTGCAAAGTGATGAAGCGCCGAGTCGGCTAATAATGAGGAGAGAGACGCATCCAGACCGGTCCAAGACGTCGCTCTGCTTCTCGGGTGTGTCAAGCAGCTAACATCGGGTTCGAGGGACAGAGATCTTCTCGGGTGTGTTCCCTTAAAAATGGTATTCTCTAGTTATCGACACCATAGAACGTCATAATTTAACTCGGAGAAGGGAATGAGACGTGGAGGAAGAGACAACACCAGCGGCACACTGCCCAGGGTACAACATTGCCAGCAGTAGCTGTGAGGCTCACTCTGTTAGATACAAAAATAACACTGTGCAAAATTAGCTATCATAACCAAGATACCAGTACAGCTAGGGCATTCTGCTGAACAACCTTCTGAGAACGTTAGCCATATATACTGTACTGTTTACCTTCACACAGGCTTCAACAAAACATTTCAAGTATTCAAATACAGCAGTCACATTTCGTTGTGATTTGTGCCATATTACATTCCCGAAGACTACTAGAAAGATCTTCATGAAATGTCTGGGGAATGATGGTCCTCGAAGTGAATGAGTCAGGACGTCGGATTTTGGGTTTTATTAGTAGTTTGCTTTGTGACATTGTGCACAAAATGTTTAACGTGACCACATTAGAGAGATATTGCAGAGCAGAGCCAGCGCACTAAAAATAATTAAACACAGCATGTGTAGAGTACATTTGAAAACAGAGAAAAGGGAACCCAGAACTCGAGTTCGACTGAAGAATATAGCCATTCTGTGTCATACTGTGCAAATGGTATCTCATCCACTTTTTTGCATTTGATCATATATTTGAATAATTTTGTATCGCATGATTGATTTTAGGTGAGTCCTCTCAATCATTTTGATCGATTCAACTCTTCTATACAAAATAACCAGAATCTCAGACAGACATCCAGTCATATTTCCCCTGCTTTGCAGATCGGAGACGCACTCAGCATCCAGATCTCTCGTGGACATGCCGGATTCTTCCTTCACACCTGTTCCCCCGATCATCTGTATTACACATACCATGAGAAACATGCCACTTGCTGTGCATTCTTTCGACAGTCTCCTTCCTTAAAGTTTTGTTTATGATAACAGAAAACCATTAGCTGCTGTCAAAACCCAGAAGAAGAGAGATGATTTTTTTTATTGAAATAAGATTAAAATGATAACTTTGGCAGCAGCTTCCACCTGATAAAATATTTCAACTCATAAGCATGGTGTGAGCATAAGGATTAAAGCACAGGCAGGGCGGGGAAGCGGGAGAATATTCATCATATGCAATAAAACAAAAGGTGCCATGGGAAATAACAGTGATATTAAAATGAGAATGAGACACAATCTATCTGAAAAGTGCAGATTTAAGAGTGTAAATAATGACAGGAGAAAAAAAGCCAGGATAACAAACCCTAAGCCTGCCTAATAGAATGGGGGGCAGCCTAATTCTGTACGACTTTGGTCAAGGTGTGCTTAAAGTCTGAACATAGAGCTGTGTGCATTTCTCCCTTGAAAACGTCCTACATCCTACTCACATCACTTGTTTAAATACCAAAACTAAGCTGTTATGCTGTTAAGACAAACATACAGAAGGGGGGAGGGGGCATGACTATGGGGAGAAGGTCTGAGCTGAAAGACCCAGATGTGTGACACTTTTACAGGGGGAAATGTAAAAACATTAAGAAAACCACTGAATGACAGAACAGCATACAATTGGGTGGTCTTACAGACACATGGGCTGACCCCAGTTCTGGATGCAAGTTTAGCCCATTTGTACGTCCGTACAGATTTAGATGCAATTGGCCCAGAAACTGAAGAATCAGTAAAACTGTGTCAGCCCACTTGTCCACTGTAGCATCCAATTTAAGATAAAGTTCTGCAAAATGATCCCAAACAGCCTCTACATTCAGGGTCATGCCAGAGAGGAGAGGAGGGGGTGCACACAAGACCAGGCTAACCTGCTGTGTGATCGGCATGACCGCCAAGGTAAGGAGATTGGTTCATACTTACTACACGCTTGGCCTGGAGGTCCTGTTCTTCCGAGGGGCCACAGAATGATCAGGGCAATTATCAGAGTAGAGAGATATGCTATCTTGGCTCGCGGCAAAGTGGAAACGCGCCAGGACCCATTTCAACTGCTTAGGCCAAATTAGATCTTACGATATTAGAACACTGAGGAATCACTTGGGTCACCGGTGGGTGCCAACAAGTACTTTCTTCTCAGTTTATCAGAGCTAAAGATGACAAAACACACAGACCAACACAGCAGCAGTGGAGTCGCCTCTCCTTTTACTCTTTCGGTGGGTAAGTCCACACGTGGGGAGCGTGACATTCCTCGCTACCCACAATCATGCCAACGCCAGCAAATCTTTCCGCTGACATCTCCTGAACTGACCAGAAACCGCCATCTAACATGCCATTTCACAGTCAAAGACGTCTCTCTCCACCAGGACACTCGGACCAAGTCGAACGATTTCACCGCTCTCACGCAGCAACCATTCAAAGGGTCATGCGTCTGCCACACTGATGTTTCAATGCTGTCTTTGACCTCCCATAGGATGGGAGAATAAACTCTACTTCACATATGAAAATTGTATACGGATTATGAAGACAAAAACACAAAAAGACTACCTATGTAACTTTTGCTGATTTTTATTTTCTCCATTCAAGTACACTTACATCTGTGTGTCCATGTCAGTTCAGGTTCTTTTTTTTTTGCTTATTCCATGTATCTGAGTCTTGTTTGCTTCTAAACTGAGTGAAGATGGAGCGCTGGTGACTCTTAAGGTTAATTTGAGCACTACATGCCAGCTGAATGATTGATGCGCCTCAGACAGACTCCAAAATATTAAACACAGTCTCATTTTTCCCCTGACAAACAAGAGACAAGGATCTTGCTTGAACGCATTTACTCACAGCAAGAAACGTCCAGGAAAATATTGATTGGCATCTACTTAGACCCATATCAGTGGATGAATGAATCTCCATCCTGTCTGTCTGATCATGACTGACAAATATTTTCGGCTGTAGCGTTTCTACTGAATGCTTCAATACGCTTCCGTCTGAAAAACAGATATATTTCCCAATGACAAATCATTGTGACCGATTCAAATCACAAATGCCACTTGTGTTTGGTCATAGGTATACGGATACTTTGTGATATCAACTCTCCTGCTCTGTCACTAGCTAAATGACCAGGTGTTTATGAGTAAGCACAGGTCTAAACTGTGGAACACACTACAGTAAGAACGTGATTTTGTGGAATTTGGAAAACGGCAGCCACATCAGGGCCACACTTAGCTGAGATTTTATTTGAGTACCATTTTTCTTGTCATGCAGAAAAATGCAGCCAACAAGAAGCATTTTGAGCTATGAAGAGGTTGATTCTGCTGCTAACTGGCTTATATTTTTGTTGCGTAATGAAACTCTCCCACACGCCACACTGTTAGTGTACAAAATGCTGCTTTAAACCTAGCTACACGTTTCTGGTCCTGTTCCTGGTGAAACAGACAGGCTTGGATGCTCATGTTTGTTTAGAGACACTGCATTTAGGCCATTCACACAGAGCCTTCCCCAAGACACCTTCCTGTGACCCCAGCTCCCTTCTGTGATTCGCTCTAACCAGGTACCCCTGCCAGGTGAAAGACTGCTCTTCCCGGTGGAAGGTCTCTGTAGCAGGAGGTGGACATGGCGGCGCTTAAAGGGTTAACAGTGCTCATCGAGTACAATAAGCAGGTGTGCTGCTCCACAAGGGGGCCGTACTGCGAGGCTAAAGGACACAGGAAGTTTGGGTTCCAGCCACCGGCCCTCGAAAGAAGAGCTGTTCTAGCAGATGCCCTCTGTGACCAGCATCTGAAGGACAATATTACACAGGATATACGTATAACGTGCAGAGAGTGCTAGAGAAGCCCTGATAAAGGGGAGATGCACACAGCAGTCATTAAAAAGCAGAAAGTCCCACGGTTTTGGAGCATCTGCGCTAGTGAATTCTGGGCCGCGGCCGTCCTGCGATGGTCTGAGTTCGCGGCTATGTGACGGCTAACCGCATCGGCGTCACGCCCCGACTCTGCTGTCATACTGCTAGCTGCCATCGTGACCGCTCCTCCATGCCAACACGGCGCACACTCGCTCACACACACACAAGCCAACGCCCAGCAGGTGCTCGTTCACTACTTTACCGAATTACTTCTTGGCTTTTTTGTTTTCCAATTCCGCCATTGCCTGGCTGAGCGCCAACCGGCCAGAATGTCTATTGTTGGCTCTCGTACTAGGTGGATCGCAGACAAAACCAGCAGTCTCACCAGGTTTGCACTCTCTCCCTGGGGGCGGGTCGGACATAGCTCAGGCTCTCTTGCCGTTCGAGTGCAGGCTCCACTGCCAGGCACACTGTCTGTCTGCAGCCGCTTAAACCCGTCCACTTCTTACAGTTCAAGTAACTGGTGATCTCAGGGTACATTCGCACCCATTAAAGAGCTGCTGAACTGACACAGGTGCGTCAGCATTAATTCTCAGAAATGGGGGACCCTCATATATGTTATATGTCATGCTCATAAGGGTACACACTCATCTGAAGAGCAGCACAACTAACATAGAAAAGGGCCAGGCTCAGTTGTTTTGTCTCAGGGACAAGTATGTTTATCAGTAGACCAGCAAGTACATGTGTATAAGCTAGTCATAGGGTCAATTTAAAAACAAGAATCAGTCCGTATTTTACTTGGCTTACTTCAGACACAGCTGGACATCAGCCATCTGCAACCTGCGTGATGCAAAGTGCCACAGGACAGCGTAGAGAGACTGGGTGCTGTTCTCCACGCTCGCATGAACCCCACCAAGCGTAACGTGACATCTCTATGATCGGAACACTTCCATGGCGCTCAATGCAAATGCCCCTCTCATCTTTCGGTGGCTCTCCTGAGTGCCATCTCCAGCACAGTGCCACTTCACCGTGGTCAACAACACTCCTCAGTAATTCATGTGGCCCTTAAGGTCATTTACACAGACAAGAAAGAGCCAAATTCATACTACAGTGAATGAATAACAGAAATTTCAAGCTGATGTCTCACCATTAGCTGGTCAGAGGTCAACTGCTGGGACAGAAGCTTCATATTTGTCGTATGATATTAAGATGAGCGTGCAGAAGACCCGCCTGGTCCTCGAGGGACAGCGCACACTCAGTTTTTCCAGGATTCAGATTTCTTCTCCAGAAACACACAAAGTAGCCCAGGACCCAATCTTCTCGGCTGGGGAGAGCATGCTAACCCAGGACCTTGGCAAACATTCCGCTCTGAATGTACGTCTTGTTGTCATCTTCCCAGAGTGGCGTCCTATTGGACACGGAAGTGTGATCAAGCCAGATGGGGTCTATTCACACCACTCTGAGACACCAAGGGTTTGGTGGCACCCTGCAGCCACTTCTTGTTATCTTTTGTCACCAATCTTGTGTGGCATTTTTTTTTCTCCCTTCGGAGTGAATTTTCATGTTTAGAGTCCATGTGTGTTTTAAGGCCTGTCTGTAAAAAGGGTGGATTTTAACACACCTTGTCAGGCGTACAATGATAGCAATGCTAAAACCAGACTACGACAGCTTTTGTTACTTTTCCAAGTATATAAATGAAAGCTACTCTCTCCTGGCTCTGTGCAGACCCCGTTAGCCAGGAACACCAAAACTCACTGATAAACACAGAGCCCGGCAGAGGAGGGACGAAAGAGCGTACACACCAGTTTGGAATTGGATCCATGAAGCCAAAAGACACACTCAAAGATAAATGACACACCACAGCACGAGGTCATGGGTCGCAAGGCAGCATCTGACAGGCCAGAGCTCCCTGCTAAGGATGCGCACACATTGCAGATGCCATTATCTGATGCCACATTGGCCTTAATATTCAGTTATTCAGAATCCGCCTCATTGCTCTCATTATGAATATTTCATCTCTCGGCAACTGTGAATGCTCCTGTCTTCCGCGACATCAGGGAGGTGGGCGATAAAGGGGCATGGGGCAGACTGATGTGTATAATCCAAATCGTAATCTGATCACAGGATGTAGGCTCCATTGTAAGACAGAGAATACATAGAAGACCTGTTCATAGAAAAGCCTTCAGCTGTAAGGCTCCTACTTTATAAACCAGCTTGCCAGCCAACGTAACGCATGTTCCCAGGTCTCAGTATTGAAGTTTAGTCCGAGGACCAATTTTCCTCCAGCCTAGAGTAGTCCAAGTCTAAACTAGTCTAACTGAATGCCGTTTCGGCCAGCCTTTTCGGTGCACTTTCCTACCTCCCCCGCTCAGCTTCAGCAACCAGTATCTGCATGCCTCCACTTGATGAGGGGAAAGGCCCACCCTGAGGGGCACAGCATGTTAGAGTGAAGGCCCAACACAGCCTGGAGACAAAAGGATGTGAAGAGTCTGGAGTGAACAGATGAAGATGATGGAGCTGTTAAAGAATGCTCCCGTCTCCCCCTCTGACGAGGCGTCAGCTTTAAGCGCACGCTCCCTTCACCTCAATGGCAGCCAGAGACCTACCTGAGCTTCCAAGGTGAGCAGGGAGAGTCACCATCATGGAACATTCAAAATGTTCACCAAAGGTCTGTTTACGCATAGGAAACATACGCAGTGGTGTATATTTACAACATTTGTGCAAGTACATGTTCTGGAGATCTGTTCTGGGAAGAAGGAAATGCTTTTGAAGGCTACTGGATATTGTAACAAACATGCTGGGTGTCAAAAAAAGGAAGATTATTTGGGACCCTTGGGGGCCGGTTTGGCAGACTTTAACAGTTACACTGCAACTGTGCTGCGGGCGATGTCTTTGATTTCATTAAGTAAAATATGTGGATTCATAGAGTCTGAGTGGTGTGAAAATATGGGGCTTCATTCAGGGCAAAAAGAAAACACCCGTCAGTCAGGGAAGTAGGCAGGGGTGCCCTGTTTAGGCATTAGCCAATAGAAGCCCCATGCACTCCATGGTATGGAGAAGATTAATATCGACACAACACACAAGAGGATCAGTAAAGAGCTCTTTATTTTAAATAAAGAACATAAAACTTTCCGTTCTTCATATTAAAAGTTAGATCAGATCTTTCAGGCTAATTACGCTACGTCCTTTTCAACCAAGATTAAGGAGCAAAAAAAAAAAAAAAAGACACGATAATAATAGGTAATAATAAGGAAGCCCCCCCGTCTAGCTGCGCGAACGCAGTGCATGCCCGTTTCCGACGCGCTGTTGGCCAAACCTGCTTCGACATGTCATTCGAACGAGTCTTCAATTACGCTTTTCAAAGTAGATGGCAAATATGAAACGTCGGTGCGTCGGGGAGCAACAGGCTAACAAAAGCTAATTGCTATTAGCGGGCTTGGCAGCCGTCCTCCTGCTACCCACTTCAGAGGGACGGCCGAGCCGTTTCGGGGGCGGGAGGGGTCCTAATTCACACATATGGAAATGCTTTTTCTCGCCGTTCCACCGCCTCTGCTGTAGCCAGATGGAACTAGAGAGCGCTCAGAAGCCGTGAAGGCAAACACATCAAATAGGAGGACGAGAATGCAGTTTTGGTGAGAGACCACGAAGGAGGACGCAAATAAATAAAAATAAAAGATGGGCTCCTCAAAAGCGCACAGAAGATAACGTGCTTTTTTTGAACGCCTTCTGTTCAGACTGACTTTCTGCCACTACATGTCCACCGAAGAGGAGAACGACGTGTGCAAACAGAACGACCATTTTAGTTGTCAAGCAACACCAACTTGCCAATATCGCAGTAGCCAGGGAAATGGTCTACTAGTTCATTCCCTCTTATCGCACCAAAGAAATTTATACTAATTCTACGACCTTGTTAAATGAAACCGAACAGACATATAAGCATTTATCAATCCATTCCGACAATGCAGATAATCAGATTAGCACCGAGACAATCTGAGAAATATTTTTGTCGCCAATATTCAGGGATCCTCAGGACTTCAAGACAGTCGAGGCCGTTGAGCTTTGATTGAAAAATAATCTCAAGATGGACTGCTGTACTGCCTTCAGACATGATCAAGTTGGAAGAAAACTCCAAAAAACTTGAACTGAAAGTGCAGGAACGCCACTGCAGGGATTACACTGTGTTTTGGCAAGGGGGCCAATGCGGAGTTACTCAAAATTCAGGCAGGACTCTGGCCCATGTTGAGGGAACCTCACCCCGCCCGACCCGCTGGCTGAAGCAGTAGCTGGGTTGGCTGGGAACGCAAACCTGAAGCCCCAGCAGCATTTCCTTCACCAGAGGGGAAATGCGTGGCTGGAGAGACAATGTTAAAGATGAGGGGACACACTGAGAGGGGATACAAATGGGACACCAAAGAAGAAGAAACTACTAACCCGAGCCAACATGCCAACAGAGAGCCTGAGCTGTGCGTGTGAAAGTGCTCCTTTGAATTGCGAAAGCACCCTCATGCTTAGGCAGTCACCCCGAGTCAAAACAGGAGGATAAAAGCTAATCGTTGAAGGCATCCATCAACTGACGCCATCAGCTTGTAGCGAAATGAAATAAATAATGAGCGCCGTGCCCTGGGGACAGGTGCACTTTTTGCTTGGCAGAGTTTCATCACACGCACGGCGCAGGATTTCCATCACTAATTTAAAAGCTTCAAGTTGCCCAGAAGAAAGGGAACTGTGAGCTGGTACCTTTCCGCCGCTCAGGGTAACAGCTGAAGAAAGGAGGCTCAAGGAGGGACTATCTTTATCCGTCGTCTCCTGGGACTCGTCTGAGAGGCTGAAACGAACACTAATGCATGGCTCGAGATTGCCAAGAATAAAATGATAAGAGCCCATTACTACTGGTCTGAGTTTAGTATTTGCGTATTATGATGTAATCACAACCTTACAGAATTTGTCTGCTAAAGCACCACATATAATGCAGTGGGGAGGGGGGCTCTAGCTTTACAAAGAACAGTAAAAACCATTGGGGGGGGCCCTCCCTACAGCTGCTTTCATTTACCATTAAATTCACTCAAATCCTTCATGTTTCTGTTCCTCAGCCAGCAGCACAATTAACTTTTCAACTTGTGGTAAAGATCAGCTTTTTTTTTTTCAAGAAGCCACCAACAGACTAAACTATTTCAATAAAACACTGCTGGATAATTAAACATTCCTTTAACACTTTCCCTCCTGGCTTGACATAAGATCCCCGAACAGAGTGACAACAGACGGGCAGCAATGGGTAGGGACGGAGGTGACATACAAGAATGCAAATGTGCAGGGCAACCAGAATAACTTGCCAGTATCAGTCAAGGTCACCAGAGACCCAGGGGTCACTCCAGCTCAGAGAACAGCTACACATGTCCCAGGTCAGCTGATTTCGAATAAGCTGTGCTGCCTTCCTCCATACTGGATGTGCTCTTGTCACTATACATTAGCAGTGGGAATGTGGGAATGATTCAGTCTCCTGGTGACATCATTTTCACTATCCAAATTTCAGTGCAACAGCATGCCACTTTACTTCAAGTGACCATTAAAATAGTCTATTCCAGTTACACAAAGTGTCAAAATTCAAATGAATTCTTAGCTGTTAATCACAGACCACCAAAGTGCAAATGATCATCTTGCTCTCCAAACCACTTCTCCTTAAAGCGCCTTCCCTGTCACGCTGACCCGCAGGCTGAGGTTAATTGAAAAATTAAGTTGATAAAGTAATTAATGCAGTTGCCAGCACACTGGACCATACCTCCTGTGGCTCAGACTGGCTTGTCCGAATCCTGAGCAGGCAGTCTCCCCCAGATGCTCTGAACGGCCTGCGCGTACTGGTTTACACCGCAGAAGGCATCCGCCGAGAGCTGCCGATGAAAGAATGTGTGGCAGGAAGTTCTGGCTGCGTGGGGATTCATAATACGTACTCCCGAAAGGAGCAGATTAATTATGGATGAAAGATGCAAGCTAAACCTAATCACACGAGGGAGAAGCGCCTCGTACAGCATGAAATATATATACGGCTTAACTCCTTTATTAAGAGCATATTTAGAAAGGGATTATTGATTCTCATAATGGACAATGGAGGAGAGCCTTCCACTCATCAGCCTTATCTGTGGCACTAAATGAGGACGATGGTGTTCCCAGAGCGCGCGACAGAGAGGAAGAGCGGCACAGCACGCCCATTTCGCTGCCCATGTGACCTACTTGGCACTTCAACGGTCCCCTTGTGTTTTTTTTGGGGTGTATGGCACCTTTTCTAACTTATATAATTTCACAGAAGTGCCTGCTCAGGTCACGCATGTTGACTTGACCTGCACTCGGGTCTTACCACGGTCAGACTGCTGGCCCGTAGTGTAAACTCCTGTCAAAGAGGCAGCTGACCTCTTTCTAACGGAGTCCGTGGGTTTAATGAAGCGGCACGCCAAGCAAAGCAGCATTTTAACATTCATGGCAGCTATTAATAGCTAGTCTACGCGTTCCAGAGAGAGAGAGAAAAAAAAAATCACCAGGAATTAGAAAACTGTGTTGTGGATGTTAGGAATACGATTTAAATGGAGCAATCTCATTGGTGTCATCGTTCTGCTCATGGATACATGATTAGCTTTGGAGAAACAGAGGATATAAGACTGGGCAACAACTGTGGGCACAGATAACCCGACACCAGCAAAAAATTTGACTTTGGAGCTCAAATTTTATCGAAGGTGTTATTTTGACATCTTTTCCATAATGCAGTTATGTTTATTGACTGGACAAGACATAGCCTGATCTTTTAAAAAATGTCTCAACAAAATTAAAAGGAGAAACTGGGCTATTTGGGTCGGATTAAGATAAAATCAGGGTATCATAGCTGTGAAACCTTCTGGGCCAGCGCCAGGGGCCTCACTATTTAAAATCCAAATGGCAAATTTATACAAGACTGAGCCATGCTGTCTCTAAAGGGGGCCTGTCAACCCAGGTCCGTCAGAGGAAAAATCCGGTAAAACACATCAGAAAGGCATTCCAGATAAGCATCACAGAGCCAGAGAGAAGGTACCAATGAACGACGACGGGATATCACATCACACGAGAAGCCTCTGTGTATTTGCCCTGATGGTCACAAAGTACAGGACAGTAGCATCAAGGTAATTAAACAATATGGAAAACAAACCAGATAAAGAAGAGAAAGCAAGAGGTCACACACCACATGACCACTGAACAGAACGTTAGGCGTGTGGGAACACTTAAGTACTGTCATAAATATGTGCCCCACTCTGTAAACGGATATGTTCAGAACATAGGGCTAACGATTGCAGAAGTTTTAAGAAAGCAATGGAAAAGCATACATTACTAGTGATGGGACGCTTCGATAGCCAGCAATAATTGGTAGTTCAGGATACTCCCACCTACCACAGGTTTGGTAGCCTCATTTACCTCCAGCATTGATTGGTTAGTTCAGGATACTCCCACCCACCACAAGTTTTGTAGCTTCATTTAGGTCCAGCATTGATTGGTTAGTTCAGGACACTCCCACCCACCACAGGTTTTGAAACCTCATTTGTTAAATCACTATAGACTACATCAACAGAAAAGTGTCGTGATGGTGTTCATTTAAAAAGAGGTCTTAGGAAAAAAATTAAGCAGGCTGCTTTATACAGGGTCAAAAAGCTCTTCTTAAGAGGAAATAAGTATGCAGGATTGAAGAGAACCTTTTGTCCACATACTGCTGGCTAAGATGGCGAGCATGACCTTGGAAGCAAGCTGGTAAAAATGTAGTCGAAGCCCAGCTACGGTTGCCCGAATTGTTCAGGATGACCTTTGATGTCTGGATTCGTCAAGGCACGCTGATTTACCTAACTGTGCATCAGGCGGCACCTGATGCGATGATGAAATGGCTCCACTAGAAATGTCAGTGCCTCTACATTGCATTGTCACAATACTGGTGTCATTTCTTTCTTTAGGCACCCATTTAAAATCGGTGCGGCTGGTTTCCTGATTGTCATATTTTTTGTTGCTCATTAATTGTAATTGTGGTCCAGCTACGCAAGTTAAACCTGAATAAGCATCGGTTTAGTGTTGCTGTTCATGAAAAGGGATTTCTATAATGTCTAGACCAGCACTAAACAGACTATTTTGTATAGATATCCTATTATAATCAGTAATTGCATAATTAGTGGTTACGCAGATTATCGATGTGAAAGCTGGTGGAACCTGGAGAGACACCTTGAGGTAAACTGCTGAAATGCAGAGTGACACCCGTGATAGTGACATGGTCGCGGGGTGGAGGGTGTGCGCCTCGAGCATACGTACTGTCAATACCGATAGAGCTGCTATTAGCGCTGAATTAATTCCTAGTACTGAGGATATACAGTACATTGAGATGAACACTGTGCATTCAGTCAGCTTCGGTCAGAAGTCAATCCTATGAGTGTACACTGTCTAAGCCGACGTCAGCTGGACTAGCTATCCTCTACACGTTGAAGTCTACGACCCCCTTTGGAAAAATTCAAGTAGCTAGACTGGGGGTAACGCCATTTGGGCGTTGGTTGCGATGTGTGTGTTCGCCACTCTGGATTCACCTGCTGGGGTGCACAGCTTCAACCTGCCGGCTTCCTGGACAGGATTATACTGCCCAAGTAGAATTAGGGTGTTCTGTCCATTTTCGTCCACGGGGCTGGACGTGAAGGACCATAGTTTGCTCTTAAATGCTTAAGCATGCGTACAGCCTTCCTCTAGACTCACATACACAAGTCAGACTTATCACTGACACAGCTTATTATTCACTTTCCCGACAGACCCTGTCTGTCTGAAGTAGTGCTGTAGCCAGAGGCAGCCTCCAGCACAAGGCCATTAGCTCAGCTGGTCTGACACCACCAGCGTGGGAGCGGCTCTTAAGCACTGTGGGAAATAAGAGGCAGAGTGTCTAACAGGGTAGGCCTCTGGATGGCTCTCTGGGCTTAGACTGGACACAAACGCCAGATCGGGTGGAGAAAAATGTAATGGGAAGGTCTGGTGAAAAGGTGTCAGTCATAGGAGCACACGATGGCTCGGCAACTCTGTAGCCAGCAGGAAACTTCAAAAACTTAAAAGCGGTGACTACAGGTAAACACACGTGTACCTTGGTCTACTAAATGAGATCTGAAGACTGAAGCCCAGCAAGGCATCTCACACTAGGGCCTTTTCAAGGTCTAGCCATGAGGGAGGCAGCTGAGGCCTGGTACTCTTCATGAGAGCAGCTCAAGTGAGAGATATGCACGTATGAAACCAGCACTGAGGAGAAAATGGGGAGCAGAATCAGACTTTATTCATCCGTATGCGGACATTTGTCAGTTTTCACAAATCTCCATTAACTGGTGAGAGCAGGTTTTGGGGTCAGAGCCCAGGGTCAACCAGCATACAGCACTCCTTGGAGCAGTTGGGGCTAAGAGTTTTGCTCAGGAGGCCATTGGTGAAATGAGCACACTGCTGGCTGTGGGATTCAGACCAGCAACCTTCTGGAGACCCGCACACAGCCCTATGCAGCTGAGTCACACACCGCCTGTGACATGTCCCCCAAATGTCACATTTTCCTGCCCCAGTCTATTCTGAGTAAAGACAGCTGCTTATCCTGATTTGTCAGCGGTAGTGATCAGCAATCTCCCACTTGATTCAATCAGGGATATGCTAGCAAGGTCTGTGCCAATCAGAACATCGGGGCATCAAGGTCATTATTAGTTCAACAGTGGGCCCAACACGACCACGTATCAGTTCACACAAGCTGTACACCATTCACCCGTAATAATAAACACATTTTACATGTTGTAAAGTGATGCACAAAATGCCCTCAAATTCATTTTTGATGCAACAGGAAGCATGCAGAACAGCGAATGCCTCTGGAAAGATCAAGTGGCAAGAGAAGGGAGGACGGGCCCGGCGGTCATTAAGCAGCAGCAGTCTGGGCACTGCTCAGGCGAGCTGCTGTTAGGCTCACCCAGAGCCCTGGTGGGGCAGCCACATGGACACACAAAGGAGCGCAGTGAACATTCCGGACCATGTGGCCTGCCTGAGATGAGCATGTTCGTGAGGTGGGGTGGGGGAAGGGTGGCATTTCATCATCTATTAAATGTGGAGGGCCACTTAGGGGGCTAATGAGGACAATTTTTAGTGATCAATAAATGATGAGTTATTGATTTTTCTAAGCTCCTTCTGTCCTTTGAAAGTCAGGGCCCCTTTAAGAAGGGCCAGGCAAGAGGCCACGTAAGCAATGCGTGGGTGATGAAGTCTGTAAGGACAGTCATAGGACATGGTGGGAGAGGACAGTCACAGTCCAGGAGGACATGGTGGGAGAGGACAGTCACAGTCCAGGAGGTCATGTTGGGAGAGAACAATCTGAGTTCAGAAGGCTACGGTGGCAGAGGACTGTCATAGTCTAGTAGTTCAGGGTGGGAGAGAACAGTCACATCCAGTAGTTCAGGGTGGGAGAGAACAGTCACATCCAGTAGTTCAGGGTGGGAGAGAAGTCACAGCGTGATTACAATGCACCCAATTTTCTGGGAATAATCTGAGCAACATGTCAATGGAAGTAACTTTCACTGTACTTTCAATTTCAAGTGTCTCAGGACAGACCTTAACTGTGTTTGTCACCAGCCATACACAGTGTCTATTCAATTCAAAAACGAAGACAGCTGAAATCACTCAGACCTGGCTGTAGCAACTAGGCATCCACAAACAGGTGACAGTAAAAGCAGAAAGTCAGAAAACCTCCAACAGGATCACCTCGACCTAGAGAGATCCTCTTCTGAGGAAGACTACTCCTCTGAAACACAAAACAGGCAAAAATAATTTAAATGCATCGCAACCTAACCGGAAAAGGACCTGGAAAAAATTATCCTCAGAGTGAATATGAACACAATGGTAACATGTTGAATGGTTTCAGTCCTCTCTTAGTCATCCTCACTGACTTTGGTCACTAGGCCTGAGAGAATCAGAGGCAACCGCTTTCTCACTTCCTGTGAGCAGGTTCACCCAATATTTGTTGCTTCTTGGTTACAACTAAAACATGAAATGCAACCTAAGATGCAGACTTCCTTTCTTAGTATAGTTTTGGGCATTTTGCTGCAGACTGTACCAGCAAAGGTCAAGATATGGTTTGTGATATCGATGACTGATTTCCTGTTGAAAGTGCAAGTGGAATAAAGAAACAAAGTGAACGTACATGATACACAACGATCATCTGCCATCAGACGGCAGCTCTAGGTATCATTGCTGTTTTCACATGCTCACTGTTTGCTATAAGTAGGACTTTGAAGGCAATATTAGGTGCACGAGATCACTGGGCTGCCATACACTGCAGAGTGTAATCCTTATAAATCGATTTTTGACATGTCACCTGGAAAGAAGTGCACACAAGCTAAAAAAAAAAAAAAATTGCAGCAGAGCTACCCGATTTGGGCTGACTTCTGAGCTGGACTTTGCCAAAGTGAGAAAGCTGTCCCAAGAGGACATGCTTTGATCTTTTAGCCCGTTACACAACTACACAATGCCACAGAGAAACGAGGCACTTCAGGCTGTCACAATTTAACTGGAAGGTTTTCACTCCCGGTCCAAGTGAAAGCAGCACAAAGGCCATGAGCTTGTTCTGCGTAGTAATTTAGAGAGTGATGTTCTTGAGAAGGCAGCCAGAAGAGCGAGAGGGTCTAGTGGTGTCCTCTCCTCCAGCACGGTGTTGGAAACCAAAGCACGACTTGTGGAGTCAAACAGCATGCTCTAATCATGTCCCCAATTAACAGTGCCGAGGAAAGATAAGATGCCCTTTCCTCAGAAAAAGGTTAAACATTCATGAGGAGATAAACTCCACTGACCCCTGCAGGGCGGGGGTGGGGGGATGGCCAAAACATTCTGAGGAAGGGACGGATAGTAGGGGTCTTTAATACCCCCCTGTGGATGCTGCCTGGTGTCCCCATCCTGTCGTGCAGAGAACCCCCTCTTGCGTCCCTAATTATCTCCCCAAATTTGTAGCAGTAGCCACAGGCAGCCAACCGGATTTAGGCACAGTAGGTTTTCCAATCTAAAACCAGTATTGCAGCTAGGAAACCAGCATCTCCTCTTCTTTGCTAGGCTTCACACACAGGATTGAGACATGGAGGGAATGAATACATATACGGGTGAGAAGAGATGGGGTATCACAAGCAGGTGAGAGAGCGCCTCACTGGGCTGGGCAGGGCAGGGCGGGGTGGAAGAGAGAGAGGAGATGGGGCGTCACACGCAGGTGAGAGAGCGCCTCACTGGGCAGGGCAGGGCAGGGTGGGGTGGAAGAGAGAAAGTGGAGACGTGGTGTCACACTCGGGGGTGATCTCACCCCACAAACACGCACTGGTACTCTGCAGAGAAAGCCATTTCATCTTACCATGCACATACTTGCACATGAAGACAGAAACAAACCTGGCAATGACTACAGGGGGGAAAAAAAAAAAAAAAATCAAGACACTATTACAGATTAAACACTTCGTCCCCCCATCCTATAATAAATGAACAAATGCCCCATTGAATATCAGTTAATAACTTATATTTTATGGCTTTGCTTGGATACAGACAAGTTGAATTTTATAATAGAGTTCTTTAACTTTTAATTGGATATGAAAATATCTTTCCTTGGTGTCACTAATCCCCAAAAGACAAGCTGCAACATTAAGAAGAGTAAACACCGATTACGATGCTTTTTGGGGGCTGCTGGACTCGACGTAGGTATGCAGTCACGTGACGGCCAACCTGTCCCAGTCAGCCCCTGCCAGATTCCCTGCTTTCTAATCCACTTCAGTGAGAAATCATATTCAGATGAATTCAATTAACTGCACATACACTGAAAATAAACTAATCAAGATTTGATTTAAGATATCACATTAATCATGTAATAACTACATTGATCATTGATGTGATCCTAGTCGACAGGCTGGGATGTCTTTGGGTGACGATTTCAGACAGTGTGTTACTTCAATCGCATGCATTCCTCAGGAATGATCTAGCGAATAGCCTCAATGAGGCGCTGGAGAGCCCAGGCTCTGAACACTCAATGAATGACCAGTCATTGAGATGCTTTAACATCTCATGGTTTCATTGCAGCAGAGCCTTCTACAACTGATGAATCAGACACTGTAGGTCCTCCATAACAGACAGTCGGCTCCCTTTCATTTCCAAGTTGACGAAATGCATCGAGCCATCGGACCCAGGAGGAGGCGAATGCATGGCGGCAGTGAGTCCGTGTCCAGAGCCCGCTGGTGCCCTAGCATAGAGCACCCATCTCCGTCATTGCCACACTCCGCATACACAACGTGCCCAAAACACAGGCCACCCTCAGAGTCTTAAGTTTGTCTGGTGAAACGTGAACCACCTCCTTGCGTATACATAAATAAGGCAGAGTTAAACGGTGTCTCATTATCCCGGGCCTGGGGGTGGGGGGGATGGCGGCAGATGGAAGCCTTGCACAAGAACATGGCGTCAGGCAGCCGAGCCATGTGAATAATTTCCCACAGGCCCTTTTGACAAAGGGCTACCTGTGCCAGCCTGCCCAGGGGCCCCAGGAGCTGCAGCCAGGGCCCCAGTGGGAAGAGAGGGGCAGCATGGAAGGCTGCTCCACACAGCATTCATCCAGGGCCTCAGGACACATCGACAAACAGTTGGCTGGTCCCTGGGGCCTGCACTGAGATATCATATAACGGCCCCTGCAGCCACGGCCAAACAACAGCGCCACCTGCAGCCTCATTCCCAGGGACTGCTTTAGTAGAGAGCCCCAAAGGGACCAACCACTAGCTGTGTGGGACTGACCCCTGTGCACCTGCCTGCCTTAGGAACGATTATCACCAAACAACAGAAAGAATAGTGAAACAGCCATGGGTCCGTTGGACTCTGCCGTCTAGCTGCCATGCAGCAGCTGATCATTCATTTCCAGTGTTTGTCACTGCGTGAAAAAGGGACCATAGGTGCACATCTCCGAGGCTCAGCATTAAAGTACACCAATTAGCAGGCATTAGTGTCATGTCTCCACAGGGAAGGGGGAGTGACCCCACATGGGCAGAGCCAGTGAAAGGGCAAGCGCTGCCCCAGAGTTGCCCACCAGGCCTGGTGTGAGCGAGGCGGCAGGAGGTAATCTGAGGAAGTGCCCCACTGCGGAGACCCTTTGGCTCCACCCACCACAGGAGGCTATGGACCACAGGTGCGGCTCAGAGCAATGTGCCTGAGCCCAGCAGGCCCAGAAGGCCAATCAGGGGGCTCCCCAACGTCCCTGTGAACCATCCCCTGATCTCCACCCCCAGCTCCTTTAATTACCTGTGTGCCGCTCTTCACCCTAGAGCCCTGGGCTGTACACTAACCAGGACAGTGGCCGCAACAGGCAGGGCACAGCGGTACACCCCTGGGCATGCTGTCTTCCAGGGACCAGTGACCTCACGGTGATAAGAGGCCCTGCGGTGTGCACTATGGCTCAGACTAAACGATCATAATAGCCTGAGAGGTTAACCCACCTTCCCCTGAGGCGTTTAACCTACTGCCAAGAACCTGGGAGGAAACTGCCTGGTCTGTACATACAGCTTTGGCCAAAGCGTTAGGTCTGTTCAATGTCTATTCAACTCACAAAAACTAAAGGGGACACTGAGAACATTTCACCTCAAGTCAGCGAATAGGTTCCACGAGCTGGGAAACATGTCTTCAGGGCAGCAGCAGGCAACTCTGCTCTGGTCCAGCTTCCAGTGGACGGCCCAGTTCAGTTGGGTTCAGCCAAGCATACTGGCACACAGCTTGGCCCAGGGCCAGGTTTCTAGAGGACTCCCAGAAGCTCTGACTGCTACATGGTCATGTGACACATGATTGACGGCTTCCCCAAAGAGTGGGAGTAGGAACAGATGGAATATCAATGGGTCATTCGTGTATGAAAAAGGTGTCTGGGGGGCTAGTCAGGGACCCTCAGTCTCTGGGCAAACTGGAGCAATTCTCTGTGACCCCCCCGCATTATTTTCTGTGGACAAATTTTACTCCGTGGTTTCACTTTACAGCTGAGGGCCAGTTCATTATATGACTCACACAATGCTCTTAAACATAAATGGGTTTCGGGTTAAAATGATGGTCTCATTTAGACATTTGGGGTGACACATGGGGAGCAGAAAGGGCAGACACTCGCCATCAGAAATGTGTCGAGAGCCTCAAAGACACAGACTCCTACATACATAAGGCGTCACTCCATTGTCAGGTTTAAAATCTGCAGGGGACGTGTTTTACGGGTTATCTGAAGAACAATTAATTTTGAAATACTTGGAAAAGTAGAGGAATGTAATCTCATAATATAAGTAGCAGTATAAACAAAACCAAACATCTTTCTTTATAGTTAATGCTTAAATGTCAATTGATGCCAGTCTTCGGCATGGCAGAAAATCCGGAAGGCTGGTGGCTGCCATCTCCACGCTGAGCCATGTCGCATCTCCCACCCAATCACACTCCAGCACGGGGGTCAAAGCACCGACGCCAGGCTCACTTTAACATTTCACTGATGCTTCTGTTCAGCCTGGAGGACTGCATGAGGGAAGTGAAAACACATGGATGGAGACAGAAATAAATAAATAAATTAAATAAATAAATAAATACGGCCAAGGCTCCTTCCAAGCACTCAGTCTGCCACTCAGGGGCTGTATCTGAATCTGTGATCAAAAGTTATATCTGAGACCACCACAAAACTGCAAGCTTCCAACATCTAAACATCTGCTGTCATTTTGTTGTGAATTATTTATTTGTTGATTCCACTTCCTTGTTTATTTCTTCCTCTGCCGTGCTCATACATGTTTGGGTCTGCCCTGTTTAAAAAAAAAAACAGCATTAGAGTGTATGACACCCTGGGCCACACACTTTGGCCTCCTTTTTCAACATCAAATACCTTCTTAACAGCTTTTATGGATAGAAAAATGAATCTGTATTCATTTCACGTTCAGAAATATAAATATGGACACGTCTTAAAAGTTTTTCGATGACGATGCTGGCTCTACGCTGATCCTTCCCCGTGGGGAGACCTTTGGGTTCAAGGTGAGAATGAGACACGCAGGGGCACCAAGGAGGTCTATGAGAAACTAAACGGACACTGCTTTTCGAATGAAGAGAAGCAGTGAAGCCAGGCATGTTACACAGACACACGTCAACCTTGGCTAACTAACCCTAAAGTGGTCTGAAGTAGTCAGATGTTGTCATTTCCTAAGTGATAAGATGAAAACACAAGCACAAGTAAAGGTCACAGGTCCTCGTTTTCACTGGCTAGCACTATGGTCCCAGTCTGTGGCCCGTTGCCTAGTAGACGCGCCCAAAGCTGATCTCATTGCTATTTCACCTCTCCTGCCTCATTGAAGCTGAGCAAATATTGCTGGTGATGCCCGAGGACGCAGAAAACGATCCTTGCTATGGCTAATTGGTGCTGATGTACAGTTTTCTTACAAAACATTTACCATGACTGATTCTGTCACCTTTCACACATCGCAGAATTTCTCAAACAGCTAGAATGTTTTTGTTGTTTTTTTTTTTTTAAAATAAAAACAAAGTTCTTGTGGCCCAGTATACATAACCATAACCCTTGTCTTTATGGAACGTGTGAAGAGGAAATGGAAGGTGATAAAATGAGTTTAAAAAAAGCGATGTGTTGTGCAGAGATACCTGCAATGCAGCTGGAATTACTGGTGATTAGCAGGCAAACACAGATAGAGCAGGTTCATAAGTGTCACTGTGAGGTTTAAACCTAAGGTGTGACTGGTGTCAACAGCAGCCTCGTTCCATCTGAAGAAGCCGTCCTGCTCTTCAGACAGGTAGGACACTGCAGGTCCCACCCCCTCTCAGTCAAAACATAGGCAGGAAGCTCAAACACTGAGTGCTAACATCCCTCTAATCGTTGCAGACGCTCTGCTCTGAGCCGGTAAACCCGGGAGAGCCAGCCTGCGCTTTCACGCTCATACGGCGTGATTACGGTATCTCAGCCACAAAACTCCTTTTAAAAGGCAGCAATGAAAGGATTAGAACAGCACAAAAAAGAGGGAACTTTAAGCACCTCCAACAACTTCCTGTAATTGCAGTTTATTGAGAGGGAAACAGAAGATAAAGATTTTGAAATTATAAGCTATTATGCTCCAGAGAGAGGTGGGGGGAGGGGGACTTGGCTTCATAAAACACAGCTGACAAGCTCAAGCCAATTACCCCAAGACCATTACAAAAAAGAAATCACTTAATTGCCAACAATTCTGTTAGGTCAATTGACTCTAATTGAAGGAATAACAAAAATCATATTATGGTCCAAGAAGCGGGGCATGGGGAATTAGGTGGCCATACAGGAGGTGGTAACGGTTTAAAATTCCAGTCAAGCGAGACGGAAGTCTCGCTCCACGTGTGACTTCCTCACATGATCCTCGGCTCGCTGTCATCACTCACACAGGTAGTGTGGAGAAGTACCACCACTCTGCTAATCCAAGGGTGGAGCACTGGCCTCCCGTAGGCACAGACCCTGCTCCCACTACGACGACATCCCAGAGACGACATTGCTACTCCAGCTGTTGCTCGATTTCTGCTGTCATAATTATCATTATCAATATCGGCGTTATAAATATTACTACTGCCGAGTCATGAATGGTTTCCGCTGCAAGCTTCTCCCGCTCTGCCGCCTGAAGCAGACGCTGATGGCTGCGGGGAAACACTACAGTTCTGGTTCTCAGCTTCTCTGTAAACGCCAACGCCAACTGCTGGTTAGTGGATCGAAAGTGATTAATAGCAGTGTTGATTACAGAATACTCAGTAATCGATCATCATGGCGAGGGTGCCAGACTGTTGGGACAGAATCAACTGGAGTTTTTTTTTTTTTTTTTAACTACATTGAGAGGAAAGGGATAAGAGAAAAATTTATTGCTAGGCCAGGGACACGGCCTAATGACAGCCTCTAAAGTCAAGTTATGAGGCTGGAGATGTTACAGAAGCCTTCAGATGTTCCCCATTAGAGGCTTGATAGCTACTTCCATGTATATCCATGCATAGGAACAGCACACATGGTCTTCCAAAATCCAACCTACCAGGTTATGCTCAGCTAGTGATTCCAAAAGATTATGAGCCTTGTACCTCAAATCTAATCCACAGAGGATATAAACAGGGATCCATGTGCTCAGTTTGTACACGTTGGACTGCTCAGAGGATCCCTAAGGCCACTGGCAAACACCTCGGGGAATTGGATATGAACAAAAGACACCAGCCAGCTGGAAGGAATGCAGATCCTTTGAGAAGGGTCTGAACGGAGGGGACACTCACAACTGAAGGCTTGCTATGGACATAAACGAGGCTTCAAGACTGCGAAATGCATTATAGGTAATATTCATTTCTACAAACAGGAAGTATTCCAAATTTGAATGAGAAGGAGGGGAATGAAGCTTTGAGGCTGAAACCAGAGGTCCTGAGTCACATGGGAACCTACAATCTGGCATTATCGTCCTTGAGATTAATGACAGATAATATCTGAAGAAGCAAAAAAAAAAAATTGTTCAATTTAATGAAAATCTTGGAAACTATAGGCTATTGATTAAGTATACCAATTGCCATGTACATTCAAGAGGCAAACTGAGCGAATGGCCCTGCTGTCTTTGCCTTTACCTTTAGAGGGGTTTTCTGATCAGCCTGCCCCTGTGAGCTGTGAAACGTTAACTGGGAAGCCACTAATTTGATGTCAAAAATTCATAAGGTTCCTCTTTAATATTGCATATCTATCCTGGGTTGTCACTTCAAAACAAGGCAATCGCATAAACAGTCCCCACAACACAGAAACCCAACAGAAATATCGACAGGGATGAAGAGGAGGAGGAAGGCAAGACGAAGGGAAAAGAAAAGATGAAGCAATCAAAGGCCATTGCGTGACGATGCTGAGAGAACGGCATCTGCGGAAACGTAATCGCACAGATTCGGGGACTAAATACACTCATCTTAATATGACTGTGGGCAAAAAAGAGGGACAGGCTGGCGGCTGGAGCTGGGCACGGGAGGGGGACGGACTTATCAAAGGCACTGGCAGGTAAATAGTCATTTACTATGCATGCACAATGAGTGCAACACAGAGGCCTGACACGGCGGCTGGGCGCTAATGAAAGGCAGCGCTATTGTGGCATCCGTCAGGGGACGGATTTTAATATCGCTCCCTCTCCCAGTGAAGAGGCGCTGATGCAGCGTGGCAGCGGGCTCCTGCTGGAAGTCACTTTGCATAAGATGTGAAGGAACTGAAGTGTGATGCTTTATCTGTGCTGGGGCTCCTCACAACTGTTCTCCAGAAAAGAAAGCTGTTAGGATTTGCGGCTTGTGTTTACTAACCGCTGTACTCCTCCCACTAAAAGTTTTCATTTTCCAAAGATAGTCTGGCCTGTGTCATCTCCTATCTCTAGGCACTGACATACCCATTTTTATTCTCCGCTCGCCACTAAAATTTGCGCTCCTCGTTTTCCCAGCCCCTATATTGATGTTTGTCAGGGCAAAAACTGCATTTTGGGGGCCAGTCTCTCATGCTAGCCTTCACTCTTACAGGGAACCGAGAGTAAATCCATTGCTATGCAGAAACCAGCTTCCAGCCTCAAACTGAGACTCTGGCGCATACACAGAGGCATTCATCCTGCCAGTTGCAGCTTTAAGCGTTTGTCACGCGGTTTTTACAAACTTGATGGAGCGGGGAAATATCAGCTGGATTCATTCAATGAAGTTCAGTCGCACGGTTGTGGAAATTTAAAGCATAAGGGGCATTGTATTTTAAGCACAGTTTTTAAGGATTTGATACACGATCTTCATTTCTATCATTGCCTGTTGACGGTAGATCAAGGCCTTGAATCCTTTCGGCAGTAAAGACCACTTGTCTGTCTGCCTTTCAGTGCTGGCGTACGAAGAAACTGAGACCCTTAATAATGCAGATGAAAGGTCCTGGGCTGCATGCTACTTCAAGATCTGGGATGTTTTATCAGCCCCGTGTAGCATGCACGTCAGCAGGCTTACCTGCCCAGCCGTACACAGTATAAAGGAAAACTGCAACACTGTGTAGGCAACGAAGATTCTGTTTAAATCACGACTTCATGTCGGTCAAGGTGTCTCAGATTATACTGTACATTTCAAAACATACCCTCAGAATACCCTCAGAATTTACAGGTGGCATCCACTCAGCTAGGAGTGCACCTTGTTCATCTAATCAATAAGTAGTTCATTTACTGTAAAAGTTAAGTGCACAAGTTAAACAAGCTGACGACGAAAATTTTAAAATACACGCTACGGCTGGGGTGCTTTTGTGGCGAGACCTGCGAACCAAAGTTATGTTGTTCCAGCCATCCAACCAGATATCAGCAATATTTTGGAGAAGAAATTTTTTTCCATTACTGTTTATTTGTATATATTCTAATGTTGTTTTTTTTTCTGAGCAAATTTACAGTTACTGCCCAGATACGTGGCCTTAAACATTTTCTCAGACTGCCTAAGACTTTTCCCACAGTATTGTGTACAAATAAGCAATTCATGGGGAATAAAAGCGCGTGTAAAAGTGCAGTGAAACATTAAGATTCGTGTACTGAAATTCACATTAACACAGACCCGATGTCTAAGGTGTCTTCAGCTCACAGTTATAAATTTACATGGCATTATGATAACACTTACCACCCAACACCGAAAGCCAACAATGTCTAAGACGAAACTTCTGTTCAGAACAGCAATGCCTGATGAACCGTTTTGTCCCAAACCAGGAGCTCACCCTAAAAACAATAGCTACTGATTTTGATCACAATCAGTTTTATAATCTGTATCAAGTATTTTATAATATGGTATAGCTGCAAACTGAAGAAATGATTTCAACAAGACAACTGCCAAAACTCACACACACACACGTCTGTATTTCTAAGTCTCCCTCATTAATTTGTACTGGCCTAATCCTAATCCTAACTATGACAACTCTAACCGTTACCCAGCCCTGACCTTAACCATACATATCCCAACCAAAATACAAGGCTTTTGGCTATTTTGGTTTCTTGATTGCATTCACAGATTTTTATTGTAAAATCGAGTTTACCCTTGTGGAAACACGAGAAATATCTCCACAAGACAAAAACGGTAGGGTTTTATTACTTTCTGGGGACATTTTGTTCCAACAAAGTAATATAAACATGGTACACACACATACTTTTCTCTCTCTAACCATAACCAGCAAACTTTATGTTCTCTGTGTGGTATTTGCAAATACTAATAGCCATACTCCATTCGTCCTTATCGGGGGACTGGGTAATTTTCACATATGCCATCTGACTCTCCATATACCACTGAGAGCAGGTTTTCGGCTTAGAGTGCAGGGTACTACTAGCAGCCAGCACCCCTGGATCAATTAGGGTTAAGGGCCTTGTTACCATTGGAGCCAAAAGCACGGTCACTCAGCCAACCATAAGATTCAAATCGGTGACCTTATGGACACGGGCATAGAGCCACACACCCCCCCAATCAGTGTGCCCCCC
>JAACJT020000021.1:9950296-9964310 GCA_009936485.2 Gymnarchus niloticus | reverse complement strand
CATTTAAAAATTATTACTCGTTAGTGGTGGCCGGAGCACTGGACAGAGAGATAACTTCTCAGTACAACGTCACCATCCCCCCCCTTACTTTTGGCTTAACCTTCACTGTATTACCACATCCACACCTGCTTATGTTACTGCATTCACATTTTCTGCAGCAGCTGGAATGCGGCCATCTGAATTTTTGCTTCATTTTGCCATTTCTAACTAAACTACCGCATGTGTTTGTTTTTTTTTCCTTAAACACTTGATTTTCCCAGCCATTTCCTATGTTGAAAACTTCAGAGGAAACCTTTGCAGAGACTACAAAGCAGCAGCAAGCTTGACTGGACCAGACTACCCACAATACTGTGCAGGCCTGGCAGCAGTTCAGGGCAGGACTAAACAGCTGGCTGGCTGACAGGATGACTGCCAAGAGCTGGCAAGTAGGACCTCGGAGAGAAGCAGTGAGCCTCTAACCCTTTCACATCTTTAATTAGATCCACACACCCAAGTCTTTGAGTCATCGTAAACATGCACAACACACAGGCCATCATTTGCTCAAAAACATTTGCTTGCTGTATCGTTTTTAAAGCATCAGGCCTGGAAATATTAGGCGATGCATGTATCTACAGCTTGAAATAAAAGCAACAATTTATAGCTTAGTCAAAAATGGTAGCGATGGGACAAATGAAGCTTTAAAATCCATGGTGGCTGGGGGTATCTTGAACTAGCATGGGTTTTGAAGCCTTATTGAGCAACAGCATCAATTGGTTAGTTCAGGATACTCCTGTTTGCCTCGGGTTTTGAAGCCTCATTAAGCACTGGCATCCATGGGTTAGTTCAGGATACTCCCACCTGCCTCGGGTTCTGAAGCCTCATTTAACAACAGCATCAATTGGTTCGTTCAGGATACTCCAACCTGCCTCGGGTTTTGAAGCCTTGTTTAGCAACAGCATCAATTGGTTCGTTCAGGATACTCCCACCTGCCTCGGGTTTTGAAGCCTCATTTAGCACCAGCATCGACTGGTTGCTTCAGGCCACTCTCTCTTCAGCACACACAGTCCACGCACTGCCTACAAGCAGTGCAACATCTGATGCTCTGTGAGGGAAAGAATCATTACCACAGAATTCCCCATTTCTGCCCAGTCCCATATCTGTCACTCCCTAGCAGCGCAACACAGAAGACCACGCCCAGAGCTCCTAAACTAGCACTCCCTGTCAGCAGGGGTGGAAAGCACCCATCCCCCAGAGAGCGTTACGAGTGGGAGCGTTTACTGGGCCGAGGACTCCATGTGCAAACAGGATTAATGCAGCATTAGGAGATGAGACGCCTTGCCATCTGGAGAACGCCAGGAAACCAAAGAGTCAGTGTGTGAAACAAACGGAGAAGTTAATCTACTAAAAGATGAGAGGAGCCATTAAGAAAAAAGAGCCGTGATTTAGACCCAAAACTCACCGAGCACACTGAGCACATTAGGAAGGCTGTCCACATTAGAAACACAAATTCCTCAGCATGTAAAAATCATTTGGTAATCAATACTGAAGTGTGGAGGGCAGGTCCCCTGAGAAATCGACCAGCAAAACTATGTTGGATGAACTCCTAAACTGACCAGGAGTAGCTGTTTTATAAGAAGTTCATTAGTGTGTCATACAGCCTGGTGTGCAGTCAAAGAGAGGCTCGCATTTTAAATCAGATTAGCTACAGCTAATACTACAGCAGAAACACACGCAGCAGGCAGGCACTGTATGATTTAAGAGAAGACAATTCTGTGTGTCAGTGTGCCTGGAGCCTAGCGCACCAACACAGTTGAGCCCTGCAGGCTCTCTCATACGTGAGCCGCACTTATTCCTCAGAGTAAACAAGCATACACTAACGCCCCCAACAGGAACAGGCCATCCTTACCAATGCAGAGTGTGTGTGTGCTTTGGAAGGGTCTTTTCAAAGGCTGGGTGGTGAATAATATATCAATGACCCCAATGGTGTGTTTCCTCAACATGAATTATTGACTCCCCGCTCTTCACTAATCCACAATGTAGTTAATTAGTGGGACAACTTGCTGATCCTTCACTGTTTATTTTTCATGGCTAACAAGACAAAACCAGCTTGCGAAATGTTACAATGGATAGTAATGTCCAATGACACCCATGCTCAAAGAGAAAGATCCTGCCACAAGGCAAGGAAATGGACTTGGGCATCAAAGCATCGGCTTTTGAGGGACGCGTGTGCATCCACGGAAAATACTGGACCCGCTAAGGCGTTGGCCCACGCTACAGCACGAATGTGGACCTGTAGGACACCCGATGTCCATTCCGAATAAAAACAGTTCACTCCAGTAGATACAAGGTTTTCATTACTTGTTTTCTTTAGCCTTTCATAATGAATCAAGCAGTTAACGGAGTTCCGTAACCTGCTGGTATCATGGATTGTGAAGTGCAGCGCAAACCCAGCTGGGTCTATATGGACACCTCCATAGGCATCGAAGAACCAGCAATCACAACATGTTTATTTGTACTTCGCCTGAGCTTGATACGGTTATACAATGAAAGGAGATGAGCATGAAAGTCATAATCTGGATAGTTATGTCTAAAACTCACCAATAAGTCGGTACAGATTTTGGCAACATGCTCAGCCTTTTAAGAATCCCACAGTCACAGAACCAGTGGTACGCCAAGCGCTACGGCATCCCACTCACGGACACACAGGTTAATACCATGCCAACATGACCCTAAAGTCCGTCCACTTTCACCTGCTCAGTGCTGCCATCCTTTAATAGACGTGCTTCCCCTGCTAAGTGACCCAGGTCTGAACTTCACAGTAGACTGTACTTCCATCAGGATTTTCCATCTTATCTTTGTTCACCTGCGTCTCGCGGGGTTTACTCTTCCTGTCTAAAGACATGTGATTTGAGCTACCTGGCATCACTAAATTACCTGTAGTGCATGATTGTGTGTGCATATGTGCCCTGCGATGGTTTGGCATCCCATCCAATGTGTACTCAAGGCCTATGCAGTGTGGGGTTAGAAGATGGATGATTACAGAAATGTAAAGGGAATACTCACTAGAGCTTTCAAGCACTGACTCTGAAGTGCTTGATGGAAGGTCTCAACACTCATTGAAAGGGTCTAACTGGGACCCACTTGGCCCTCGGTCAGCCAGCAGCTCCATTACTAAAGTAGTGTGAAGAGACGGCTTTGTCCTCTTAATTACTGATGCTGTTGGACAAACCAGTTTCATAAACCGACAAACATACTACCAACACTGACTGCCCAGCCTACCCAAAGGCCAGACTTTTATCTTTAAGTGATATTTTCACTGTCGTTGATAACTGCACCCTCAGCCCAACTAAGCTTGCACATTCAGGCCAGGTGTAAGAGGCAGGGTCAGGTGAAGGGTCCCAGTCTGCAGTTGGCATCTCACCATAGCGACCCAGCACACCGTCCCCACCTCTAGGGTTTTCAAAGACAACGCTAAAGGCCAGAAACGGGCCAAAGCCGAAGAGCTGTGCCATGTGCCCGAACACGCCTGACTCCCTGCCTTCAGACTTTAACACGCAGTACATAAAAGATCCCTTCAAAAGTCACTTGCATCAACTTCTTTTTAAGTTAGCCCACATGCTGAGCAAGTCGCTTCCTCTTCTTTACTGCCAGCTTGTTAAGTGTCTTTTGGCAGCAAGAGACCTTTTGGACTGAGGCCATGCAGCCGCTGCTCTTCGACAAGTCAGCCCTTGGGGACCCGGCCATCCGTGGGCCCCGTGACAGAGGGCAGTGCCTCAGGCTCAACAGCCCACCTGGGTGCCCTTCTGGACCTGACAGGCTGGTTCTGTTGCACCATTTCCCATACTCTTGGAGCTTTTTCCACCATTTCTTTCACAATTTTTGTTCTTTACATAAAAAGAAAGCAGGAGTATGCTGTGAAGAGTGCAAACACACACAGCTGTGAAAACTGCCATCAGGGCCACAAACCATTGCCAGGGAGCACTGGCAAGGGCACTGTCCAAATAAACATTATGGGAATCAAATGGGGAAAAGCTGTTTAAGCACAGCGTTTAATGTGGAGAGCCAGCTTTGAGGACATGTCCAAAATGAGACCTGAATCACTGCCAGGCCTTAGCGAATTTGTCGAAAAGCACACGTGCTGGACGCCCCCACCAGGTGAACTCCAGCTCTGCTGGCATCGTCTTGAGGTGAGGACTGTCAAGCCTCACTTGTATAAATTGCCTAATTGATCGGTTGGCTTTGAATCAAGCAGCTCACACAGGCACAGTGAGGTAGCACGAAGAGTTACACCGTGCTCGATCAAGACGCCACACGCCACCAAAGCTGGATACCCCACCCACACACACACACACCCACACACACAGTGACATGGCCACCAACAATCACAAAGAGCCTCATGATCTCTGCTCAAACTGGTGATCATGGCAGTTCAATTCTGCCATAGACCTCCCATTACAGAGTAGCACAGCTAAACCTTTGTAAAGCAGAGTGAATTTTACTGGTCATAAACTTTGATACGAAGCAGCTTGCTGACACATGCAAGCCTTCTGAAGGACACCACTGACAGCTTATTTCTGCTCAGTCTTTACCAGACGCTTCAGGACCGGTAGAGAATCGCCTGCTTTGCGGGGAAGGTCAAAGTCCAGCATTTTGAATGCTGCAGCCCCCTGAGCTGTTATCCATGTCTGTCGATATCCACTGACGTCTTCCGCTGAAGATAGCCTGCAGTCCGGCTGTAGGTCAGCCACCTGGTCCTCTAGCCAATCAAAACAACCTGGGACTCTGGGCACCCAGCGTGGCCCCAGCTCTGGTCAATAAGCTGCCATGAGGGTTGGGCAGCTGGCTGCTCATGTGTCTGTCAGAGAGGACGACAGGGTAGTCAAAGTGCACCCAAGGACAGTAGGCAGTTTCTTGACTGTTTTTCAGTGGCTTAGTCTCACGTGCCACGATACTGTTTTTTTTTTTTTTTAAAAAAACAAACTATTACGACGATTTGAGAACTTTAAATGCCCTTAAAGACCAAAATGAACAGGCCAAACACTTAAATATTTTGTATACAGTAATATGAGGAGAAATATCAGATCTGTTCCGCAAGCAGAATAGAGTAAATGAAAACGCACTGCATGTCCTTCTGGTGAAATCAGGGTGGGCTGATTACTCTGGCCTGGTTTTAAAACAGGTCTGCACAAACAAAAAACCCAATTTAATTAAACTTCTTGTAGTTCTGCTCCACCAACACAATATTTAAAATTTCCACCATAGCTGAGACTCTAACATGCTTTACAGATCATAAGCTGAATGCCACCCTACAGCACAAACACACATCTAGTTAGATCTTTGAGGTCTATGTGGAATTCGGCCTTGGATCAATTTAAAATCTATCATAAATTTTAAGATGCTTGCATATGGGTCCTGCATATGTTCCAAATCTCAGCAGACAGCAGTTTGTATACAAACATGCGTTACACAGGCAGCTCTGCAGGGGCAAGCACCCAGCAGGACCTAGGCCTGTTTGGGCACCATCTTTCCCTGGAGCCCCAGACAAGGCCACCAGCTGAGGGACTGTCCTCTTCATCATGCCCCAGTACTTCCTCCTCAGGGGCCCCAAAAACAGCCTCACCAGTAAAGGACACTGATCCACTGTGACTTGTCCAGAGCCACAGGTCCCGTCAGCCCTGCATCACACTTGCCTTTGATTAAACGGACAAACTGAAAGTAAAAAAAAAAAAAAAAGACGTCCAATGACTGAGTGATTCGAGCCGATGAGACATGAAAACCAAGAGTGTTATTGACTATTAAGGGAGCAGGCATCGCTCACTAGTGATGAAACAAATGAGGCTTCAAAACCCCCGGCGGGCAGAAGTATCCTAAACTAACCAATCCATCCTGGCACCTAATAAGGCTTCAAAACCCCTGGTGGGTGGGAAAATCACGAACAACCAATCAATGCTGGCGACAGTGATCACACCCAGGAACCCCCGAAGGTTACAGTACAGAAAAGGCCCTTACTGCCTTTACAGGTGAAGACAGATCTCCTTTATGGACTCATCTCCAGAACTACACTACAGTTAGACACAGTAACCCTAGATTGCTGCTGGCGATATGCAGAACTGCAGACGCACATTTCTATCCTTATGGGACTTCTAGCCAACTGGTTTGAACAAAATGAACAACTGCTGATGGAACTGCAGCAAAACATTTTGGCAGGAAAGCAGGTGAGGTTGTCAGGAAATACCCACGTCATGTTATCCTCACAAGCAGACACACACACCCCTTCCAGCCGCCTGTCCCTCCACACTCATGGAGGATGAGTAAGTGAGAGTTCCCATATAGCAGACCCAGCCTGGCAATGGCGCTTGGTCACCACAGCTCTGACGTTTGCTCAGGGCCAGAGCGCAGTTCTCTCTTCATTCTTCAGCTGAGCCATGCAGGCCCTGACAGGCAACTCCATGCACAACACAGGCTCACTCGATAAATGACCCATTTTAAGCCCATTGTAGCTTTGGCCTGGATTCCAAATGACTCTCCCAATGCTGAGGGTCAAAAGGTCCCCTCTGACACTCATTCCACACTGTTCATTGGCCTGAAACTCGAAAGCTTTGCGTCTTTCCCAAAACCCTCGCTGGCGTCTCTCAGATTTTCCCCTCCGATGCTGGTCTACCTTCGAACTCACGCTGGGAAATTGTGAGCACCTGCACAGCATGCAGAATGTAGAGCCTCCTCATCCATAATGGGAATGACAAGGGAAAACACTGAAAAGCGTTACCGTAGAAACCCAGGACGGCAGGCAGACAGAGAGCTCCACACGACAGCCCAAACCAACCGCCAGCCGAGTCAAGTCAGCACAAGAGTGAGTGCTAATCTCACACTGAGCTCTTCAGCAGAACGAGATCATGACTGAATTTTTAGAATCAAGCCCTGCAGCACAGGATAACTGCCCCAGTTTCACCTGGAACTTGTTCATTAGTAGTGACCCCATCTTCGCTCCTCCAGCCGTGTGTGTAGCTGTTAATGCCTCCCCTTTGACCGGAGCCGAACCTTCCATCCTTTCCCATGGGGAGCAGCTCTAATTAATCCTCTGTTACTGTTAGCAATGGGCTTTCCTCAGGGAGGCCCAGCGGACCCAGATATGTTATTTCATACTTCCATCGCATGCCTCCAGGGACAGGGGAGGTACAGGAGGCGCCTGATAAGTAAAACCTGCCTATTACACCTGTGACACCAAATTAATGATGGATGATAGACTGTTTAATACAGTCAGTCATGCTTGTTGATGCTGTCGCCGTAGCCGTTTTAATTAGGAGCCAGCATAGAAGATATGGCGTGACCAAGTACAAAGATCTGGCATTTACGGCACACCCATACTCGGGAATCAACCATGGGCAGGGGACCCGACCATCCAACAAGGTCCTGAAGTAGCCACAGCTAAGCATCTATAACAAATAAATGGAGGCTTAAAAATCCAGTCGATACACAAGTGTGCTGTAATACAACCTGCATCACAAGCCAGTAATGGTGATGAAGGGAGACCCTTTCTGATTTCACTTGTTCATAGACAAGTCGTCATGTTTACGACACAAAACTAGTTGGTCACTGCTGCCATCTACACTAACAAAACAGAAGGCTGTATGTCAGTGGCCTTAGAGGTCTCTTCTGTCTCCACACACAGAACTTTACCAGGACAGCTTAGCCTCAGAATAGCACCCCCAACGGCTGCGCACCTGAAATTGAGAGCCCTTACAACCTTCTGCCAGTGGATGATAACCACAATACAGGCCTGTTCGAGCGACGGGAATAACATTGATAGATGTCGCAGTTGTGTGTGGATTTGCCCTCTACTGTTCTAGCATGGAGAAGACCAATGTAATTACATGATTTACCATGCGATCGGAGGAAATGGGGAAACTATTCATACATTTTATCAAGATGTCTGTTAGTCTTTGTTGCCAACACAGCACATTATGATGATAAACACCAATTTAGGAAACTAGCATCCACTGACAAAATATAGCGAAGTTGCTTTTATCAACATTTTCATTTGAAAAGTAGGACCTATTAAAAGTAAACAATAATTCATGCATAGAGAGAAAATTTTAGCTACACTGGGGGACTTGGTGATCCGCTCATGTGTTTCCACATCTGGGCAGCTGATCTGCTGATTGGTTCTCTTGGGAGTCACCGTTTACGCCACTTCAGCACCAAAAATCATGCCCAGTTCTACCACTCACCACACTGTATATTCTCTGGTGTGGAAAAAGCTAGGCAAGTCTCTGGACGGAGCGTGCCAGCTTCGGCGTGCAGGACCTGGAGGGACCAGGCACAGGTCAGAGAACATGGCCCCAAGTTCTATAGACATCTTCCTTCAGCCAACAGATAAAATAAAACTCTGAACGGACCACAAATAGTGATTATCAGTTAAAAAAAAAACAAAAAAAAAAAAAGAACAGATGCTCATGTCCCAATTCTGAGAAGTGGGCAACCTGTACATGAAACACAGCTCGTTCTGTCTTTTACAGATCACTCCTCCTACTTTGTAGGTAATACTGATGAAGAAAATTATTTATTCATTTATTACAGCACAAACAAGGAGCAATGTACTCTTCCTCATAGTTTGAGGGAGTGACAGATTTACAATCGGACACATCAAGATGCTTAATAATACGGCTCAAGCCGTACACAGGAACATTGTCAAAAACATTTATGCACAAAGAAAACGCATAGGAAAAAAGAATATTACCATAAATTAAAATAGTTAGAAGTTTGTGTTTTGACTAGTTTCACGGTCTGTGTTTCCTCTGCCGTTTATGAGAATGAATAATTTGCACATGCGAAGTCTAGGTTTTCCGCGGTTTACTTTTAAGCAGGATTAAAAGCTCACTTAGAAGCCCAGATTTCCTCTTTGTTGTTATGAGGATTAATTTTTCGCATGACAGTCTAGGTGTCCTCGTGTCATTATGAGGAGGATTAATTCAAGACCACTGTTTATCAACAGTACTACCTCCCCTGAGGCAGAACGTTTGGCATGGTCTCCTACGGTAACATTTACAGAATCAGAAAGACAGTGGAGACCAGCAGACAACCTAAAGACATTAATTATATCCTCCACATGCACATATACTATCAAACAGGATGGCTTTGGGAGTACAGACGCCGCATATTGCTAATCACATCTAGAGTGAAAGTAAACCAGTGTGGTGCTGTACCTTGCAAGCAAGATCCACATGACGTACGCAACACGTATATCGCCACACAGTATAGCGACAACAACAACAAAAAAAAAAAAAAAAAAAAATTGTCAAAAAGCACTGCTGGTTTTTAATAGAAAATCTGAACTACCTACAGTTAGCCAGGGCTGATTTGGCTGTTGGAGCATGTGCTTTCATCATAAAAGGGTATGGTCCTGAGATATGGATCTCCAGCTGCCCGAAGCGAAGGGCCACCCTAACACCAGCCACTCTTTCCTAACCTTCCAGATGCCATCTGCATTTGAACAGTCACCTCTCCATTGCCCCAATGACACACTGACAGCAAATTTGTCTAAATGCAGTTATTTCATAAAACTGCTGACCAATCACAGTACAAAAAATTATGCTGTTGTATAAGGTAATCCTCACAAGTGGAAAACTTGCTTAAATAATAGTTCACTACATAAGCCAAAACCTCTCACCCACGAACCCTGTATGGACACTATACCTATGGCTGTTTGAAACCACTTGCAGTTAAACTGTCACTTAACTGTCAAGCCTTAACAGTCTCATTTTACTTCAGTACCCTTGTTCTCATAACTTTTCGGGAGGTTATCAGAAACCTTTGGTCAAACAGACTATTACTGATTCTTTCAAAGTAGATTTGATTCCTGTTCAGGAACATTTTGACGTGCTGTGAGTGTCCAACACAGCTGCTGTGCTGAGGACACCGAGTGTGTGGACTGCACTGTGTCCTTGTCACACAGCAAAACACACCACAACCAAATGACCAGAGAAAGAGCACACTACTGCAGTGAGCTACTCGGACTAGAGAAACAGTGTACCGCTGCAGTCACATACACACACTGCACCAGTGAAAGAGCGTACTGCCGTGATCAGCTACACGCTAAAACAAAACTCAAGATTACCGCAATGACAGAGGAATCTTTTTCAGGTTCGTGGGGGAGGTAAACTGCTGTGTTCTACGTTTAAACAGGAATCAGCTTCTGGATGACAAACTGCAACCCAGCACAAAAGTAATGACTGTGCAAGGCAAAACATTTTGGCTACCAAGGCTCAGGCCAAGATTTTGTCGGACTCGTCTAAGAGAACATTAGGAACGAAGCGCATCGAGATGTCCCTTTGGAGGAAAATACATAGAATGAGGTTCATCTCTCAGCATCTGGGAGAAAGAAATTAGCCATAAAGTGACACGTTAAGTCTTAGAAATAATAAGACGCTGATGGCATCTTACGATTATATATGGATCGAACATCTCATGAAATAAATCGTCAACTGCAATGTTTTATAGGAAAAAGTTTTCTATTTACCGTTAAGAAGTGCACAGTTTATTTCCTTAAATCTGATGAGCCACTATAAATTTGGAGGGTATGGTTTGCAAGGTTGGAGGTTTGAGTTTCCCAGAAGCAGGCATTTCTATTTCAAAAGTCATGCAACTTGGCAGTGGGTTTTAAAGGGTGTCCCAGACTGAAATTCTGCTGCAGTTTGCTCCTACTGAAATGGAAGCATACAGGACAGCTATGACAGAGTTTTACAGTAAAACAGGTGATCACCATCATGTGGAGTTTCAATGGGCAAACAAAAAGCCACTCAGAGCACCCTGGACATTATACACTGCTACGAAGTTCAGCAGATGGGAGCACAACTGGAAGGCCCAGAAATCAAGTGGAGAGCAGTAACGCTGGGACAAATGAGGACAGGTAATCTGGGTTACTCCCACCCGCCATGAGTTATGAAGCCTCACTTGTCCCATCACTAGAGAGCGGACAGTTAGCACCAGTTGCTAGCCAGTAACTCAGCTTCAGCCTCCAAACTCATGGACGGATCTCAGCTGTGCCAGGAAGCCGCATTAATCCGTAAGCTGCGCCTTCGCACAAGCCAGCAGACGCTCTTCACGTGAGCAGCGCCGATGGTTCTGAACATCTGCAGGCTTCCAGTATATCAGACTTGCCATCTCTCTGCTCGTTAACCTCTCATGTAGGCCAAGGCTCTCAGCTGAGGGCTCGTTACGCAGAGCTGGAGGCTGATTACAGAATTAGGCAGCGCCTGAAGCCCACAGGATAGGTAATAACTGTCTCCACTGCATTCAACAAAGGAAACCTCAAGCCCCCCGCCGCTCGTCTCTGGAATGAAGCCAGCGAAGCCATTCTTATCAGACAGCGGCCTGAGAAGTCCCACAGTCTTGGGCAAATTCCAGCGAAGTGCTTCTCTGGCAGTTATTGCGACAAACAGCCCACTCCCCATCCCCCACCCCCAGTCATTTGCACCAGCTAGCCCGACTGCATTGCTGGAACTGAACCGAAATGGCGTGGAGGGTAAAGGTGGATCAGGGAGGACCACGGTGAAACACTGCTGCTCACATAGCACCTAAACATATTTCTCGAACGAAACAGCACTGGGAAATGTTACCTGCTTCACCAAACAGCACCAGGGTAATTTGCCAAAGTGGATCAAGCGAAATACAGTACCTGCTTCAAAATACCTCAAAATGGTATTTGGTAGCTTTACTAAGTTAACACATTGGCTCTGGCTAACAACTTACCAATCCTGGGTGACCAGGGAAGTAAAATGGACACAAGTCATGACAATTAGAGGGAAGGTTCCCAGACCCATGAGATACCTCACTGCGCACGGTAGAGAAGTATGACGCAGGACACACGTTTTGTCAGGCCTGATAACTGTGGCTGACAGCATTCCTAAAACATGTAGACTGTCGGTTTTTTTGACAGTCTACTCCACCCTCTTCACACACTCTCTATGTTAACTGCATTGTGGGCTGTCCTGAAGCCACAAATGCTGCTTGTTAGGTCCAAATAAGAGGGAGGCGCCTAGGCTACTACATGGCTCCAGCTAGCTCCTCTCCATCCTGTGTCCAAAGCCACCAAGCACCGACATTCTGCCTTATTCAGATGTGTGATGTCAGTTGCTGTGAGCAGTGCAGTCTGTACATGAAACAGAGAACAGGTGAGCAGGCATGGAAAGGAGGAAGATTTCCATTTCTGCAGGCCAAAAACATCACGTTAACTCTTTCATGGCATACACTGAAGAAATTAAAAATAGTTTCTGACCAGAAGGTTGTGGGTGTTTGTCATCTCTGCAGGAGAAGACTCAAGTCAGCTTGATTGCAACTTTTTTTTTCCCTGATCTACTCTAAAATGTGGAGGTTTTTTTTTTTTGCATCACCATTACTCTGAAATGAGAAAGGCGTTTCTTTCAAGCTGTTTCACACGTTCTCTCTTCAGTGTCACGTCCACGCCAGAGATGCTCTTCTTGCAAATTTAGTGCAGTCTGAAAAGAAAAAAAAAAAAAAAAAAGGAGCAAGACAACACAACCTTGTTCAGAGAGATGGCCGAGTCCTTCATGTTTTTTTTCCATTAGCCAACAAATAGCGTTGGCTTTGACCACGTTTTGATACAAATGTGCAGGTAACGAAGCAAGTTCTTCCAAGTACACCATACTCAGATACCATGTTTACTTCTCTGCAAAAATGACATTTTTATTCCTACTAGGAAAGATGCCAGACAAGCACAGAGGAATGGATTTCCAGTTGACAACTTCATCATAAAGTTTGTAACCAAAATATCTGAAAATATCCTCTTTAAAGCAGCCTGGGCCAAAAGCCTGCAGTCATTGCTTTATACAACCAGCCTTTGAACAGTTTCCCTGTACGACTATATTCAGTATTACTATTCCACTCTGGTACTTCTCCACAGAAATGGCACAAAACATTAGCATTTCCCTTATACCCTCACAGTTATGTTCTAATAGTTTCTTCACAGCAGTGTTATCGAGTGTGTCAGAAAGGCTGCTCCTCAATGCCTCACAAATGGTTTGTGAATTTCACTTCTCACACATACACTCTAAGAGGAAGTGCTCACGTCACGGTGAGGACCAGTGAATTAGGAAATCCCCTGGGTAGACATACACCCATGTTTAAGCCAATATTGACTTCCTTTTGCCACCACCAAAACCTTCCTCAGCCTGCCAGGTACATACACAAGGTACACAGAAAATTTTCTCCAAAATAACACTGAGAAGTTGGAGTCATTTTGTCTGGATGATTAACTGGTGTGCCAGGTTGTCTTTTCAGACAGAATACATGACATTTACTTATGTGGATGCTTCTGTCCAAATAACATACTGTGAGGCAGACACAGACTCAACGTTGAAGCCAAGATAGCCCATAAAGCAAAGGTCCACCAACCTAAAGTCTAAGGAGATGCTATGCATTAAGGCAGCCTTTGCTTCCGCCAAGCCATTCACCTCACTGGGATTCCTTCATCACAGATCCTCCTCATTTGTATTGGTTCGCTTCCCAGCTGTAACAGTAAAGCTTGGACATCATTTGTCCCAGTCCAGTCTGACAGGGTGACCAGTGCAGCCTTGACCCAGGTTCTGATAGCTGCTTCTTTGATGGGAGAAAACTTGCTCGAGAACATGGGCGCTTTGTATTCAAGGAATAATAAGCTGACCCGACCCAGCCAGTCTCTTTGAGCCTCAGCCAACCATCTGAATCCACTTTATCACAAATGAGGGCTTATTTTTCAAAGCGCCTCTCATTTGTGCAAAGTCTGCAGCCTTACTTGTGAAAGAGGAAAAAAAAAAAACACCACCAGAGTGTTAGATTACTGGTCTGACAATTCTTCAGTGGGTCACAAATTTTACAACTTGGGTCAGGCACATGTGGGGGAGCGCTAGAAAGCGTGTGGCCTGTGGGGGGGGGGGGGGGGGTTGGGGTGTGTGCTAAAAGGTGCGGTGGGTCTCCCTGAGGAAGAAATAAATATACAGAATTTGAAAGGGAGAAATGTGAAGGCCGGGATGGTTCACCT
>JAACJT020000021.1:9933271-9950108 GCA_009936485.2 Gymnarchus niloticus | reverse complement strand
AAAGAGCGAAGGTCAAACAGAACGTTTGGGGCGGGGGGGGGGGGGGTTGGAAGTTTTTCCTGGTTAAGTCGTGGGGGGGGGGGGGGAGGGGGGGGAGGAGGGGTTAGGAAAGTCACTCAAAAGGCACATGTGATCACCCTGAAGAACACATGAAAGTCCAGATATGTGAAGGTTGTATGGTGGAAGCCCGTCTCACTACACCATTGTTACACAAGTCTGCACTGACACACACAAGCAGACAGGAAGTCCTTCAAATCTGTCGTATGCTACTCAGATGCAAACAGCGAGACCACTAGGGATCACGAGAACATTCCGGAAGAATGTGCATGCCCCATAGGTAACCCCCCCCGCAGTCTCACGTCATTCAGATGCCCTGAATTGACACTGCGGCCAATTCTTCCAACCAACAACTCACAGTTCACCTCTTCTAAAAGAGATCTTTCAAGCACAAATACAGTAAAGATTCTTTTTAGGTAGGGGGTAGAAAACAGCTACTGTGATGAGGACGACACCAGTGAGAGCATGCACCTTGTTGGCGTTCAAACATGACCTTCGTGCTGGGTGAGCTCGAGGACATGGAGGAGTGGCGGGAGGGAGTGGAGGTGGAGCGGAAGTATCGTGGAGGCATGCGAGAAGACAGACTTTGCAGGGCAGTCTGCAAGTTCTGCACACCTTCTGATGTGGTCTGGCATCTAGTTCACGCAGGCAAGCAGGCGGCCACTTCGGGCTCACAGCGGCTCGCAGGCTGAGGGAGGGGAGTGGGGTGGGGGGGGGGGTGGGGGCTGTTTACCGATACTGCCACACTGCCAAAAATTATTCCTTCAGAGATTAACTTGTGATTCTGCTGACCAAGCTGAAATACCTTGAAGCAACAATTAGTGGGTAAATAGGTGTGCCAAGCGAAGCCAAAGGCACGAGCGGCCGACTGACGTCCCATGAAGACGGGATCTCAGCAGATGCATCACGTTAGCAATGACAGGTATCAGACTCACGAGCAGCAGAGACATTCACGTTTGGTAATTGTGCATTATGGCAGCTTGCGCGCGTCCACGGTGGTCAGTGCTGCCTTGCGGGCCTCTGTGCATATTTTGCGGGTTTCTGATGGCCAGGTTGACCAGCGGCTCCCTCCGTGGTCCTTGGCAATTTTTGATCAAGGGACCTTAAAAGAGTAGCATAGGTGTGCACAAAGGTCTTTTGAAGACTCAACCTCTTCTGACCGCATGCCCTCAACTGAGTACCACATCCAGGTGTAGATGTCTCCAGAGGCTGTAATCCTTGCAGCTGTCCCTATATTCCTACAACAGCAGGAGAAAGATCAGACTTTGTGAAGGAATTGCCTAAGGCCCTCCGTAAAAGATGACAAAGACAGGATATGATCCGAGGCGCAGATCGATAGCTTAATGTCTGCTTTGGTTTCATTCTTGGTGTAATTTAGCACTAATGTACTATAAGCATGGTCTCCCAGGTACCAAAACAGTGCTTATGAACACCCGCAGTAACAGCACAGTTTATATAAGCTGTGCGCTCCTCTTTGTGGTTTGACAACACGAGGTGGCCTCCTTGTCGTTCTTGGGCTGGAGGAGCACTGTGCAATGGAGAGTGATCTAACAGTCTGTGATGCAGACGCTAATTTAATCAATATTCGGATATCTGCCAATTAGCGGCACTGTTTTACTTGCATATGAAAATCAAGCCCAGTTAATTTATCAGTCCTCCATCTTTCTTACTGGTTGCATTACAAAAGTGATAACAATGGTTAATTTTTGATTTTCCCCATTTTAAATTACAGGGAGAGGCTACATTCTAATTACGCTCCAATGGATGCCTTGATGAGGTTTAACTAGCAAAATTAATTAAAAGTTTTCTAAAGATTAAAATCATGACATTTTGAGTATTTAATCAAAATAAAATTTTACAATTAATTAAAATTTATTTTGCATATATATGTTAATTTGAGATCATTTCAGGCACATTTCAGCTCCTGTGTGTGTGTGTGTGTGTGTGTGTGTGTGTGTGTGTGTGTGTGTGTGTGTGTGTGTGCATGCGTCACCAGTCTTTCCAGGGAGCGCAAACACAGTATTGCAGCGATGCAGTGATACAGCAAACGCTGTGTATGTTAAATCATAATCTAATTAGGACTCTCCAACCTATTCTCTAACTACAGATTAGCCCTAAATATCCAATTTCATTTTCAGTTTGGATTTGTGCATTATCTTCCAAGCCTCTTAATTCAAGATGTACAATATACAAATATATTAGCAGAAATGTTCTTAACCCAAGAAGGATTAGAGCATCTATTAGCAATCCCGTCTTCAGCATGCATACGCTTCAGCAGTCTAAGCCTAGACTGAGGTGCATGGGGCTGTGGATCGTGGGTAACCAGGTACCAGGGAGCTGCCGAAAAGCAGAAGCCACGGTGACAGGCAGCTTTCGATCAGAGACACTGCACTCCACTTCCCTGCGTCTACCGTTTAGAAGCCACCGAGCGGCTGCGAGACGTTTGCACTGCAATGCAGGTCAATTCGATCGGATGCTCATAGGGGAAAGGAGAAAGGACCTGTCACACACATGGGCAGGTAATATGGATGCTCACTGACCACATCAGTCATGCACCCCAGTCTCTTCACTGTCATTCATTTAAGCTCACCACATGGTCCACTCAGAACAGCCCTCTAGTCTCAGTACTTAAGTTATGACAGAGGACCGACTCTTTTAGTCCAGCTTAGAATAGCCCAAGTCTAACCTAGTCTAACTTAAACTCATTGGTTTGGTGACGGTTTGCCATCACTGTGTGTCTTTCCTACCTCCTGGTGTCAGCGCTGACCCCCTTCCTACCTTTCTTCCTCACCCCTTCAAAAAGATCTTTATTTGTACAATTTCAAACAGCATGTTGGGATGTGTTTTTCACATATCCCATCTTGATCTCCATGAAGAGAGACAGAGGTGTGAGCAAGCTTAGAGTCAGAGCGCAAGGTCAGCCACTTACCCGGCACCCCCGGAGCAGTATTGGTGTTAAGGGCCTTGCTCAAGGGCCCAACAGTGATATACACATTTTTTTCTCCCTCCAGTCGTGGGATTCGAACCAACAACCTTCTGGTCACAGAAACCTAACCTGCAGAGCCACACAATGCTGCCAGCAAACCTTAGAGCCCCCACTCAATTTTTAGGTACAACTACAATAGAAGCCTCACCCCTATGCTGGGATGGGTGCTATAGTAAAACAACATTAAATCACTCCAGTTGCTCAGCAGCATGCCAATGTAAAACACTGTGCTCCTCTTAAATGGCTATTAAATAATGGTTTTCTTCAGGAAAACACTAACATAGACTGGCCCCGGCCACAACAAGCTAACACAGGCCATCCCATGCTATGCAAAGTGGTGGATAACAGGATCACGTCTTTGAGCTGCTAGTGATGAGCATCAGGTGATCACCACCTTTATATTTTTCTAGCACCTCTAGAAACACCATTCTCTGCAGAAAAAAATGCAACTGAACCATTCTAGCGTTCAGGAATCAGGCCTTATCCATGCTCGATAAGATCTTTCCCTTTCATTTCTGAAACCAAGTGGATCATGGGACATGGAAGAAGCCATGAGGGCGCTGGTCCAGGTTCAGGAACAGTGGTGCTGCAGTTAGGGCATTAGGGACACTAGAATTGACTCTGACAAACCCATTATCTGTAAGGAGAAAGAACATTAACTAAGCTAACACAGAGCATAAATAATCATCAGCTGATTAGAGCACATTCTCTACCGGGTCCTTGCTGTCATGCTTCTCCTTTGGTAATACGTGACATTGAAGTGCTCTAAACAGGCTGGATGGTCTTCCAGCCATGGACGGCCGTCTCAGAGAGCAGCACATCTGCACCTGTCGACAGGGCGCAGCCGCAAGTCTGAAGTAGACTGTTCGGGACAAGATGAAAAGAGTTTCACTGCAGTCATAAAGTGAAAACGCTGCCCTTTGCCACACTAAAACATAAAGTGTACATTTTTATGAAAAGCAGACTTTATAATAAAACGCCGCCTGTGGCATCTGTGATTTGAGTTCATTCTCCTCATGGCGCACTTGTGATGTAAGTGAAAATCCCCCCCGCACGCCGATAATCCTGGAGGGAGACATTAATGTCCTACCCGAGACGGCATCTCACAGCACGCCACTCACAGCCATCTGATCGTCCCCACTGTGACTGAGCGAGCCGGAGAAAACTTTGTCCACTTCGTCAATGTCATCATACTGCCCTCTTTTGTCTGCCAGAGGCTTGCTTCAAGACGAGAGCTGTTCTCTGCCACTTTACCAGACAGTATTTTATTTAAACTCCACCTTCGCGGTCGGACAGAAGAATCGCACAGGACCAAAAAACCAGGCACGGAGCTATTTGGGGGAACGTCACATTAGCTGAAGCTAACACTAGTGACCGCTAAGGGCCTGCCGGCAGCGCAAGCGACGGCATCAAGACGTACAAGCCGAAGGTCAGCGCCGCTGCAAACTGATTGGATTTTCTTGTCCACAATGAGCGCCTGTTAAACTGTAAGAGTGAGGCAGGAGTGAAATTGAAATGTAATTGATAATTATGTAAAGACATTAACTCTTAATAGAACATGATTTTTGTTGCTAATTGATCTTGTTAAACCGAAAAAAATCTGATGAGATTACCTCCTTACACGGCACATGTACTTGTCATTTTTGATCAAGAGATTACCCCCGTTACTACCATAACAAAACATGTCACAGTTTGGTCTGCTTGTTCTCAACAGAGAGAGAGAAATATCAAAAGTAGCATTAAAGGGTTTCGTGACCCCACATGGACACACTAGACAATCTGTCCTGTAGCCTGTGTTGAGGTATCAGACAGGCTGTTGCAAACAGCACAGTGCCCCCTTTGGCCAACTGGAAAACGACAGCACAGAAAAACCACAAAGCAGGGTGCCTGAGTGCAATAGTACTGTGGGGGTACAATACAATAATACAAAGTGGGAAACTGTGGGGTATTGAAAAAGGACCATCAGGCAGGAGGTCAGACTGCCACCACCTGTCCTGTCCGTGAGGTATGATGGTGATATGACACATCCGCTGGGTTTGGAGCAATGCACCAATAGAGAGCCCCTCATGTTACAGATATTACAACAAACATCTGAAACCTCTCCATTTCAGAGAACCTCCCCCCAGGGCACTGTCTTCCAGCATCTTCTGCAATGTCCTGCCCCAAGGACATTCAGCAGGCAGTTAGAGCATCAGGAAACTGCCCCAGATGAAGATGGGCAACATATGGACACCCAACATCCTTCCAGACAGAACCTCTACAGTACCACCAATGATGGCCAGCACAGCAGCCCACTAATCCTTACAGAAACTTACTACAGGGTACACATTACTCCCTTATACTACAGGGGTGCACACAACGTTCATTAGGCTTCAGGAGGGGAATACAGTACTCTTTTGAACATACCATAGGTGCAAATGTTACTTCATTATGGAAAAACAATCAAAGACAAATGATAATAAAACCCCACCCACAGCAGGACACTAAAACACTTCATCAGACTCGGCTTCCCGTGTGCCACCGGCGAAGCCTCCGCAGGAGTGCCGAGTGTGAGAAGGGTCTTTCTGTACAGGGTTAGCAGGTGTTTGTCAAATGCTGAAGCTACTCATGAGTGCGCCAGCTGGATAGTGTGAAGAGATAACGGCACGAAAACAAGCACCCTTTTCCTGAGCGGGGTTTGGCTCGCGACAACTCAAAAGACAAAACAGTGAAACCGCAGCCACTCTCCTTCAGATCGACAGCGGTGCACATGCGGTCAGGACTCAGGTCCTTACAGTAAGAGAATGAGAGCTGCGCCGAGGAGCCGCAGCGGGCCGTTAGGCCCGCGGTTTATGTAAGAGCCCAAGTTCCCACCCTGCCCTGCCTAGCTGACCTCTGTAGCATTCTCTTTAACCTGGGCTGGAGATCTGCATCATTGCTCAACAGAGATCCTGGAAAAGTGGCAGTGCTCAATTCAGCCCAGGTTTCACCCAACAGGGACTTCACCAGGGCGTCTTCATCACCCCAGGCCCTGTCGACGTTACACAGCCCGGTGCAGGTGGAGGTGTGTGTATGCGTGTGCGTGCGTGTGTGTCTGCGTGCGTACAGGTGGATGGCTTGCCATCGAGCTCATGCCCTGCTGCCATTTGCAGAATCGCGTGTGGTTTCTCTACAAAAGTGCATCGTGTAACCGTGGGTTTGGCGTCTCCTCCGGCTCAGGCAGTGCAGCCAGGCTCACACCTGTGTCGCTCCTCGGCTCCCCAGAAGCCCCACACCGACACACAAATACCAGCGCCAGTCCAACCGGGCTAGTAAGAGCAGGTCTCAGGGATGGCCATGACAGTACGGAGTCAACAAAACACCAGGAACAGAAGATGACGATAGATCCCTGACAGATAATCCAGGGCAGGTTCTCTGTAAACTTTCTTCGCCATGACTGCTTGTACAACAGCACCAGCAACACAAGGCAAAGCACAACATTTGCTATTTAAGAGGAGCCTCAAACAAAAATAGAACCAAATCTCGAACCTCTCAGAGAATTGTTACCCTCCAGGTATTCTACCCTCTCCCATTCATTTGTACATCTTTTGAGTTCTGAGCATCCCTTGTTTATGCCCTCACAACGGTGTATCGTACAGGACTGAGAATGCGCCTCATTGACAATACAGCTAATGCTGATTCTGACAGACGGAGAGGATCGCATAAACAGGATGTGTTGATGGAACCGTTGGAGGTCACTGCCGCACATAAACATGTTATTAGCTACAGGATGTTATCCTAGGGTGATTTTTCTGTGGTTTTCTGTTTTCTTGCTATTCTAGTCTGTACCCTGACTCAGAATGGCTATGACTGGGGCACAAAAAAAAAAAAAAAAAAAAAAAAAGAACAGGTTCCACTTTTGACCAGAACACAGTGGGAGCTGGACAGGACAGCACCACAGCAAGACTTGTTCTTACTGGACCAGAGTCAACTGGCCTGTCCCATCCCAAATAGACAGAACAGGATAGCAATGTGCCACCTAACACCAGGATAGGAGGGCTTGGCCGCACAGTCACGTTTCAAAAGATTCGACGTTTATGTAGACAGTCCTGAAGGCTAACAATCACAGTAGCATTGCCTGCAGTAAGGTGAAACACTTTCATTTTTCCCATCCAACACCAACGGCTCTGTAAGCATGGTCCTTAAATCCACTTTATTCCAGGACACCAAGACCATTGACTTCCAGGTTTAGGCTTCAACCCACACATTTAACATCATGCTCACACATTTCACTACATATTCATTTCCTCTAAGGAAGACCCTTCACTCCATCTTGTTGGTCTGCTTAACTCATGTCTTACATATAGCCAAAATGTATGCTATGCTGACTTCAATGAAGCCAACGTCTGTATAAACTAAATCATCAGGAAGCTCATTCCACACTGGCACATCTGCACCACTACCAAAGACAGTATGCTCTTTGATCAGCCCAGTACAGATTCCCAGGTACTGTCCATTTGTGCTCATGTGCTTTTGAAATGGTGTCAAGTGAAACTTGCTCATTTTCCTTACGATTTTTTTAGACTCGGATTACGAACCCCCCCCCATTGCTCAGTATTTTAGTCTTCCTAACCCAAATTAAAGACGGCCCTTTAACAGAAGGTACTCCATTAAAATGAATGCCTGAAATGGCAGAGGCAGAACACAGCAAGGCACTCTGAGTCCACACTACACTTTGGACACCAACACTGAAGCAGGGCTGCATGCGGCGAATGGGGCAGGGAGGGGACACCTCAGCCTGAGGTCCCTCAGAAGCTCAGCTCAAGGACGCCACATTCAGAACCAATCTATGGTCTCCTAATCAAGCCGCACTGAATTGCCAGCACTTTAATGACAACCTCGCCACATCTCCATCAGCCAACTGCTCGGTCTCACTGAGGAACCCCCCCCCATGATTATGACCATGTTGGCATTATACACCATAGCTCAGTTTGTTCATATTTGTTCTTCACAGCAATAAGTGATGAATAAACTGACCGTCATCTCAGTCTGCTGTGCCTTCTTCATTAGCTAGCCTGGCCTTCAAAGCACACACGTCATTAGAACGGCCATCGACCATAATAAATATGGACGTTCCGCGACCGTTACAACCCAGATGACGACTACACAGCAGGGAGATGGACCCGATAGACAGCCAGACATGGAAGGCAGGTGCTCACGTTAACCAGCTTGCAATGCTGGCTGGGCGGTTTGCCTCGTGAAGAGACAGATAAGTTCCTCTCTTTCCTCTCTCTCGCACTGACACAAATCAGCACGCTTAGAATAAACTGCATAAGTTATCAGCTCCTTGGAAAGCCATGCATAAGAGGAGCAAAGGGGAAAAAAGAGACTTCTATCACTTAATGAAAAATAGCTTCCCTTTTGGACAGAACTTCATAGGCTGCAATCAAGCCCTGGCCCCCTCTTCTTGACGCGCAATCGAGGCAAATCAAGTCACCATCTATTAATAATATTTCTCAGGCTCCTTTCATTCCGTGGCATGTCCTACGACTGTCAGCGCCTGTGATGGAACGCTGCCTTTATCTCATCCCAGGCCTGCTCTGTCAGAGTGATAAACAATTCTAACAAGAATCAGAATAAAGATCTTCCCAGTAGACTCTAGGAGATAGAGGCCTTTTTTCTCATTTTCTAGACGGCAAAATTTAATCTAGTGGCTTGCTTTTTTTCACCCCCGACTTTTTTTCCCTCATTCTCTCTCTCCTCTCCAAGCGTCACATTCAAAGAGATGCAAATTTATCAGAGCAGAGGCCCGGTTGACTCATGGCGTAGTGTGAATGTCAGAGGCAGAGGCACCGCCCCTCCGCGGGACACACGGCGAGCTGGGAGCGGCGAGCCCAGACCAAATCGAGTTGACGGCAGAATGGGCAGTGCAGAGCATGCGGCGGCACATTCAAATATCCGCTGTGGGCAATTAACACAGCTCCACGCCATGGCTGCTCTTCCTCACACTTCCTCGTGAGGGTGTGTGTGAGCACGTTCTTATGACCGACAATGGCCTCACACGTATCTAGCTGGAGGGTTTCATTTGTCCCCCGGTTATTTCAGGTAAAAGTCAAACTCCTACACAAATGGCTTCAATGGTCAGTGCATGAAAACAGAATCTTCACCACAACAGAGTATATGAGTGGATAGGATATATCAACACTCAGCAGAATAAAGTCAATTAAAGCACGGTAAACCAGACTCAACACACAGGCATGAGGCCAAGGTACAGTAGAGCACAGGAAACCTTACCAAAACTCTGGATACACCGTCAGTCCTTCAAGCCCCCATTAACTAGACGGTGCCTGACGACATTATTCTGCATGTTCGGGGGAAAGAGTATAATCTTTTTAGCGTATCACTATACAGAACACAGCCTTTAATGTCTCTTTTTATGATATATACCTTGCATGGGACCAGAGTTAGTACATAAACACTAATCGAGTCACCCCATGCTGACAGTTGAGTCCCTTGTGTAAATGAACGGCAGCTGTGCCCCTTGCCCCAGTGTTTGAAGACAATCAGGGCCGGACTGATCTACCATTGCAGGAAGGACAGTAGGGGGCGTTACACACCTCAATCAAAGAACAGCACAATGATGCAGTCACTCACCTAGTCTGGTCTCAGCCAGAATGTGACAACAAGCATCACGTGGAGCAGGACACATGGTGCAGAGCTGCTGAAGGAACCTCCCTCCCAAGCGCTGGATACGTTTTCAGAATGTTAGATACCGAACGCTGGTGCTCTGCTTGGATGGAGGCTACCTTTAAAACGGGAGTCAAAAGAGATCTTGGACCTTGATGAGCGAATACCTTTAGCTGCCCGCATCTAAACACTGAGTCACCTGTGTGTGCGGTCTCTCACCTGATACTCAAGATGCAGTTTCCAAGGTAACACAAGTTCCCTTGACCCCTGGGTGTAGTGTGCTGGAGGACAAGTGGAAATTCCAACAGGAAATTGAGGGCCGTCAACACACGGTACAGAAAAAGGACAGGTGGAATGGAGCGGTGATCAGAAAAGGCGAGCTGAGCACGGGGCCGGATAGGACAGCGTGTGTCGGGCCCCCAGCGACTGCTTATTCAAACTGCAAAAAGACAATCCACCCATTTCTGTCACCTCTGCTTTCCCATAACTTGCCATCTCTGTAGACGCATTCGGCACCTGAAAGTGACATCGCATCCACACATCTCGGAACACAGATAACAAACCTGCCGCTCTCACCTTCCCCAAATGAACCCACAGGAAGACACGCGTGGCGTTTACTGGACGACGGAGCCATGGTATCTGCAAGGCACACCGAGCTAACGGACACAACGTCCCTCCAAATTGCTCTTCTCCCGGCATATTAAGGAAACTTGTCATGGCAATGTCACATGGGAGCTCAAGCGATAAGAGCCACAGTCCCTTTGGGGCGGCTTTACTTACAATCAGAAGACGAAATTATAGCCGTAAAAATGTCCCATCTGGGGGAAAATGCCTCCATTGGTGTGTTTTGCATAAAAGCCTGGCCTTGGAAATGGTCCATTCCACAAAAACAAGCTGGTTATTCATATTTAAAATAAAACGTTCATAAACTCTGAAAGAAAACGCAAGGAGAAAAAGGAAAATTGCTCCAAAGCTCAAGATTCTGTGCTTCCTGGGAAAGATGACACACAAATAGTATGACAGCTTTTACCAGAAGACAGTATCAAAGCGACCCTCTCGCACTTTAATATACATTGTGCAGATTTTTAAAATGTATTTCATTTATCAGTACAATCAAGCTTTTAACGAATGCTTTTTAAAATGGCCTGTTTCGGGGCTGGATACACATTGGATGCAGTAGGATGGCCAGAAGACATAGCAGGAATTTCGGTAATCTAGGAAGACAGACGTCTCCCCATTTCCACCCACCAATTTTAGGTATCCACATTTCCTGTCAAGCTTAGGTAAACTCCTCCATTTGGAGGTTGGGGTTTTATTCCACAGCAGGATAAAATACAATACAGCATAAACTTCAATGTGGATTGCAAAAGCAACACCAAAGACTCATTAAATGCCTCAGGAATCTTATCACACTTTGATTAGGACAGTCAGTGATTTGGAAGTGAAGTGGAGGAACAATTCAGAAATTTCCTCAGTTTTCCAGCATCCCTGCAACATCACCTTTTTGCAAATAATCAGTCAACACACGGCTAGACTGCTGTTTAGAGCCCACCCAGAAAGCACCGCTCCCCCGCCGAGTCAGAGATGACTTCCATTTTCAGCAGGATGCGTTACTCCGCCCGTGATTTGTTTGCAATGTGAAATTTGTCCCCGTCTGGATTCCCTGGTGCAGATCCCGTGCCGCTCCCTCACTCAGCACCAACAATGCAGTTTCCACACCTCGGGGCTGCAGCGAGAGACTGCTGCCTGAATTCCTCCTTCCTAGGCCGCTACCTGGACTGCTGTGATCTAATACGTGCCTAGTCCGGCACCATATCAGGAGACAATGTGACCATGCCTCTGCGGTCATATAACCTCCCTCCTTGACTGATTAAGCTGGTGGCACACTGCCATTTCCCAGGCTCCTGGCGTCTGTCCCGGAACCCGTAGCCAAAGTGCACATTGTGGCATGTCAGCTGGGCAGCATGACCTGTGTGACGCGACTCAAGATGCAGCCAGCAGTTTTATCTACCTCACATGCGAGTTCCCAACAAATGACATGACTCGACTCAGCAGTGACTCGTTCCTGAGACACTCCAGGTCCTGACACCACTTAAAGTTAAGGTTTTGTTTCATCACAATTTTTTTTTTTTTTTTTTGCTGGTTTCCCTTGATGCAGGCAGGACATGCTCACATATGTAGGTAAGGTCACATATAAACGGTTATAATACACAGCCGTGTTCCGTGATTGAAAATGACCTTACACTGTATCAGTGCTTCCTATTATCAGGATCTCGCCCACTAAATTGTCGCAAAGTCGCGAAACAAAGAGTGTAACGAGACATTGGTGGTGACGTCGCCTTCTACAGAACTTGCCTTCGTACTCACTGACCTCCAAACGAGCAGGAAACTCAAACACCTATAAAACAGTGGGTGCATTGAGCATGTGTTTTTACTGCGGAGCTTTGACAGCTCAGGGAGCATTCATTTAGCTCTAAAAATATGCACCATTCTAAAATACCTGTAAAATCCTCCTTTCTGGGAGCAGAAACATTTCTGAGGATGGCAAGGGCTCAAACAGACAATGCCAACTGTATAAAAAGTCAACAAGCACGTATATATGCAAACCAACATGCCATTAAAGTCAATAGAATACATTTTCATAAATCCTTTAAAAATTATCACATGGATATGCCCCAGGTCTAATAGCGCTATGAAATTGCTGCCTTGAGAATTTAACCATCACCACCCAGGATGATTCTGATGCTAATATGTTTAAAGATTTAAATTTAAATTCCAATCAAATAAGGTTTCGGTTTGCATTATTTATCCCAAAGCTGGATAGAGCTCCTAAAACCTCAGGGTTTATGAACTGGCCCTACAAGAAGGCCATCTCTCACTTTGATGCAGGCTTCATCCAGTGTTTACTTCACACACACATCGCCCACATCTGCTTGCTGCCGTTCACTGCTAATTGCCAACCATTATTAGGTACGCCACACATATGGCAGCTTGTTTAAGTGGCCAACAGCCCCCTGCAGCTCTAACGGAATGCTACAGACAAACACTGACCGTCTCTAGACAGGACTGACTCCTCAGATAAGGCACATGAATCCCAGCGTGATACCCCAGTCCTGGGCTTCAGCCTTTTCTCACATTTTATAAATGAAACTATCAGAGCAAAATAAGCAAATATATTCTTGCATTTATTATTTCATTCAATCGAGGAGGGTGATATTTTTTAAGCTTCTTTGATATTTATCATCCTAAATACTGTAACCCAGCACCAAGCACCGGATAGACTCAGGGCTGATGTGCACAGAGCAAATAACAATGCAAAGTGTCCATCGTTTACTGTCAAAATGGACTGTAAACAACACTAACCGTCAATCATTTATTAACGCATCATTTATTTACAAAAGACCAAAGGAAAACAAGACTAATCTTCCTGCAAAAAAAATGCCACACAGACATTTTTGGTTTGGTTTGATTAATCTGGGCTTTGGTGTCACATTAATTGGGCAGGGTCACAAACCCTAAATACTAATGGCATATAATGCCTTCCAGATGAACTCTTCAAAATTTAATTTTTCCCAGGAACAAAAAAAGAATAAGAAAAGCTCATAATGATATCATATCATCTGTGCAGCTGTGATACAGCAGTAATTTTCCCAGGTTATTACCGGTGTCATGTCGATTAAAGAGCCCCCCCCCCCCCCCCATTCCAGTTCCTGCAGAGACCATCTCCAGCCATTTTAAGCTATTGCCTACAATTACCTTGACAAACCCAGGCTTCATCTCAATTAGCACCTGAATGGGCAATGGTAGATTTAATAGAAGCTGTTAGCACAGGAGCACAATTTAGGCTGGAAGGGTGGTGATGCTTTAAAAGGCAGCTCGATTCCTAAGAGCCTGCTTTGTTTGCCAATCAGGCAGTGACCTGCTCCTTTGTTTCAGGGCTACGTTCGGGGTATCTGGATGGAGTAGGGGCCGCCCCCTAGCACTAGATAACTATGTGCCCCGGATGGGGGGAGGGGGGCTACACCACAGAACTAGAGAGAAGCCCTCCGTCACAGCTGACACACCTTACTGATAACTACGTGCCTGTACTCTGATTCTTCATTTCCCTAAAAGGAATCCAAAAATACTTCCAGTAACGGTGCTGAAAATTAAACTATGTTCATGTACATCACGTGATTATGAGGTAAATCACGTGTATGAGGGATGGGCAAGTGTGTGAACACACAGGGGAACGCAGGGCAGCTGCTGGTGTGTCAGGAAAACCGAGCTTGCCGGAGATCTGCTTACAAGCAGCCTCAATGTGGATACAGAGAAGAGCCTGGAAACACAGCGCTGATTTGGACAGCGAACAACAGACTCGACCAAACACACTCAGATGTCTTACAGACATTCAGCTGTAGGATTAACGCAGGCAGACATGTGCACACACGAATTAGGGGACCCACGTCATAGTGACAGATTGTTTTTGGTATCGATTTATTTTTGGCCTGTAAATTATTCAGGGCCATATGTAATTAACAGCTACCGAACTGATGTCTTACAGCTATGCGATGCATTAATGGAGGTTTATTGGAGAGCGTCATCAAGCAACAGCAGGATGCTTTCAAGAGGACAGGAGCAGAGGTGTCATCATTCAGGGGTGCGGTGTGGGTTAATGAGAGGGTGAGGTACAGGACACACACTTAGACACACACACAGCCCAGGCACCACTTACACTTGATCGGTGGAGAATGAAACATATTTGTTCTTACCAAAGTACACTCTTTAAGGTGAGGTTAAAACATCAAGAGGGGACAGTCAGTCATAAACAAGGGTGGGGGATGTAACGCTGCTCGAACCAAAGTCAAGCTGGAGCCCTGAGCACATGACTTACGGGCCCTCCCACTTCACTGAGACAAGGAGACTGGCATGTTAAGGATTGTAAGTATGGTATGGTAAGCTGGCATGGTAAGGATGGTAAGGATTTCTTCTGGGGGGTCAAGGCGAGTTGGCAGAGCTGTTGGCCCACATCAGGTGCCCCCTGCTCCTGTGCCAGTCCCAGGCCACATACAGTAACACAGCTTTCCCTGGGGCCACCCAGGGGAGGACGCTCATTCCATGTGGTCCACTGGCACCCGCTCTGCAACACTTACATCTGTTCAATAATTATTAGACCATTTTCACCATTAAAAATTCATCACCCTTGAGTGTTGCACAAGTGAAACCTGAAAATTTAAGCAGTGAATGGAATGGTTAATTTCTCAATGGATCCAGAAAGGAACCGACTTATTGCTATTCTCCAATTAAACACATCATACCGACTCCTGTCTCCTCAGTCTAACAGCTGTGCTGACGCACCAGGTCTCCTGCTCCAATCCAGCATTGATGCTGCACACCTACACCCTACTAGGCACCCAATCACAGTCCTTCTCAGGAATCACCTACCCCATCAGTTCCGGGTATGTAATGTTCCAGCTGCCCTGTTCAATTCCCCTAAGATGCTGTCAGATGCTTATATTACAACAAGGTTTGGCAGACTTGACAGTAGAATAAAGCTTGGTGAAATTAACAAAGTTATTTGGAGCAATTGCTTTAGATAAAGTGCCTTCTGTCATTGTAAATAATCAAATTATAGATAATTCCTAGATATTTATGGGTTAGTCTCCGACTAGACCTTCAAAATAAGGCGTTGATCTGTTCCCAGCTCTTCCCTATCTCAGCTTATCTTCTCCTTTACTGGTCCAGCTTAAGGGAGATTCTGTCCCTTCTCCAGAATTTTTTTCTACTTAAGCACGGGGCTGCGTGTGTTTCTGTATGCAAAGCACTCCATGCCAGTGATGTCACTTAATAAAAATGAAGTGAATTAAACTTCAAATTACCACAAATTTTCCCAGTTCATACTGTGAAGCGATATTATCCTCTTGTTAAGATGTAAAGAATGCCTTCTGCCCAAATACACATTTAAATGGACATGTCATCAGCCAACTGCAGTGGACTGTAAGCAGTTTTCCTTAATGGCCTAAAGAAAGCGTGAGCATTTTGGACATTACACACCATTAGATAAGTCACACGGTGTCAGATGCGTGTTAACAGCACGGCTTCTCCCTGGAACTAGTCCCAATTGAAAAAACGTCTTATCTGAAGAGCTGACAGCTGTCAAGTTGGCAGCCAAAGTAAGAAATAGACATATTTCTGCAGTAATTATTAATTTCCATATATATATCTCCATCCAAGAGTAAGCCTCAAAGACACACCCGAGCCCAATTAAACAGAGGCACACAAACTGAAAACACCATCAATTTGTCATTTAAACAGACATCCTCATGTCTGACGTGTTTTTGAATTGTGTTCCTCATAATTTCCTAGTTTCCTTTACTTTCCTCTGCTGCTGCTCCTCAACCTGGATCTACACAAGTTCACACATTATGTGCTCCTAGTTTCCAAAAGCTACAAACAAAAGCAGAAGTCTCCACAAAGATTTATGTCATAAAAAAGGTTCTGTACTTCATCTAGGGGTGAGAGTGCCTTCAGAATGCTCGATACAGAAGGCCGGACTCTTTTCAAACAGAGGTAATCGTACCAGCAATGATATCCTTCCGAAAGTTGGTCACCCCTCCCGATCACTAACAAGGATAAGTGGTTAGAAGATGGATGGATGGATGGATGGATGAAGTTGGTCGTTCTTATACAAACAGGAAGTTGATGTGCTCACCCACATCCAACGCCATTATCAGAAGCTAAAGCTAACAGCGTCTATGGTATCTCTGAATAGACGGATGGTGAACGGAGCATCTCCAACGCCAATCATGCTAGCAGACAGGTGAACAATTGTGTTGGTGAGAAACACCAGGGCATTCGACCCTGCCTGCCACTCGCTTCCTTTTTCTTCTTCTTTCCATTTTCCGTCCTGCAATTCCTCCAAAGGAAAAAACACTTTGGATCTGCTACTTTCAGAGTCATTTACATAACAAAGAAGGAAGAGACAGAAGAATGGCGTGTCCCCCTTTCTAAATCACCACTGCTGTGGTCAACACATACACACCTTTGTTCTTACCCTTCACGGGGGGGGGGGGGGGCGAGACTTGCCACCTCCCCTCAAACACCCCCCCGGGCGGGCGCACACACCGCCTCACTCATCAAAAAAAAACCAAAGTATGTCAGCCAACAGAG
>JAACJT020000021.1:9902583-9931397 GCA_009936485.2 Gymnarchus niloticus | reverse complement strand
GAGCGAAGCAAATGGGGGGGGGAGTAAGGAACCAAAAGATCAGTCAAGTATTCTGGAGCCAAACCATGCAAGGCCTTATAGGTAAGTTAAAGTATTTTAAAGTCAGTGCAAAGGAACATTAGAAAAAGGTAAAATTGCTGAACATCTTTGAAGCCCAAGTGGGAAAGAAACGTCCCAAAAACAGGAAGCACACAATCACCCATTCAGCTTCAGTTATTCATGCCAAGATGTCTGCATGCTGTCAGCCAGCCTGTCAAACGTGCCACCATGTCAGATGCGGCTTTTAAGTTACCCGTTAATCCCCACCGCCTCAAACTTCATTTCATCTTTCAGTACAAACTCGCAGTCCCTGACTTAAATTTTACTGCCACAGAATCCACATTCACAGAAAGACGGCACTTTCCATTCATATTACACACAGAAAAATATTTTCAAATGTAATCACAACAAAATGAGACAGCACAACCCACAAACGTCTCTGCTTTTGTGTAGGTCAGCAACATGAAAGGTAGGTAGGTGTGTGTGTGTGTGTGTGTGTGTGTGTGTGTGTGTGTGGGAGAGAGAGAGACATACCCCTCCTTCCAAGCTAAAACTGGGTTACCACTCCTTGGCTGTCCTATACACACTTAGGCCCCGATCCAAGCATCCTACCACCACCACCACCACCACCACCACCACCACCAATCCAGATCCTCTGAGCGCTGCGCTCTACCTGTACAGCAAGGGTATTTTAAACATCTGCAGCTTCTAGCCCTAGGGAGAGCCATCCATTATGCAGTCACATTCGCCTTCTCAAAAAATAGGCATCTCCTCTTAATACGTGGCAATTTCCCAGATGTCGCTGACAAGCTAAGTGTGGATTTCAGTAGCATCATATGCATAGCAAAGGAGAAATTTCAGAACAATGAAACGCTACTCGTCTTTGGAGTTTTTTCTCTAACCCTGGAAAACAAGAAATGTGTCAAGTTTGTGACAAGCAGCCTTCACTGTGATGATTTCGTCAAACCACAAGTTTTCTGTGCTTCGTTACTCGCATAGTTTGACCTACTTAGGTCTTGAATACACAAATGCTAATCATGTACTTCATACTTAGTCAGGCTTGTACACAAACATTCAGATTTTTCATTTTAAAATATATATGCAATAGTGTTCACAGGACACAGGTACATAACATGAAATTAAGTATGCAAATAACCATCCCATCTTCCTATGCAAACAATAACATTCATCACATCACAACAACATTAAAAATAAAACTTTTCCATTATATTGAATAGGGCCAATTCTTGTGCAGGTGGCTACAGTGAACTCCTCTGAATTCCCAAAAAGTGGCAATCTACAATAGAAACAATAAAATGCAGTTTAATGCAAAACAGATTTTATATGCTTCAAAGACCTTTAAGTACAGAAGTGTACTTAAAGGTGTCTGTGGCACAAACGCCTGTTACCAACAAGGCTACTGGATATGCTGGGAAACACAATTCATTCAAAAATGAAACGCTTGAAGCAGAAGGCTATGGCTATAGCAGGAACACACTGCTACCTGCAAAAAGGTGACTGAAATTAGTCTAATTTCTGCCTAACGGCATTCTCATAAGCGGTGACGTAAAAATCACAGATGACTAAGAATCAACAAAGTATTACATGGCACACTTGTAGAAACTGAGGTTACTGTGGAAGATCAGCACCTACACAAACTTTAAAATGTGCAGCCCATATAATTTACAGGGAAAAATGAAATTCCTGGGATGACAGAATATTGGTTTTCTGACAAACTTTTGAAGCCTTGGGTAAAAGAACACTTGCCAAACTTTGCACTGAGCAGGGAGGATATTCTGGCCTGCTGTTCTGTCCACAGGAAGTGACGACGCAAGCATCACCGATTTTAAATGACGAAAAAATGGTGTTGTGAATGTACATCCTAAAAATAGAAATGTTCAGAATTACTCCTCAGACATAGACGTGGCCATTGAGAAAAGATTGCCTCCAAATTCATAGACAGACAGCAAGGAATGTGCAATTTTTGGCAGGAATCTAAATTAAGTGGCAGTAAAGAGTTTGTCTTGCTTTAGGTGAATCATGGTAAATGTGCACAAGTAAACAGTGATTCAAAGACTTATTGATAGGATATCAAAGACCAATAAATGCCAATGTTTTTAATTCAAAGATAAAGATTACACGTGTATTGATGAAAACGGGAAAACAAGAACAGAATATCAACGAGCCTTCGGTCACCTGTGGGTAACACCATGCTCAAAGTCTTAACACAGCTCTGGAAAACCATATGGCTAAACCTTTTAGCAAAATAAAAGCTTTACGTTGTAGCACATTTTCAAGCATTAGTGAGTGCAGAAATGGTAACCTGCTTGGGAGTTATTAGCGTGCACATATGTTGGAGCCATGCAGAAGAGTTACCACCTACAGAAGTCAGAAAAGCTTCAGCACGTGGACAACAGCAGCTCCATACACCTTGTGTGCAGTCCGCTGCCAAGCAGGAAGGAGGGAAAAGTGAAGGGTAATGCCTCACATTACAAGTAGAAAAGCTCCCAAGAGGAGATGTACACAGACAGAGAGGGGGGAAGTATTATTCAAGCCTATGATTACGGATGTAAACAGATGTAACTGGGTTTGCATGAGACTCCTGGGCTTTCTTCCATCTCTGCTGCCGTGGCCTTTACCTTAACTATCTGGTGAAGAGCATGAGGAAGATGGTAATGACATCTGCTATAAATATTCAAAACAAAACCTTCTTAAATTCACTTGCAAAACAAAATTTAAAAAAAAAAAAAGTAAAATGGCTCAAGGCTGGCAGTCTCACTTCCAATCAATAAACCGATCCCACGATGCCTTTTCCGAAAAAAAAGCCAAAATGAAGATGGAGACCGATTTTCCTGTTATTAAACGTGCTGAAATGCATTAAATGGTGGTTAATTTTAGCCAACTGTCTATTAGAAGTTTAGACACGGCAACAGAAAGAACCACCAAAACATGTTTCCAAAATATCACTTAACACTCCACCTCAGACGCATATGGAGGTGTTTTAATCTATCTGTACCACCTTCGCAGACCAACGCTGTGGATCAGATCTAAGCTCCCAGATATTACACAAAACTTGACAAAGCATAAAGTCACATGCTGATTACCTAATATGGAGAAACTGAAGTTGTATCAGAACAGAACTGTGTGCAACAGTACCTTACTGAATATATATATATGTGAGTGAGTGAGACTGAGAGAGAATCTAGTATCCATGCTGGTGTAAAAATTGCATAATGAGAAATAATGCAAGAATAGCTTCCAATTGCCCACAACAGGCACACAGCCAAAAGGTTTTTAAAAAATTCCCACTGAGAGCTTTAAAAATATTTTTAACCTGCAAGTTTAAATTTGGCTACAGCTGGATGTACCTTCAAAAAACAGCAGCTCTCCTGAACATCCTACACCAAGTAAGCCAGGCTGCTCTATGCCAAGTCCTCTGTCCGTCATGTTTGACTTGCACATCCAGTGGCATTGGCTCTGGGTATTTTCTTATCCATGTACCATGCCCATGCAAGCACCATCCCTCTTTGGATCAAGACTCTTATCCATTAGGAGTCTAAACGCGATGGCATAATGAGGAGCCTTCTGTCTCTGGAAATCAGATATCGCTTTGACAGCCACATGAGGAGCAGCTCTGTCACCACAGTCACTGCTGCAGAAGTTGGTACTCCGTTCTGCCGAGCACATGAAGACTCGGCCACAACTCCCGCTTGCCCCCAAACCTACGCAACTTAATACAAGCGAGAGGGATGAATATTTCAAAACAAACAGAGACCTAGCAGCATTTAGCTATAGCTAAGAGCCCTGACGAGCGTAACAGGCTGAGGAGAAAATACATACAATCACAAGCACACCTGAATTTAGTGGGCAAATCTTACAAAAAGAACAAGGCTGGTGTTGCAAGATCCTTAAGATGCATTTCAATTTGCTAATGGTCATGTATTATATAGGGTTTAGCGTACGGTCGGCTCCAGACATCCACCAGTGAAATGCTTTCTAACTCAGGCCTTATGAAAGGAAATTTACGAATTCTTAATAAAGAGAAGCAAAAATCATTTTATGCCAGTCAAAATACATTACATTATGTAACAAAGGATCTCCAAAATATCTTAAGTATACGTCAGTATCATGTTTAGCATAAAACACAATTTACTAGTGAAGGGACAAATGAGGCTTAAAAACCCATGGTGTGTGGGAGATCCATCAAAGGTTTTGAGGCCTTATTTAGTACTAGCATTGATTGGTTAGTTCTGGATACTCCCACCAACCCGAGTTTTTGAAGCCTCATTTGTCCCATGACTACAATTTACTAAAGATTCTAACCCACGACACAACTAGCAATTGTTAAGATAAGCAAGATATTTGTCTAATGCTTTAACATTTGCTTTGCATGATTTATCACAAAAGGAAGAAACACTTCCCAATTAAATACACCATCGGAAATTACACCTCGTACATGATTCTGCAACCAATCACACCATTTCTAAACGAACATACTACCAGAAATGACAGCACCTCTTACATAACTCTCCATTCAATCAAATCAGGTGTCCCAAATCGACTTTTAACCATGTGGTAATTAAAAGCAGATTTTTGGTGCAAATGGACCGACTCCTGTCTGATAGCAAGTTTTAGTCAACCAGCAGGAATACGTCCATGTCTCCCTTGCATTACCTGCCATCAGATGTTCCTTCTACCAGGGGAGGACATAAGCTCATCTGCATTGCTCATATTACACTCTGACATAAAGGACCAGATAATTCACGTCTACATTGAATTGCCATCTGTTGTTTGAATATGGCTAATGTCTAGAAATTCATCAAATTCACGTGCATCTCAGTGACCAGAAATTCATAAGCAGGGTTATCTTTCCCACAACAGGGAGGTGGCGGAAGATATTACATGCGGTAACTCGGAGAATGTTTGAGACGCAACATCTGTAAACACAGATGAAGTGTTGGCAGAGACGCTCCAGATAAAACACACATTTTATATACGTGTGTTTGTGATATTCTGAGCTAGGAAGGAGCTCCACTGCAGGATGCCAGAGCCAAGTGAGTGCAGTGTCTGAGACTAGTCTGCATGCTGTTTGTGACCGGTTATCCCACACTGTAACTGGCTGTGAAAGCTGGAAAGTCACTGCCCCTGTAGCTCGATTTCAGAAATGAAGCACTGTCAACACACATTAAGCAGAGACCAAAGACTTCCATTGTTTGGTTCATTCCCACATCAACTCTTGCAGGCCAGAGTGCCTCAGCAAAGTCCTCCAGCAGTATCTGAGCACACCAATATTGGTACTGCAAGTAGACCACCACAGAATGCAATTTCACCGGTACTTAAGAAAATCCAGAGGGGGGGAAAATAAATAAATAAATAAAAATATCATAAAGCACCCAAGCAAAACAGAAAACTTTTCCCATACATTGGGGAATGCTGTTAAAAATAAGTCAAACAAATACATACCATAGGAGTAGGAGTTCGTGATATAGCTGACTACACAAGCAGAAATCAAGCTCCTAATATCAGGGTCTGGCTTCCATCAAAAATATGAAACAGACAACTGGCATATTTTGTTTTACTTCAGTCATTACTCAGTCATGCAAAAGTTCATAATTAGTAAGCATAAGCCTGCATGTGGGGGAGGGAAGAGAAAGTTCTATAAATTAACTATGGCATTGTTTTTGATATCGCCAACGATACGGAGTATTTATAATTAATTTCTCTTTCAATCTTAATGCAGAAAGTTGCAATTATTCTAACAGCACAATGTGTTTTATTTGTGATGCAGTACAGAGGCGTGATCGGCGGGCATGCACCCCAGCGGCGACCCACAGCAGCTCGAACTAAAGACCAGAAAAAACCAGTAGAGAGCTAGAGAGCAGCCCTTTTGGGAGAGAGGGGAAATGCAGTCAAACTGCATTATATATAGTGAAGTGCATCCTCCAAGGGTACGCTAGGACTTGTCTATGAGACTGACAATGAAGTCACACAGAGCAGCTGTTTGGTGCCAGTTAGGCATCTTGTCAGTCACATTTCCCCTAATTAACCAACATCTGCTTTCCATTCTCTCACACACTGCATCGCCAGCTTGTCTCATCTGAGCCCTTGACTCCTGACCCCCAGAGGAAGTCAGTCACTGTCAAACCCCCCCCCCCCATCATAGACTCTTAAAAGGGGGCAGGGCCTTACAGAAACCATGGAAGTGACTTCATACACACACTCAGCTAAAAAGAGGAAAACCCATTTGTCAGATGAACCTTTTCTGCAGATATGAAAAGGGTTTATGGTGCAGCCACATTTAGGAATCTACTTGCTATCTTCAATAAAAGCTGTACATGTGGGTGTGTGTGCATTCTGTCCAGATGTATAGGCATGCCCAAATCAGTCATGTGTTAGAGCTGGTATCTTCCCGGGTCTCGAGTGACCATGAAAATGATAAATAGTGAAGCAAACAGAATATTACAGAAGGGGAAAAAAAAAAAAAAAAAAATCCTGTGAATTCATGCATTTCACAAATATTCTTATACATTCTAATAAATCATTCTTATCCTTTATTAGGGACACCTAAGATACAGTAATTCCACCTAATCAAAAATGGCAGCGAAATTAACAAAACTAACACTGAGATATAAGCTCATGTTTAGTTTAACATCTTCATTTGCAGCTCACACCTGAAAGAACAGTGAACAGCTCAGCTTTTCGTTTAATCTTTTGGCTGAAAACTAAACACGGCTGTACAAAGCACGTGAAACCTCCCTCATCTACAGCTACACTGTGAGATAAGATTCTCAGAAGCCGACAACACGGTTTGGCGATGTTGCCCATCTCCACGACAATCCCGCCATTTTTTTTTTTTCAACCAAGCACTGCTTCTAGACTGTACAGGTTCTATAATATTTACCCTTGAATCCCATAACTCATAACTTGATTAGAAAGTGAATGAATCTCCTAGGTTTTGAAACAAAGGGTAAATGATTACATTTAGAAAATAATTAACAGATGGGCCTGCATTTAAAAAAAAAATACGATTTTCTACAAATGATTGCTTTCACTCCCCTTTGGTGTGAATAGTAGATTCAAGAAACACTTTTAAATAATTTGTTCAATTTGTTCCACAGCCAAAGAAAAGCGGCTTGGTGGAAATTCAGATTCATTAAAAGTTAATTAATATGCATCATTATGTAAATGAGGTTGCAGTTAATGAGTTCTTAAAAGAAGCCTTCCTTAATTAGTTCACTTTTAATGGCATCATCATTTATCTTTTTTCTTTGAAGCAGAATGACGTGCAGAACTAGCCGTTCCCGAAAGTGCTAAAATTTCCCATTTTTTAAATTATTCTTATTTCCTTAATTTTTATATGATTAAGAATGCATTTAGAGCACTAAATACATGAGAAAAAAAAAACAAAAAAAAAAAAAACAAAAACTTATTTTAACTCACTAGCTTCAATTAAAACTGAAGCTTTGTAAGAGGTAGAGGTGTGAAGTCATAGGCAATGCCTTCCCGTGCCATTGGAGAATTCCTAGGCCTCACACACCTGTAACCCACTGCCCTGTTGATTTACAGTGGTCTTCTGCCTGCTTAGTGCAATTTCCGTTAATGACAAAGACCTCATATCTTCCGCTTACAGGTGGAAACAAACCACCACCCCCCAAACTACAATAAACGCTACATAACATTTTAGCAGTCTGTGTCAAACATGTCATTCTCTTGCTCCACAGTGCTCAGTCTTACAAATGAACAGGTCCAGTAGTACAAGCATGAAAAAGACAGCTGTTAATCAGTCAGAAGTGTATGTCCAAAAAGCCTCCTGGATACTGAAAGGGTGCACATCATGAGATGTTAAGCCTCAGTTTACTGTGGTAATGAGGACTAAAACAAGGCTACATTCAGAAGACTCTTGTTACATTCAAGATGTGGACTTGCTTCAGGCCAAAAGAGACTGCTTCATTGATTACCCCTGCTAAACTGCGCAGAGTTCAAACTCGGCCAATTAGTGGAGTCAGATAAGAGGCTGATTACAAGTTTATTGTAAACATTGAGCTGTGACGTTTCTCATGTTGTTGGAGGAACCGATTAGCGACTATTTTGCACGCTGGTTCCCGAATGAGGCTATTTATATACAGAAACAAGGAAAACATCGCGGTAATTAAATACAATACCATAATGCATAGTTTGCACGTCGTGCTGCTGTCATGTGCACACAAGTGTCTATACACCAAACAGTTTTGGCGTCAATCTGGATGATGTACCATAGCATACACGTAACAAAATATACATTATTTTTATTCTTCTAGGGCTGATATTAAAGCTACTACGTACATTAGCCGAGAGTCTAAAATTTTGCCAGCATTTTCTTGCCGTGGTAAAACTTCCACTTTTGAAAGTCTGCCGCACTGAGAAATCTACCTTTGTACGGACACTGAAGCGAGATAAGCTCATGTGAAACACAGCCTGCGTTGTTGCCTGCTATTCACTAAAATCTAAGACAAAAAGCCTACTGGTGCCAGACAGCGGCTGGGACGGTGGGCCGAGGCTGGAGACTCGTCTCATTACCGCTGCTGAGGTGCCGCCGCCGCGCTTCCCCCGTTTCATGTTTCGTGTGCCTTACCTACACGCTAATTGATAACAACTGGCATTTGATCAGAAGACATCTTTGTATTTCTGTAAGAAGTCCATCTGTTCTGCCTTTGCCAGCTATTCATTACGTATAAATTAGTTCGACCACGGTATGATTTTAATTGTGTACCGTAAGTTGCATTTCTTAAAAAAAAAACAAAACAAAACATAAGCTGTTGTTTCTTTGGTTTAGTTGGATTTTTTGAAATGACCTCTTTCACACGTTAGACATTTAATCAGGCAAATGTGTTTGGTCAGTTAAAACTTCTTTCTTCAATACAACCTTCTTAGGTCACTAATAAAGTGACTCTGAATGTCTTGAGTCCCTTTAACCCTATTCCTTCTAGGGTATGTGCACTGGGTAAGAACAAAGTACTGAAACATTTTTTAAACAACGTGACGTTTTAATCAATCCTGTTATATGGTGCATGTATAACTTTAATGCTGCTGTGTCGGTCATCTGTTACTATGGTTACAATTGGCTGTAGCCAACACCCCCCCCCCCCCTTTTTTGACAGTGAGTAAATACCTTTCGCTACCAGGCTAATTAGTAGACAGAGACTAGCGACAATATGCTGTTCAACATCACACCTACTGTAAGACTATGATGCACTTAAGAGTTAAAGGCTGCTAACGAAGACAGATGGAAAACAAGCTCAGCTGCGAAACTTAAACATTACAAAGTCCTGTTTAAAATCCTGTGATATGCAATTGCGTGCAACCCCTGAGGTACACTCGACATCCTCGTTAAGGGAGATTTCATCCAAATGCATATGCTCCCTCGTCACTCCCAATGTCACTCAAGTGACATTAGGCCAAACTAGTGTTAGTAAAAGAATAACAAATTGCCAAAAAAAAAAAAAACTAAATCAAGCGACTAAGATTAGGGGTTTTTTTTTCTCCTTAAACTAAGTATTTTCTAAATAAATGCATCTGATGAACAACTGACATCAACAGTAAGCCTAAACAGTGGCATCATGCCACAAGCACCAAATGTTTTTGGACATGTGGACTCCAAGTCGTTTCGGCACTCAGTTTAATTTGCTGAATATTCTAACATTTTCTTTTCTCTTGATCCACTGAAAGACGGTGGGTAAGTGCTACTGACACTAACGACATTCCCTGCGTAATTTGAACACCCACAACGTTTTTCAATCTGTCATCTGTTTGAACAAGTTCCAGTACAGATATAAATATCTACACTTTTCCTTCTTGTTGCTGCAGCCAACTTTTAAGCAGTGTTGAAGTACACAACTTGTTAAGTGATCCAAGTTAATATCTTGTTATGAGCACATTCCTCAGCTTACATGATACGTTAGAAAGCAAAGGCTTGGAAAACATGCATCGAATGTGGATTGAGTAGATGATCTACAGTTGCACTCAAACTATATTCCAAACTCCTAAAGCTCTGCAAAATCAGGTTCTCTTTGTTCTGTGCTCCATTCATGACCCACAACAGTCAGAACAGCTTTGCTGATAGCACCTATAGACTTCACCTCAGGAATTCCTGGACGTGTCGTTGCCCATTAGAAAGCTATCTTGCTCATGACACACAGCATATTGTACACATGGGGGTTCGGCGCAATTGTTGGGTGAGACTTCATATACACTGCCAATTTACCATTATTAATAACCTCAAAAAAATAATAATAATAGTAACAATAACCATCACCAGACCATCTTGGTTAATTCCGCCAGGTTTGGCAACAGTGTCTTCCCCTTGCTCTCCCCTTACTACCTCGCTGAGCCTGCAATACCCATACCTCCCTCTCACTCCACATCTCTATGGCCCCTACCTCATACCTGAACGTTTAATACCCATACACCAGTCACATTATCTGATTATTACTGTTTAAAGGACTCTTCTCTGCTGCCATAGTGTTTATTTTTTATTAGACACATATACCCCATGCACATACGGTTTTTAAGCCCAGCCGCAGTCTTGTGTTATTGTACTTTAAATTATTGTAGACCCAGCTTTTTTTTTTTTTTTTTTTCCCTGTGTGTATGTTGCACAGTGGTCCTTAGGGAACATCTGTATGCATGTATATGGATGGTATGAAAAGTGAATAATAAACTGAAAAATGATCCTAACACTTTACTTGGCAGAGAATGGGGAAGAGTTTGAATTTATGTCATGCTTAATGAAACTCTCATACTTCTCCTACACCCATTGCACCACAGAGTAGTATTATACCCCATAGCATTGACATTACTTTTAATTGCCACCTCATGTGCAGGGGTCAAACTTACCACTAAATGTGATGTGGATCCATAAGTCCGTAGTTGCTGCACTAAAAGGCAGGGTGTTGCCACAACCCACCCCTAAGACCACAGCCTTTAAGAAGAGATAGCGAAATAAAACGGAATGCGTTACAGCTGCTCAAGATCTGTGTGAATGCCACTCACACAGCTCGTTGGCCCCTGCTACACACAAGCTGGCCATTGAGTTCCTGGCATCCTGTATGACTTATCAGAAGATGTTTGATGGTCAGGGAACCAAGATGAATGTGATCAGTCACACTGAAGTTTTGCATATTAACACCAAGGCTGAAGGCAGAAAGGCATGTAATCAACAATTCCCCAAGATCTTCATGAAGAGCTATGAAGCCACATTTAAACTACTAGAATTTGGCAACATAATTCTGTCCCAGGTGAGCAGATTCAAAGGCAGAACAAAAAGAACCAGGCAGAAACGTCATGCAGAAATTCCTCCTTAAGGAGGACGCGGGAGCTGTATCAGAGCGTAACATGGTACGGTTACTCAGCAAAGTACATTTCAGTAAGGGTCATGAGCAACTCTAGTCTATTGAAATGGCTAAACCCAACGGCGCTTTTAAAATAAAATAAAACAATAATAATGGTCTCTGAAAAGTCACCTTATCAAGGATGCGTATGACAACCATTAAATTGTTAGTGCGGTTGATATTAACTGCAGTGCTTAGCGAGAGCGAGAAAATACAAATCATGCAGTCGATTTAACCACTTCTGTGGGATACTTGTAACACTTATGGTTTCTATGAAAATCGTCCAGCGTCAAGTGCAGGTAATGAACGACCGTCGGCAGGCTGCCCACGGAGCCCCATTAATGACGAACGATTTACAGGTAACCTGTTTACCGTGAACCTCTGTCAGCGAGAAATCAAGACACTACCTGAACACACAGCTGGAACACTTAAACTGAACGGTGCAAATTCGTCGTCATGATTGATTTTGAAATGCGTACTTATTTTTCCTTATGAATCGATTTTTTTTTCCTAAAAAACTTGTACATTCCTTCACTCAACGGTAACACACAAAGGGACTTGTAATAAAACCAATGCACATAAAATCCTAAAAATCAGCAGTGTTTACATATTACACACACACACACACACACACACACACACACACACACACACACAGTATTTTTAATTTTGCATACTGGTTAAAACTTAATTGCATTCAGGGCATCCTGGCGCGGTTAACTAAAATTAAATATTCTAGAACTGCAAGCAGTATAATCCGAAAACTTAAACACCCAAATGTCACAGATGCCAGAGTCCTGTAGACTGGGCAGATTACTGTAAATATAAAAGAGTCTGCAGCCGCACAGAGCGATCGTAAATTAATTGTAAATGAGGTTGCGATGGGTCGATCTGTCCCATTCTCTAGGCATGATTGTTCTGGGACTTCCAGCTGAGTCATGCTTTAACGGGACTGTTTCTCCAGATCATGCAAAAGTATTCTTATTATAGGCCTACATGATATTCCTTTTCAGCTTTGCACGTTACAAATATTACGGTCTGAAAGACTTGCAGAGGTTGGATGTACTTCGTCCGGCAGGTGTGTAGGGTGTGTTAGTGTGACGGTGCCCATAGGTCTTCACTTAGGCGGGAGGACCTGCAAGCCGACACACACGACGCTTACATTTAATTACGCATAAATGCACACGAAAGCGAGCTCACGCTTTCAAAGGAATATCAGCCATTGATTTAAAATGTCACGTACAAAATATGTACCAAAGATGAAATAACGCCTCTAAAATAGTTAAATCGCATACGCGTATATTTTCCTGTATATCCGCGGCAACCCCCCCCCCCTACAAAAATACCCTACAACACAATAACCTGACATTTTTACGAGAACACACGGAACTGTTAAAATAAGAAGTGATTACACCGAGGTGGCGCACGAGGTAAGCGCTGTAGCGTATCGGAAAAAGGCGACGACGACGACGACATCTTAACTGAGCTGAATATACCGAACATGAGAGATTACTCATTTATCGCTGCTTCGGCCAGTGGCCCCCGGTGCCGCTCATCGTCTGGAGAGCTCTCACTAACTAACTACAGTAAGGCAAATCCGGCACAAGAAAAAGGTACACTCAATTTCAAGATGATGGGAGGTCAAATGTGGCACACAGTTGTCACCTTAAAGTAAAAACGGCTTACTGCGTGAATCATGTTTACGATAAATACCGTCTGGCTTCCCAAAGAAACCAATTCTGAACACGTACGCGCAGCGAGCTTTATTTAAATGCTCTGCCATGAGAGACAGATGTTAATGTGATGTGACAATGCTGTTTGATGTCTATCATAGGCGTTTAAAGCACTTTCAGGACAATATATATTAATTCGTACCGTGAACTGTGCGAAATTATAACAGCCTGATACTGAACTGTGGTCGAGAGCTACACGAATAATGACTGCGCATTAGACAAGTGCTAAAATTAATCCTCCATTTCAGCAGTGAACTTTGAGCATCTTTTTAAAATTCTCTATTTCTACCGACGAGCAAAGGCGACGAGGTGTAAATGAACCTGGTTTTGTCATATGCGTACAAAGCCTCGTCAAAGGCTACCGCTTCAATTTCAATATCGGACTTGTTGGTCAAAGTATCTTTATACTGTGCAGTGGTTGCGTGTTTCGAAATACATTTTTAATGGGAATTCTTGACGCAAGTGGTATCAAGGGTCGCTATTTTTCTTAATACAATTCCTATAAAGAAAATATAATACGACAATTACTCGGGCAGACCGTGTTTACATGGAAACAGCATTCAAGATGCATTTAATCATATAACCGCATTTATGTGGTCAGTCTTGGTACATCTTTAACAAAGAGGCTTAAAAATTGCCATATGGCATTACTGGGTTTGAATGCCGAGTCTTTTAATCGCGCCACCCCATAATAACCCACGGTTAACCCCGCCCTCTCCATCTGACGTCATCCTGAAACGCTGTATAGATGCATCGTCGTCGCTCCACGGCTCACCGCATGTGCACTCGTGCTTCCGTGGGCCTGTTCCTCACCTGAGGGCGTGAAGCATTGAGGAATTCTGACTGCATATGCAGGTCACAGTCTTCCAAGTGTGATTTAAATTATATAAGAAGGGGTTGAGAATCAGAATCTTTATTGCCATACGACCAAGGCCGATTTGTTGGCACAGCTTGTGACAGTTAGAAACACAAGACCCAAAAAAAAAAAAGATTGGACAGACAGTACATAACATACAACTCGCTCAATGTGCAAACTGACTGACAAGTCTATGCTGATGCAAGTGTAGCCATTTAAACAGTACAGACATTACATAGTTGTATGTGCTTACAAGCATGTAGAGCTGTTTTGAAGGTTGATAGAGCTGAGGAAGAAGCTGTCAAAGCGTGCTGTTCATCTCTAATGGACAGTCATAATGCAGCTTAACATTTCAGCTATGTATAAATACAGGTAGATATTTCACCAGCAGGATCCAGATTAAGTGCTTTGTTCAAGGCTACTACAGCAGGGCTCCACTAGAGACTAGCGGAATTCACAGTTATGAGTAGACATTCTTGACCATCTCATTACCAGGTGCAGAACAGGCTCTGCTCCTCGAAAACAAGAGCATTGACAACCTGAAGCACGTACAGCCGAGTTAGCCTGAAGGCTCTTCCAGCAAAGTCCCAACGGGGATGCAAAGCCCACTAGATGACCATTTGCTGACCTTGGTAGTATTTGGGATTTTAGTCCAAATTGAGTTACTTTGTCATGTTCAGTCATGTCTTCCGTTTGTGTGGAACAACATTTCATACAGTGCTGCAGACTGATGCTGTGTCACTTGCAAATATTCATTGTCAGACTCGAGATCACTTAAACATGACCAAATATATTTCTGAATTCTATGCTTCTAGAAAACACAGCTATCAGGTGTTTGTGTATATATTATATATACACACAGGATTTAAAAAAACTAAACCATTTTAGTCTTGCAATAACTATTGATCCTGAGCAGATTTTGAAAATTTTTCGGCAAAAATACACCCAGAGAAAACTAACAAAATGTACATTTCCCACTACACCCGTTTTATATACTCTTACTGTACCTTGTAACAGAAGCAACAAATCTGACTCGTGTTCATAATGATAAACATCAAAGTCAGACAGCAAAGTCAGGTAAAATGTCAAGTCAAAAATGCTGACAAAAGTCAGAGTAAGTGTTCAAAGTGTCGTCCATTAGCTTTCACACAAACTAGCAACTGTTCAGCTAAAAATGATCAAAAAATCGGCTCGGGATCAACAAAGTTTTTGCAAAAATAATTATTTTTTTAAACACTATTACACACACACACACACACACACACACACACACACACACACACACACACGGTCTGTGACCTAAGCAGAATGTGTATATTTCTGTGCGAAAGATTTTTCGTGTATACAGTTTGAACGGCAAGCAACAAGGTTATCACAATTCTTTATCTGTCCTTCACTATGAAGAGTGTCAGTCTTTCCACAGACCTGTTTAATGGGGACTCATTTCACTTAAAGTTGTACGATACAATCATTTTTACATTGGCCATGCATGACTGGATCATCCCAATGGAATGTGAATTTTTCAAAATCTATGCTAAATTTAAATGCAAAAAAATAAATCATTCCATAAACACTCCAAAAGAACAAATGAGCTAAATGTGGGTATGAAATTAAGGCCACTTACTTAAATATTGGCTTCACAGTAATCGCATCTCATTCATGGTTGGACTGATGAGCTGAGCACATTAAAAGCAATACTTCATGTTATTCAACAGCTTCTTAACTATTGAAAATTAAACACAACCTTTAAAAAGTGAACAGGAACACTGGCCAAATGTACAAAGCATTTGGAAACTATTGACTAAATAGATGTTTTCTGATAAAATTTGACTGTTCAATAAGATTAAAATGGTCTAATTGGGTCATCATGGGCAGTTTTGCAATTGGCACTATAGATCCATTGAAAAATCTTTCGGGAAAATGGTACTTGTAATTGCATGCATGTATTAATTCCAGTATGTTTTTGTTTCACGTGGTGACATTTTTAGGAAACGGCACTTGCTGTGAATGACCAGAACAGCTGAGATTACAGAAAAATGTGTTCCAACCCAGGAGAGGAGGAGTGCGCGCGCTCTGCTGGAGAAAGAATGCTAAATAACACACTGCACACAGCTAGGGAAGGCATGCTAAATAACGCACTGCAAACTAGCAGAGAAAGGATTCTATATAAAGCACTGTGCATTGCCTGAGAGAAAATGGTAAAGATGGGTAAAAAAAAAAAAAAAGCAGTGTGCACTAGTACAGAAAGAGCACAATATGCTTCAGCACCGGCAATCCCAATCAGCTGTTTATAAGCACAACTCCCTCTCGATAGAAAGCTGCGCGGCTCACGGAAACGTCACGTCACCACACTGCTTACACTCTTTACATTTGACATTTGCAAAACAACTTTTAATGGGGTTGGCAACTGCATTTGCATAAGAAAAGCCACTAATAATTTTATTATATATGAACGCACATTTACTGTGTAACACTGTACAAGGCTCACTGAATTTTTACATTAATGTTTCACACAACAGCTGGCTGACCTCACTCCCCAAATAAAGATTTCCTTATTTATATACATTTCAGGAAAATATTAAGATCATATAAAAGAGGAAAACAAAACAAACAGGACCAAATGTATACACATTTTCTTCAACACTCAGTATACACCAAAGAACAAGCGCAGATGATGAAATGCAGACATGCAACCAGTCTCTGAATTGTATGCACTACCGTTCCTTGATCACGGTTAACCGTCTGTGGCACCCACGCATGTCAGGGAGCCCACAACACTTACGCTGCTTTACTATTCGCAGACCCACTTTATCAGCCCATTCACACAGCACTCATGGGGTGTTTTATTGCTTCTGTTTCCTGGACTCGCCCCCTACTGGTGAAATGAGCTTCTAACATCTACCAGACCTACTTCAATTCCCCAATTCCAACCACACATTCCATTCTTGTTTTATCAAATACCAGCTCACAAGTATTACGTGTCATTACATACTGCGAGGGCTGTAAGGGCAAGGTGCTGAAACCGTGAATTTATGATTGGTCACCAAGGCCACCTGTAAATTACATCCAAAACATACTTTTACATGTGGCAAAATATCTAATTTGTCATGACCTACATAGAATTGTGCTCGAGCCCCTGCCATCACAGCCCCAGACATTAATATTCAAAATGTCTCAAATGGTTTGCGAAAATGTTAAAGCCTTCCTTATTAAAATGTTGAAAAAAACTGTACATGCACTGCAAGGAACACCTTTCCACTGCAGTTTCAGTACGTCTTTAAACAAAAATCAGAACAATCATGAGAAGTCTGATTTGACTGGAGCTTGCCTTGCATACCCACTGAAGGATGCCAGCGCTTTAACATGTACCCGTGTTCAGCACGATGCAGATGAATTAGTAAACAGAGCTTAGCTGTCATTCAGAATAAGTGTTCCCATTTCCCCATTAAAACGTCATTCGTGCCTGCCTATATACTGCCTGACCTGGGCCATCCAAGACTGGGATACACTATTGTTTTGTCTTGTTTTTAGCGTTTTTTCTAAGGCAATGTCAACAGTGCCAAGCTCTCCCATCGCACTGCATGCTAAACACATTTACAATGAGCTACCACCGATTAACTCAACATATGGTGGATTAGTCATTGTACAACTGCAAGGACCATCACATTTAAAGAAGAAAATCATGTATCATCTTAGACAAAGAGCACACCTCTCCCAATGTCTCAGTGCTGCGGAATTCACAAAGACAGATTAACATAGTTTTGCTGATGTCATAAAATTCCAGCTGTGGTTGGCATATTCAGGAAAAAGATTAATGCTGAGCTGAAGCTCAGAACGGCAGTGGACTGCTCCACCAAGGGGTTATAAGTAACAAACTGGTATTTGCAGTGCCAGTGAACCAGGCTCCTTTGGGCTTCAACACACAGGTCATTGAAAGCTTTAATAAATGTTATACTCATACACATTACAGCTCTTTCTTTCATCCCCCCCATTAAAATGGGGGCTTTTGATCTGTCGGCCTTCATCAGACCAACTCGAAAGGTCTCTTAAAAAGCGACGGCCCCAATTTTGTCATTCACGTCAATAGCGAGACTGCATAATGTGAGCCAGAGTTAGCTATGAGGGCAGCATTTAAACCTCTCTAGACATGCAAACTCGACTTCTACAGCCCAAAGACTGACATTAAACTGCTGGCATACATTAACACATAATAAAGACAATCCCTTAAGGGGACACTTGCTAATGTACACGTTGTTAAGAGGCAATTCCTTTTTTTTTGTGTGTGTGTGATTATCCCCAGCACCCTATCATGTGGTGGTTATAACCTGTGCAGGCCTGGGAGCCGCTTCATGAGTGGAGTATATGTGTTTACATAAAGACCCTTGTGACTCCCTAGGTCATCCCAATTTCCACACTCATTGAGGTTTCGGTAGGGACTCGGAAGACACTATATCCTGAATGCCCCATTATTTTCCCCACTTTAAGCCCTTTGTCAACTGCAATTCCCAATACACAACAGTTCCTTTGGTTCGCACTCGGCGCCTCTTCCAGATGTTGTAAACAAATGAGACCAGTGACCTATAAAATGAGTTTCAGATATCTCCAAATTTCACCCAAGTGTTTCAGTTCCTGCAAATGTCCAAACTGACAGAACGTTCTTAATTTGATTGGCATATTCTATTTATTATCATGCAAGAGGATCTTCACAGTTATTTGCTTTCAGATTATCTGCAAACAGGAGGACGGCATGCTTTACAGCGATGTCTTTAATACAAACTGATTGCACAAATGCAGTTCACCAAAGTCAACAAATCCAATGCCTCCATTTTGAAAAGAAAGCAAATTGCACTTAGAATTTCAGTTTTGACTTCACCTCTTCCTGTCAGCGTATTAGTCTGATTTAAGAGGTCCATTTTTGACAGTTAAATGCATTAAAGCTACAACTGACCTCAAGACCCTTAAAATCACAGAAACATCAGAATCGCATGTAAAATGTATACAAAACCACCCAGATATTAATCACGTGAAATGACCTCAGGGTACTCACTAATTTGTGGGTCTGTTTCCACAACTCCTCTGTTGTGAAATTTTGTGTCTGCCCCTGACTGACATCATTGCTTAAGGCGGGAAACGTATTCATACATTTAAAAACCTCAGAATAAAACAAAGACCAGTATCCCATGTTTCACTCCTGCCCTCCACATTTCTAACATCTGACTAGCAAACATGCTTGATTTTTTTTTGTTTGTGATGATGCAAATTCCGGAATTGAAAAATAAAGTATCTAGTTCTTGTAAACAGACATGTTTTTTTCCTTTAAGAGGGGAACATAAAACAAGTTTAAAAGGATTAAGTCCTACCATCTTCCAAACCGCTTATCCTATGCAGGTTCACAAGGGGGCTTCAAGCCAGTCCCAGGCAGAATTTGCACAAGGCTGTATGGGGTGTCAGCCCATTGCAGGGCACCCACACCATGGGCAACTTAGAAATGCCAATCAGCATAAATCACATATCTTTGGACCATGGGAGGAAACCCGCGAAGTACAGGGAGAACATGCAAATTCCACACACACATGCACACACAGTGAAGGCGGGATTCAAAGACCCAGCACTGGAGATGTAAGTCAACAGGGCTAACCAATGAGCGACCGTGCCCCTCAGCCCTACCATCTTCCTAACTGCATATCCAGTCCATATTCACCCCGTTCTGGACCAAATCTCAGGAAGAACAGGGAACACAACAGGGGACACCCCTAGGCTGCCAGTCCATCATTAGATACACACTGAGGGCAACAAGGGGAGGCTGCCCACTATGCCAGCACATGTCCCTGAAGGAGTAAGTGAAACAATGGCAAGTTAAGCTACTCTTCCTATATGCACACCTATATCAGAATGATTTTTTGACTCATATCACACAGGAACAGCCACAGCACGCTTAAGAGATTACGCCAGACGCATCCAGTCATGTGGTCGGACCACAGCAAGCTAAAACAAACGTTAGCTCCCCACGGGGCACTGCAGCAAAGGTACGTGCTCAATGTGTGAGTACTCTGTTCAGGGACGTCATGGCGGTCCCTGGAGCCATCCCTGCCACAGTCAGCCCCAGGGCTGCTACGAGCGACAGGGCCCAGCTCACAGGCTCAGGAGGATGAGGATAGACGATCACGGACTGCCATCAAACGCGCAGATCTTTAAACTCATGGCTTTCACTGAGCAAACCCCTTGGGATCCGCAGGCCCACATTCTGCCCCCTGCGGGCTTGTCTCAGGGGGCAGCTAGGGCCTCAGGTGCCCGCTTCTGATGGGAAGAAAGCAGTGATCACCACTCTCGGGGCAGACCAATCAGATTGATGCGACATACGCCACAGTGACAGGTCTAAAAGCACGCAAGTCAGAGGACCGCATGCATGATTTGGGGGATCTGACTGCAGCACCCGAAATATCATCTGTTGGGGACTCCTGCAGAAAACTCATTTCACACTAGTGATGAAATCTGCAGGTGATTATTACACGCAAAGAGTGCTCTTTTTAACCCGCGTCCATTTTAATACAAACATCTATGTCTGCAGCCGCAACAGCTGAGGAAGCCCTGCCGCAGACAGCAAGCCCATGGCCCTGGAGAACCGCAAACCCCCTGCATTTGGGGGACGCATATAGTCATCCCTCGCTGGACATAACGCAGCACCTGTGAGAACCAAAAGCTCTTCCACTGAAGATGGCCGCGATTCCAGTAACATGAAGGTGTTGAAGGGAATCGTTCGCATCCAACAGCGGTACCAAGGGGTCCCCTCTGAACATTTCAATTCCCTGGAATATTAACTGTACAACAAAAGTGTTTAGCTACTCTTCAGGCATCACAGTTCAGTTTATAAGAAAGGTTGTAAACAAAGCACCATTACTGAACTAATGAGAATTAATGATTGAATTTCCCTATTATCTGGGTGACGAAAACCCCATAACATCCCGACAAACAGAATTTTAGGTATGCAACGGTGTATTTCGGGTGAAACGGCCATGATCAGATAAACATCTGCTACATACGCAGAAATATAAAAGGAGCGCGTTGCACATGGACGGCAGTAGAGGCGCTTCTGTGGCCACGCAGCCGCTTATCTGCCGTCGGCTCTAAAGTCGCACGAAGGAGCCGGGCTGCCAACGGGAGGCTAAAGGCGAGCAGAGAAACACCATGGGCGTTTGGAGCCATCGCAGAAACAATCCAATTACGACGCCTATCAAACTTAACTTCACAGGTTATAGCTTCTAATTGCCTGACAAAAATTGACACTTGAGTCGCAACACTGTAATATAATAGGAGGCCAAATTAAATCTGATGGAAGGGCAGCGAGAGACAGTATCACTCAGCCATGCAGAGAGAGAAGATCAGCTAGCATGTTATAATGGATCAGAAAGGAAAACGATTCATTAATCGCGTTGGTTTTCTAATAATGGAAATGACACAGTTCAGACGTCTTCGTAAAAACACTATTAATTAAAGGAGAGACGGATCTAACAAGGCATAGAGGGAGTGACTCTTCACCCACATTGCAAAGGCAGCTCAGACCAACCGCAGCACCAGAGCGCCAGCAGTGGACTGGGGGGGGGGGGGTTAGAGGGAACACCCTGTTTGGCCTGATTAAGCACAACAGAACAACTGTTTGCATCTTGGAGTGTGTTTGTGTGTTTTATCATCCAACATTTGTTAATTCTATTTCAGTAACAGATTGGGATTGGACACACCACACACTCCTGTTAAGTGCTTTGGAGCACCCGTGTTGTGAAAAACACTATATAAATAAATTGAATTGGGGACAAAAGCACCATTTTAATTGCCCTTGAGAACTGAGAGGTCAGACCATTCCAACTGCTATGGTCTCTCAAAGCTGTAGTGCAGTAAAGGGAAATTGAAGAAAAACATTAAAATGCATCACTTTTGAAAAAAAATGTCCACATGCAGAAATTGCTGAAGGCTAAACTGACCCTGAAGTAGGTTAATCATAGCTATTAAAAATTATTCTAACTTTAACCTTAATAACAGCTGAAGACCAGGCATATGTGAAGTATGTTAAATCTCTAGAGAACACCTTGGCTGCGGTACATCATCGTGAGAATTCCATGTTAACCCATCCTGTGGAATCTAGCAGCTTTCTGCATACCAAACTGAAGCAGGTCAAGCTTTACCAACTGATCAAGCTGAGAAACGAGGTTGCGGTAGACAACAAACTAAAAATCATACAACACTGAGTCAGTCTGCACACCACTCAGGTACAGCCTCAGGTAATATTCCAACGACAGACAAACAGTAGCTTTCATATGCATCCGTAAGAAGTGACTCGAAGACGGACGGATCCTGGCTGAGCAGTTAGTGCTGCTGCTGCTGTCCCAAACCTTAATAGTCGAGACCTCGGCGGCCCCTTCCTTTGTCGCTGGTGAGAAGCAAATGGCATCTTCCAGCTGCTCAGACACGCAGTGTTTGCAGATTCGAGGGAATAGTCAAATGGCCTCTATTCTGAAGAACAAAGCATGCTTCATTCATTTATGAACAAATTTAGGGGGAAAGAAATCAGTTCTGTTTTCCTGAGAGAAAAATCACAGTACACATTTAAATGGACCCAAAGACACACCAGAGAGCAAAAAGATCCAATTAAACCTTCTGAATGCTAATTAGAACATTCTGAACTGGGTGCCAGTGCTCTTACAAATTAAACAAATTGACAGCGTCCTTTGGCATCTCTAGACAGGCGATTGTTCTAAGACCAAGTTTTAACGCGCTCCTTTTCTCCAAGTTGACAAACATGGGATTTAAACCAGCATAACTAAACTGTAATATACGATGCATTAACAATTTACAAACCAGTCGTACTTGCAGACCAGTCAACTCCAATGGGGTTTTGGCTCTGTTCTGCTCACGGTAGCATTAGTTAGCATTGATCTCAACTGGTTACAGACTTCCCATGTCCAAATCCGTGTCCATCAAATTCCCCCCACCTCTGAAGGCTGGTGGCACAGACACCAGAGGGAGTGAAATGCTGAAGAAGTTTGCTTTTTGACCACTGTTCACATTAAGATGAACAAATGGAACTAAAACTCAAGCAGCCAAATGAACGGAAAGTGGCACAACACTGAGCAAGGAGGGAGGTCCAGGGTGTGGGGTCCTTCTGGCAACAAGCTCAGCCTACTGTAGTCAGCACACTCCAGTAGGGATGCACATTTTGGCTATGAACCCACCTCAGTCGTGAGCGAAGCACAGGAACGGTCCCATTACTAAAAGGCACACGTCAGTTTAAACAGCTGCTGGATGTAGCTCAATAGGGGATACAGCTTTGAAGGATGTCACTACATCAGGTTGGAAGGAATAAAGAACCAGCACAGTCCATTGGTAAAGTTAACACAATCCACTTTAAAAGGACAAAATTTAGCTGTTCTATACAAATCCCAAAAAGCACAGCATTACATAACTGAAGTTGATATTCTGACTGAATTGACTTCAGTCTGCCACATATACAAATATTAGGCCTAAACGTTCTGTCTGCATCTTGGATACACATGATTTAACCATGGTAAACTACTTAAAATGGCAAATGTCGAATATTGCTTCGTATTTATCGTTACCGTTATCAATTCCAATATTATCCACAGCAAGTATTCAATGCGACTCTTTGGATGCTCACCGAAAGTCTCCCTAATCGGCTAAATGTATCAGAGTTCTAATCCAAGGGTGGTCTGGATTTAAAGAGGAAGTGTGCAACCCGGGAGGCTACCCAATCTTAAGCTACCCAAAATTGTGTAAGTTAATTTACCACCACATGAGAGGAAAAAAATAAATAAATAAATAAAAATTTTCCTTATGATTTTTCTAATGATATATAAGGGCCACATATGAACAAACCAAGCCTCATGCGGCTCACAAGATGCAGATTGGTCACACCTGTTCTTCTAATCGGTTTTAAGGCATTTCTTCACCAGGTAGGCCTACATCCTTGTTAGGGGACTTCTTGCCTTTTTCGATCTTACTTCTTAACATCAGTGAGGTACCTCAGCGTTGCTTGAGAAAGGAGGCATGATTAAACTTTTATGTTAGACTCCTCCAGTCCGGATTTAAAGGAGTCTAATTTCCATCCGAGTTCCCCAGCCGGCAGATATAATGAGCGCGTCCCTCATGGAGCTTCTCCCATTTTGTGATATAAAACTGCCATGTGGACCTTGGTCACTCTACAACAGACAGACATTCTGTAAAACCTTACGCAGCTGCGGGTGTCCATTTTCCTGGCCCTCACGGCAGAGTACCCAATTTTGAGTACTCATATCATCAGATCACAGCCTTAGGAGCAGCAACATTCCCTTCACTATCAAGGTAGCTTTCAGTTATTCTCTGTTGCTGCTGCACGCATACCATTTCCTACAAGAAAAGCACTTTGGACCATCCTCTTCTACTATGCCAAAGCATTAATAAACGCTGACCACAGAAGGAGATGGAAATGTATACATACATTACCCAATTTAAATCTACCACTCTAGTCAAAATGTCCCAAACAGCACAGATAAACCTAGGGAGGGGGGTTCTTGTGCAACATTGCATAACATTATGACATTTACGTTGTGACACTGGAAACTGTTCTACATCACAGTTCTGGAGAGCAATAGGAACAGTCCAGAATAAAGGTGTGTTTCTTTCCTAAAACTCACAAATGTTCAACTCAACACTGAAGGCCCCTGTTCACCAACTGAAGTGGTTTGGGATGATCACCGATTTTTCAGCAACATAGATTGGAGCCAGAGGGATGAGGAGCAGTGAGGTAATGGGGAGCACCTGACCAGACAGATGTCTCACTTGGGGAAGGCTGAGGGTTCCACGTCTGACACGCAGCATCCTCATTCCTGACCGGGCAGATACAGGACCTTCATTGTGGTATGTGGCTATGCTGGTTAGGCATCTGTTCACATATCCTGTGTTTGCCTCACGGAGAGAAAGATGGGATACGCCAAAACTAAACAATTCCTGTGCATTTGTACAAGGCCCCAAAAAAATGCTTTTTCCCCTGAAAACAGCAAGGCCTAGGCCTCCTTTAACCTGTCACAGCAACTCTCAGACTCCTGGTCCCATGGTTTATGAAGCATGACTCAGTCTGCCTGAGCTGGCCCCTGTCCACACGTTCTTAAAGGGCCGGTTAAATTTAATCAAAGTTAACAAGCTGCTTGCTTTCTGAATGATGATCCAACGCATTCGGGGGATTTGTTCTGGAAGGTGCGCCAGTGCCTGGCTGTGCCTCTAATTCGTGCTGGAATGAAATCATCATGTAAATAGTTTTGTATATTTAATTGTGGAGACGAGGCACCACTGCGATGCCTCAGGACTACACACACTTTCTGCACAGTGGATGAATGTAACGGGAAAAAGAATCAGCCCACCAAACGGACCGGTCTTTTTAAGAAGGTACCCTGGACTATCTTTCTGCATGGGTACACTCTGATGCACTCAGGTATTCTGGCGGAGAAGCGTCGCAATCACGTCTCATACTCAAATCCTGCCTTTGCCATGTTATACAAATCAACAGTCCTGCTCCCGTTACAGGCATGCGCACGTTTTGAGCCCCACGAGCCACCCAAATTTGACGGGGGTGGGGAAGGGGGTTAGAGTAAAACTCAGGCCATTTAACCTGACTTCATTGCTGCCTAAGGGCCTTAATTTCTCCCATTAGTCCGGAGCAAGTCTGAGATCAGATCCTGAATGAGCCCTGAGTGTCCGTTAATACTACACAAACTAACGAGTTTACGAGCTGTTTAACGTCACAGTCACAAGATGGCCACTGAGAGATTTCACGATATTCTCCATCCATTTGAAAGGATGATGCTGTACAGAGCTTGACCAGGCAAAACGAGGCCATTTTTCCACGCATGTGCCATCAGTGGGAATGTTCAAATGTTCCACATTTGGGAAAGCAAATTAAAAAGGAATGAATCGAAATGTTAGCTAGCTCAGAAAACAGCAACGTGCACCGAATACATTTGCTCACCCTGTCGGTACAGGGATCGGACTCTTGGTCTGAAGGCTACATTCAGATTGAAGACAGACCTCCCTTACATGCTTTTTATTATGTCACGAATGCAATAAAGCTCCGTTTCATTCTTACCCAAGCAGTTACGGGGATTCAAGAGCCCCACTTAACAGTGGGCCACCAGTAGACTTGTCATTAGTTTCCCATTTTACACAACATATTGACAATTAAGTTCAGACAGCCTTTATTTCAAGGAATAACACTGAAGTCAAAGGGCAAGAAGAAAAATGGTAACATGACTTCAGAACAGTAGAATGCAATGGCGTACGTATTTTAGTCTGATGCCGGAGGAGACGCAAACAAAAACAGCCCAGAACTTTCTGTGATAAGACCGTCAGGTATAAATGAAGACAGGCCTTCGTTGTTCTAAAGAGCAAGCCGGCTGTGAACATTTAGGGGTTAACCTTCAGTTATTCATAGATCCAATAATTTGTATTATCATAATAAAATCAACACATAAAATTGATGTAATTTAATTGAAAAATTCAAGTGTATGAAACCAAATTAAAGCACAACATTTTCAATTAAATTTAAAATTTTTGGGCAAAAAAAAAATCTCTACCGTAAGTTTTATTCATACATTGTTTTACACAATTTGGGCTCCCAATGATGCACCATAAAGCAAAGGTCAAAGGTGAGTCAGACATATTAGACAACCCCTCTGTATAAATGGCTCTGGCACTAGATGCTCACCCTATCTGAGTAAAGTAAGGTGTAGAAACACCACCGAATGTTTAAAACCCCACAGTGGAGTTTTGCTAAAAATCCTTTTAAATCCGGGTGGCTAGGAAATGCGTTTTACAGACAAAGACTATTCTCATGTCCTCTCCATGAGACTGTTGTAATGCAAATCGACAGGGGATTGTTTGACTAGGGACAGGTCATGTCCTGCCCCATGGTACAATGACAGACAGGCTAAATACTCCTTATGCTTCTGTGTTAAACTTCACATTCCCGCCACATCTATACCATTGCAATGGCAACATTTCTCTGCTTTGATTACACCAGGCTCACACCACTACATTATTTGCACTAAGTAGTATGTAAATAACACTTCGCAGATGCCAGCTACAAATTAAAGGACGCGATTATAGTAAATGCTTAGAAAAAGTGAATAGCCAAATTAACGCAAAGCATCGGTAGGTCAGCAGTGGGTTCATCCATATACTGACTTGGACAAAGCAATCGCTTGTTAACAGACAGATAATCACTTGGACTGAAATTAAGTGTCAGGCGGCAATCCCGCATCCAGCACAGCGTTTCTGGTCACCCTGTACAGCACTGACAACAACAGATTTTTCCACGCCTTTGTTTGACCCAACCAGAGACGACGTGTGGTATGGCAGGAGACACGGGTTATTCCAGAGTCCCATCTCACCATGGCCACAGCCAAACAGGCGTGATACAAACACCCCCGATATTTTTCAAGCAAATTTAAGTCCTTGTTAACTGAAGTTTTTTAGTGACGTTGACACACTTACCATTCGATACCATAAACCGTGCCATTTGGTTATTTTGCCGCTCTGTAAGTCAGAGAAAATTACGTAAATTATGCCTAACCCAACCAGCACAAAAAAAAGCTGTAATCTTTACATGTGCCATTACAGTAACAATTAAATCAGTACCTCGTTTATTCATTTTTTTCTAGAAAAGGCTCACGTTCCACATTTCCGTGCATACCTGCATTTTACTCAAATAACATCTCGTTAAGCCTTCCTGCAGGCAAGTCGATCATGTTTTTACTCCAATGATTACATTATCTATATGGAATTACAAACTCATTCTAGGTCTAGGTCTCACAAATCGGCGTGGATGGTTTTGCATTTAGAAAGGGCACGTTAATTAGGGGCTGGAATCAGGGTACAGCAGCAACTTGACCAATGCCAACACTCACCATCTCACAATAAAATTCAGCTTCTAGAACCTGGAGTAGGCGGAGCTTGTTCCGTTCAGCACGGCAGGGACTCACAGGAGTTCTCTGCCTCAGCGCTGTCATCGTGGCTGTTAATGTGGCCCCAGTCCTCAGAGTCACAAAACAAACCCCAAGCCATCTCACGGGAATCTGGGGCCAAGGTATTCATATGGGACAGAAGTGAAGGTTGGGACCGATCCGGGGACTTTGTTGCAGCTGCATACAGCTGAACAAACAAAGGCCTGTTTTAGCGTAGTACCTTGGAAGCATGAATATTCATGAGGAGGAGTCTTGGCAGGGATGAGGCGTGATTGTCGGAGTGTGTCACGTTTCCAGACCAGCGCGTTTTTTTGATTAAAGTCCCTTATCCGGCTCATCATGCATATCCTCCCTGTGATTAGAGTGATCTGAGGCTGACACTCACAATGTCAGCCTCAGCACAAGGCCGTCCTCTTGGGCATGCCTGGAATCCCTAATCCTCAGAGGTATCAGTCTAAGCCCGGAGACGGCACAATGCCTCACACCTCACTCGCAAACAGCTGCTTTAATTGTTTCATATTAGAAAGGGTCCGCGCTTCCCTTCAAGATGAAGCAAATATGCCACAGAATCATAAACCAGCCTGCCCAAACATGAAGGTGATCGTCTCCCTTACCCATCATCCCACTAAACGAAGGGTGGAGCTTTCCGTCTCACAGGTGCTGCTGCAAAGCGGACCTTCATACAGCAAAAAAAAAAAAAAAAAAAAAAAAAAAAAAAAAAAAAACGGTGAAAAACACACACTGGCTTGTTTGGAAAAGTTTTTGACTGAGCTCTTCGTTACCCCAAAGCACCTCTCATTCATTTCAGAAGTACCTC
>JAACJT020000021.1:9872834-9890626 GCA_009936485.2 Gymnarchus niloticus | reverse complement strand
ATTAAAAGGTACTTAACTTACCCAATGGTTAAACTAAATAATGTAATGCAGGTGGCAAACTTTCCATTACACCCCCCCCCCCCCCCCCCAAGCTCTGTCCACTTCTAACCACCCTTGTTTATGAAGAGCAAGTAGAGGGTGAACTCCTACCTCCGCCGAGTGGAACACCCTTTTTTCGGCCCAAAAATTAGGTCAGCAAAAACCACACACACACACACACACACACACACACACACACACACACACACACACACACACGACAGCAGTGTCTAGGAGAGGAGCCCCTCGACCCAGAGGGAGCCAGTCCCTCAATCCCCACATCATTAAAGTCACAGTGAGGTCACCAACATGCTTCCCCTCAACCCATAAACACACACGGCCTCAATCTCCCCGTTCCGTGTGTTTATCTCCGTCTCATCTAATTTGCTTCAGAAAAATCAGTTTATGGAATCAAAGCTACTGCTATATCTTAACCAAAAGACAAATCTGGTAAAACCCAATTCAAAATTGCCCTCACTATACAACCTGCAAGTGTGATATTGATCCCAAACCAACCACCATCATCTATCAGATTCTTCCAGATTTATTCATCATATGGGGTCTGGTATGACCAGCACTCAGAACTATGCAGCGTCATTCACAAGGCTCAGGTAATGTTTACCTGATGATGATGATGATGATGATGGCTTCTCTTTCAAGGGGCAGTCTGACAGCTGACCACAGCTAGAGGAAGAGAAGCTGTATCAAAACGGGCCTCAATGCCTTTAAAAGGTAAGAAGGGCAGCACGTGGCCATTAGGCGACAAACAGGACATGCTGCCTTCCTGAGAAAGGAGAAAAATACACACACACACACACACACACACACACACACACAGCAGGACAGATAATTCTTTGAACCCAAAGCTGTTTTCTGTAACTGTATATTGAGAGCTGTAAATATCTTCCAGTATTTGTCCAATTATTAGATAAACTCATGCATGTTTTCAGGATTTATATTTTCTGTGCTTATCTGCTGAAGGTGTCCCTCTTGGAAGATGCGGGAGACCTCAGGAGTCTTTCCTAGATACTCCTACTTTATCATTTTTAAAATTCAAAGCTCACGAAACAGCGGCGAGTGAGCTTAAAGCATGTGGCCAACGAAATCAGCTGCTTAGATTCTACAGACGGACAGAGTGGTCAGCACCGCAGAGACCACACACAGGTGGAGTATGGTCAGTACATTTTCTCCATGAGCATGGATCGTCGTGAACAGCACAACACCACCTCCGCCCACTCTTCGTTAAATTGTGCTGACTGCAAGCCCGGTCTGCCTTGCGTATGAAATTTCACAACAACACACACAGTGGGTGGGGCAGCCATCAGAGAGCTTGTCTGTCATCTGTTGCCACGGGTACAGTTACTGGGGTCAGGTCACCGCGAGAGCGAGTGCAATACCAGCGTGAGCAGACAAGAGCAGGAAAGGCGGCAGCAAAGTGCCACAGTGGGGCATCAGGCCTCAGGCAGCACACCTGAAACTTCCTCAACCGCCGACGGTGCAGAGAGACAGTACAGAGGAACACTCAGCATTTCTGCAGCATCACATTTCGTGTCAAATGTACCAGCCTCGCATCCTGGAAGCCTAGTTCCTCTGAACCACCCCCCTGCTAGGAACCTAAGCATGCACTGCCATGAGTAAATAGGCTCTAGTCTCTTCCACGGTTCTGTTGATTTGCGACACCCCTGTTTAAATGATGCCCATTATCCCGATAGAAGAGCAGCAGTCCTTTCAGCTTGAACTTCAACTTGACCTGATCTCAGATCAGATATCAAACACATACCATCTGGCCCCGCCTGTTCTGCAGAGGCTCTTGAGTACAAGGTTAATATCATATGGGCACCAATGGAAGAGAGACTGTAATTATCCTCACGCTAAGACAAAAACTCTATTATTCGAGCCCTAAGTGACAGATGGATGGCTGAGGCAATTCCCCCCATTCCTGAACAAGCAGGCCTGCTATCCCGCTTCGCTCAGGAGTCAAAAGGAAAAGTGAGCGAGGCTGGCGTTTTGTTTTGGCGAGACTGGTGAAATCTGAACCGCAGCCGCTGGCTAATTACACCCGTGGCCGAGCAGAGGAGCTGGGCCCTTTGAACAGTGCTGCCTTAAAGGGGAGGGCAGGTCATCTAGAGAGGCATTTTCTCCAAAGGGACCATAAAAAAAAAAATAAAAAAAAAACCCCATGATTCACACTGGGGTGCATGCTAACTAAATCTCAACATTATGAAAATACAACCACCCCAGCATTCACAGTACAGGGAGTAACACGGCAACATGATTCGTAACTGTGGTCAACTGAGGAAAATAAGACGCTCCCAGTTATCAAATCCCCCATATAGATGAGAAAATTTTAACGAAACAGCTGAACAAACCGTCGGCTTAACCTCTCCCAGCCCTACTCCATTGCCGTAGCAGAGGTGATGCAATGGTACAACACACCAACATAATGACACAAAACCCTTCTTGGATCCTGAGCACTCGCATCAGAGCTCTGCTGTGACACAAGAGCGACGACTTTACATCCATGCCTGCTAAATATTTAAAGTTCAACGCTGAAGCAGCCCAGAGGAGATAGTAAAAGAGGCCATGACAAGCGGCCTCCACAGAGCTCACTCCCTGCTCATTACGGCATCCTCCACCTCCTCATGCACGTCCCTGTATGCAGCAGATACGTATTCATGTCACTTTAATTAAGACCACGCCACTTCATCCTTCCTGCTATGTCACCGCTGGTTTTCATGCCTCGTTTAGCGATCTCTGCTTGTCCGAATGGGAAGCGTGTGCACGGGACAAGTGGATTGGACTGTGAGGCAGCACAAGAGCCACCACCCCCGGCCCGGCACTGATAAACATGTCCGTGTGACGACCACTAAATCCTGTCCACAGTGCCAAGGGTAAACCAAGTCTTTCAATTTGGCTTGCAGCCGTGGTCTGGCAGTTTCGCCTCAGAGAGGCCTTCACCCTCAGGAGCTGCAGCTGAAACAAACAAACAAACACACACACACACACACACAGCAACAGCTCATAAACCTTTGTCGTGCACGGTTCCAGCAGTACACATAACAGGGCATAACGCAAGCGTCACGAAACAGGATGCAAAGCCAGTTCACTTTTGCACGCTTCTCTTGAGCAAAAACAGAAATTAAATGCACGTCCACATCTCATCATGCAGGCCGGAGTCTCTGAAAATTACAGGTAGCAAAGTGTTTAACATTCTCTCTTCAGGCACCCCCTACTGGGACAATAAAGGCCTGTCCAGGCTCGTTCCCGACGCCATTCGGAGATTACAGCCCACAGGATGATGTGCAGTGAGAACACGCCACAGACAGTAATGTGTGCCTCTACTCCAGTGCTCCAAAGTCTGCCAATTCAAGAAGCCAACAGATTCTCGTATTCACACACCGCTCAAAAAATGAGCACATTAATGAAATAAAATTCATAAAACTCTTCTTACCCTAAAATTTGTGGTACCACCAGTGGCTCCGAAGAGCTAGAGAATACGCATAAAAAACAGCAATATAAACGTAAAACGGTCGACACACAGGAACAGAGAAGAAAGGCAGCGGGTGGTACTACACAGAAGACCACACAATGAAGTGGAATAAGAGCGAGCACAGAGCACTGCCAACAACCATTTACATTTTCATATGCTAGTATAACAATCAACTTGAGCTGTGCAATGCATGGTTTAGACAACTGAAAACACACACCGACACCTTTGCATGCTGCCAAATTATCCAATACGTTTGCTTGCTAAAAAATGACTTCAAACAAGAAAAAAATCTCTTTCAGCTCAATCGACCAAGCTAAAATTCATAAGACTGAGGCTGACAGCTGGTGAAGGGTCAGACCTAATTGCAGTCACATGGGAGGTTGCTTTACCAAAATCAGCCAGCAGGGGGACCCAGCAGAAGCAAGCAAAAATAAGAGGGAGAGATCGATTTTACCGGGTTAAACTGCAGGATGACGAGTGACTACTGCAAAGGTGCAAAGCTTCGAGATCTAAATGACTGCCTCCCTCCCTCAGTATAATACTGCACTACTGCCCTCTACAGGGAAGTCTGCAGGTCACAGCCAGGAAAGGACAAAGGTTGAATGTTTCAACCGACAAGGACTATTCAAAACATCCACTAGCAAAAGGTAGGGCCATAAAGTAGACCATTACGAGGCCACTGTGCTCCAGAAAGAGACAAAACTGCACAGAGATTAAATGTTTGCAGCTTGTGCAAAATTTCATAAAAAGACCCCCCCCATTAAAAAAAAAAAAAAAAAAAAAAAAAAAGCGTACGTTCAACCATGTCACATATCCATGACAGTTTATTAAAGTCCGCAAAAATGAGAGGTCCACTCAGGTTACACACATTAGGTTTAATCCATAGTCCTGGATGCAGAATCAGTAGAGGAGGAATCTGGCACACACCAGAAAACAAAGAAAGCAAAATGCCACGAACTAAACCGACAAGATCTCTGCTAAGACACGTTCACAGCCCTAAGGCAGAGCTGGTGTATAACCACACAGTGCTGAAGCCAGTTATACCAGTGAGCAGCACTTCCAGATGTGTATAACGGTCATGGGAGACAGCAGTCTGAGCGACACTACAGAGATGCCGGGTCACACGTTTGATGCCATGGCAGAGCAGCTCAGGCCAAGGCGGACTGTGGTGGTTTGGGTTTACCACAGATATGAAAGAGGGACCTACCTCTCCCATGGATGGTGTCACACAGACTGATGAGAGCAAGACAGTCCCACATATAGCCAGCTATTATGATCCAGTTCTCATCCCTTTATACACACATAGGACTGACCCCTCTCTTCTATGCCAAGAGAAGAACATTATTCAGAATACTCAGAATATTCAGAATTATTCAGAGAGAATACAGTAAATACTTATCAAATTGGCAAATCCAGAGCCTAGCCCATGACAAATACCATGTAATGCAAGACCGACCCAGAAGAGCAAGCCGCTGTACGGCAAAGAAGCATGTAAACATTCCTCTTAAAAATCTTCAAAGCTCTTTGCTCGTCACCACTACACGTGGATGGATGAGGCCCACACCTACCTGGACAGGTCTCAGTGGCCGCTTCTCACACTAATGCTAGGACCGCATAACTTGTGCCTGAGACAAACCAGCAGAATTCCAGTCTACAATTAAATGCTTGTGACCCAAAGACCAACCTATGAAAGCTTAGATTTCAAGGTTAACTTTCTGCTGCATAAATCCCAACATTGACAGGTCTAACTAAGCAAACCACCACCAATGTTTGTTGGCTACTAGTCTGCCGTTTGTCTAAAAAGCCCAAGAGTCACTGCAACCTCAAAGCTGTAAGAGAACACATCACTGCACACTCTAGATATAAACTTTGAGGCCACAATGACTGGTATTCAGCTCAGAAACATGCAGCACAATCCCACCTACATTATAAGACTATAATCACTTTAAAGGATTAAATTAAACCAAAAAAAGGACTTGGCTGACAGTAAGGAACTAGAACTGCCCAGCCCCCCAAAGCCCAGCATTAGACACACACAGAGGTAGGTTTCAGTAGCAGTTCTTCTTTTCAACAGCTCTCAATTCAGCCATTTAGCAAGTCACTATTCATTTCTATCGGAAGATGTTTAGTGCCATTTCACATACACAGGTTCTCTACAGAGGAACCAAAAGCCTTCAGTACTGTCAAGGTCTAATCCCATGAGACCAAGAACATGCCAGACCTTGGACAGGACACAAGCCTGCTCTGAACAAAAGCAAACAATCTTCTGCATGCGGACATAAACAAAATGAAGTCAAGAACCCAAAACATTCATCAAATACCTACAAAACCCTGAGAAAACCTGGTTCTGCAAGGCTAAAGCTGAGAGCAGATTCTGAAGAAACCCTTCCCCCCAATAAAGCTTCAAACCAGAACCTTGACACACCAATAAACATTCCATAAATACAGCCTACAGTATCAACATGGTTTCATGAATTTGTCTGCTCTGCCCAACAAGGTGACAAAAAAGGACACTTAAAGCACAACAATCACATTTCTGTTCCTTGTTCCTACCATATAACACACAAATCACCCCCCTCCACAAAAGTTGAACTGTCATGGCTACCTCTCGTCTTCCTTCCAATCTGCCGATTGCTGCCTCATGATTGCAGTCCAGCCCCTGCTGAGTGGAACAGATTGGCTGGATAATTACATACACTAGCTGCAGTGGGCAGGTACCCCTGGGCTCACCGGGGCCAGCTCCCTGGAGCCACCGTCCATATGCAAACGGCATCGCGGATAGCGCCCCGCTCGCCGCTCTCTGCGGTAAAACCACTCACCGATTGGTCAGTATATCACGTTTACAGTGTCGCTACATTTGTGCTCTGGTAAGAGACAATAAGTAGTCAAGTGACTCCTGCCACTAGGGTACAGACAAAGGAGAAGACAAGCCCAGACAACAGCTGGTACAGGGCCTGACTTATCAAAAACAAACATATATACTATTTTACTTTTATGCGGCATTCTCCCCCCAGCCTGTAGACTAGCCTGTCAGGCGTCACTAAGCAGTTAGATGTGTGTGTGTGTGTGTGTGTGTGTGTGTGGGGCGAAGGGGGCGGCAAAAAGCAAAATCCTGAAGCATATTTTATAATATATATATGCACATTACACAGAATCCAAGAGAACCAAGTCAGGCTCACCTGGAAACAACCCCAAATCGATGCAGAATAAAACCTTCAGCTATGACCTATTGTTCATCTACGGGCAACGATGTGGTAAGACAACAATGAAAACTTGGACACATTTGTACATTTTAAACCGAAATAGAAACTAGTGTGTTTGATCTACAGCTACTAATTAGATTGTGGATAGCCAACTAGCACTAAAACGGGGACTGCAGGTACAGCAAGTTATTAAAAGCAGTAATAGCTTAAGGTTCTCTGTCCATGGGGTATCTGACCCCATTCTATGTGTAACGTCTCAAAATAAATGATTGGCATCATTTTTTTGCTTCATATTTAATGACATCTAATTTGATGGCGACAACTGGGTAAACATAAAATTAACATTGTGACATGTTTTCAATGTCCTGTACACATTTTGCACACACCGGTTTTCCTGTGGTTAATAGGAGAGTTAAGAGTAAGCATTTCCTTAAAAGCAGAAATGGTACATTTGGATAGTTACTATATAAGTTTATTCCATCTGCACTGTTTTAATCAACTAATACTTTTAGTAAAAAAATAAAGCAGAAGCATTTCAGCAAGATACAAGCAGATTATTTAAATGTATGCATAAAGTGAGAAGAAAAAAGGCTGCCTATAATCCCAGACGAGACAAGGAATGACATCATACCATGTACAGTAGACCTGGAATGGCCTGAGGCCATTTCAAATAAAACACCATTTTGAAAAGTGTAAGAGCTTTGCAAATTGATGCAACAATCACAAAACAGGAAAAAAAAAAAAAGTCTTCCAAAATTTAGCAAGAATGTCAACACAAGATGATATTTACAGTTCCAAGAAAAAGTGAACCCAGTGGAATTACCTGGATTTCTGCATTAGTTACTAATAAAATGTGGTCTGATTTGTGTATAATTGTGACTTTGAAGATACCATCTAACACCACACACAAACAGTTGTACACCACCTTGAGCACATTGTATAAAAATCCACAGTGCAGGCTAGAAAAAGTGAACCCATGAATTTAATAGCTTGTAGATCCTCCAAACGTTTCCTGTAGCTGCTAAAAAGATTTGCCCAATGTTGAGGATGAATTTTGGATCTTTCCTCCCTGCAAATGTGTTTCAGTATTGTGTTCATCAGTATTTCCAGGATGCCTTGATTGTACAGCCCTCTTCAAGTTATGCCACAGCATCTCAATAGGGTTAAGGTCAGGACTCTGACTTGGCCATTCCAAAACACTAATCTTCCTTTTTAACCATTCTTGAGTTGATTTTTGTGCTTTGGGTCATTATCTTATTGCATCACCCAATGTCTCAAGCTTGAGATGACAGACTGCTGCCCTTTACATTCTCCAAGAAAAGGATCTGATACACCTGCGGATTCGTTATTCACTCAATGATCACAAGGCATCCAGGCCCTGAATTAGCAAGCAGCCACACACCAAGACACTATCTCCACCATGCTTTACAGCAGGGAAGAGGTTTTGGTGTTGATGTGCAGTGCCCTTTTTCCTCCAAACATAGCATTGAGCATTTCTGCCAAAAAAGTTCCACTATTGTCTCATCTGTCTGTAGAATATTTTCTCAGAATCATTTTGGAACATCCAGGTGGTCTTGGGCAAAGTTGAGATGGACTGTAATTTTTTTTTGGACAGCAGCAGCTTTCCTTGTGGTGCCCATCCATGAACACCATTCCTGTTTAGTGTTTTTCCTAATAGTAGACTCATGAACAAAGGTTTCTGCAGTTTGTAATGCTCTCCAAGTCTTCTGCTGTTACACTTGGGTTTTTACCTCTTTCAGGGTTGCCCATTATACTTCTGGAGTGACCGTAACAGGATGTCCATACCTAGGGAGAGTCGCAGCAGTCCTGAATTTTCTCCATTTGTAGACAACTAGTCTAACCTTGGAGTGATGAAGACACAGGTGTTTAGCAATGCTCTGGAGTCTTTGCCAGCTTCATGTGTCTCTATAATGTCTTTTTGTGAAAGATGTTTGGATCGAGGCATGGTTCACACTAACCAATCTTTCTTGAGAAGAACAGATTTGCAGTAACCAGGCTTTGAGTGCCTTTATTTAAAGGGGTTCACTTACTTTTCCTAGCTTGCATTTCAGATGTTTACCCAAGGTGCTCAATAAAAGACACAAACAATTACAACAGTGTGTGCTATGAGTTCAGTTAGATGGTGTTTGTCTATAATGGTGACTTTGATGAAGATCAGAGTACATTATAGCAATAAATGCAGAAATCCAAGTAATTCCATATATGTATTCTTGCAAATGTAGACACAGTTTTTATCATCTATGTAACAGCTGAGACAATCACAACAACAGGTATTGAAGGAACAACTACATAACTAAAAATTCAATGAACTGGGAATTTTAGACCAACAAGAGCTTTCAACAGTTAAACAATGATTGCTTTTCAATAGAATTCATTTTATAGTGCCTTTCACAACACAGTTGTCCAAAGCCAATTAGGTGTGTATGGTAGTGACAGTGAACATTGACGTAAAAGGAAGAGGCACTGCTAGTTAGGTTTCTGATTCACACCAATATGACTTCTAACCACTAATTCTGGTCAGGGGCCTAGGTGCTCGGAGACTCATCACAGCAGTAAAGAGCACACGGCTGGGGTACGCCCAGGACAGGATGCTGGTCTATCAAAGGTTCCACACACACTGCAATTTAAACACCCATCAGATTCATCTTCCCCTCATGAAACAAGAACCTAGCTGGACCTGTAAACTCAGTTTAACTAGAGCCTCTTGCTGGTCACCGATTTACAACACTTTGATCTTTTTTGATTAACACTTGGAATGGATATTAAAATTTTCTTTTTAACCGAAGCTTTTGCTTGACACAGCCCAATTCATACAACCGAACCTTTTACAGGTCATGCGAACCATGTTAGAGGTAACTTGCTCATGACTACTGCAGCAAGATGCTCCCCTAGTTACAGCACGTATCCCATGATTGCCATCACCGCATGTTTATAACAAGGCAGACCCCACAGTTAAATCTGCCATGTGAAATTCAGGCAACCTGCCTAAACTGATGCCCAACAGTTGAACAAGCACATTCCAAACTGACCACAGACAGAAGCACAGAGACACATTCTTCCCCCAAATAAATTTTCACTCTAATGCCAAACTGCAGTTATTAAATATTGTTCAGTTTTGCCATCTGAGGAAGCACCATCTCTATAGGATTGCCACACTGAAACAAACTTCAAAGGCCACACACATAGGCACAATGAGCACTGCAGATTGTACAGGTTATATTTTCTACAAACATCCACACATTCATTCATCTTCCATAACCCCTTATGCAGCACAAGGTCCCACATTATTGGCAATTTTGTGTGACGTCACTTTAACCAACAGCATGTCTGTGGAATGTGGGAAGGAAAGCTGCAGGAAGAACACGAACCTGCAAGTTCTGCAGCCAGATCCAGTCAGCATGCAAACACACGATTTGACAGGTGGAAGGCCAAAATGCTGAGCCTTCATTCCAACGGGCTGCATTCATAATCCAAAGCTTAGAAGATCTGTTCAGAACAGACCTCACAGAGCACCGCTTGCGAGACATTCCAGTGGCTCACCGATATTCTTGCGAACTGGATGGCAATTTGTGAAGTGTTTTTTTTCCCCATAGCTCCATGCCTGGTTATCAGTAAGCTAGAGTGTCAAAATTATTTTGGAAAATAAGTCTAAACAGTACTGAACAGTCTGATAACTAAAATCATCAAGACACGACCCCAACAGAAGCTCCCTATCCCTGCTTTTGGGAGTCATAATGAAAAGGCCTTGTATAACATACCCATAATCTTTTTGGAGAAACATCCTTTCTTAGCTACTCACAAACTGTTCCCTAAAAAAGTTGAGATAGCTCCTACAGACAATAAGGAATCGTCTTGGATTACAGAACCTCACTTATCATACACACTTCATTATGCTACCATTAAATAGAGTGGCATTAGTTAACTAAAATATATTCTGCTCTTAAGTTGATAAAAGGCAGCAACACATTACTGAGCATAATCTGGTCATGTCACTCTTGTATATATGCACCATCCACATAAAATAAAACTTGCAGATTAAATAAATACCAAATACTCAATATACGCGCTTATATATTTCACCCTTACCAGTCGTCCCAGAAGTGCATGACTAAACACTGCAAGTAGTTCATGTAAAACCAGATATCACTAATATACTGTATATTGACATATAAATGCATAGTAGCTGCCAGTATGCCAGCAAGAGCAAGTCACTGGTTTCTGATGTCCCATCTCAGATCCTGACCCGAGTGTAGGGTCCTGTGTCGATCCATTCCCGAATGAGAACACACATTTTCATGACACAACTACACAAAGAGTTTGTTTTTTTTTAACAAAAAACAGAGTCAAAAGTCACAACAGCCAGCAAGCAAGCACCGAGTATGGCGCCAAATCTTAAACTAGAGCGAGCGAGAAAGCAAGTAAACTAATTGCAAACCAGCAAACAAGGAATATTCGCGCCAAGTCACAAGAGCAAGTCAGCAAGCAAGTAAACATTCAAACAAACAAACAAACAAGTATAGCACCAAGTCACAAAAAAGAGCGAGCAAGCAGGGTCAGCGCCAAAAAAATACAAGAGGACAAACAGGGGAAAACGGCATAAGCCACAAATGAGAGCAAGTAAACAAAAGGCAACTTTAGGCAAAGATACTTAGTGGTATCCCCATGATAAGGAGAGAGCTGCTTGGCAAACTTACGAGGTAAATCAATTTGGTGCCGTTCGTTTGCAGGGAAGGCGACAGGTGACTGTCAGCTGTCTTCCTATAATATACGACAGTAAATACCAGTCGAGTCTTTAAAAGGTGCCCCATAGCCTTGTGGGACTCGTACTTTATTACATCTTTCTTAGGGCCATTATTATAGACTACAGTACACGGGACAGGCTCCGGGCTGATCTAACTACTGACGCTGAATGGTCATTTAATACTCACTTTAACTGTTTATTCGAGAGATGTTTCCTGAGGCTCGGGTGTACCATAAACCAAAACAAATTCTTACCATTCACAGTCCAAAAAAAAAGAATAATAATGAATACATGCTCCTGTTAACGTACGTGCTAACACTTTTTGTTTCCCCGGGGGCGTGCAGGGGAACAGAAGACCACGACTCCACTGAAAGCATCAGTCCAAACAGCATCTACAGGATTTTTGCTTTGTTGTTAACAACAGTTTTATTATTTTTTTTCTTTACACTTATTCATTATGTTGCATAACAGTAACCACTGTTCTGTATGTGACTGTGATATTATAGTATATACTGTATTTGTTTAGAATACCACTGTCACATCAACAGTTGCTTGTTAATTCACTGTAATCATTGTGACTATTTTCATTAAAATTCCAGAAGTTAAATAATTTACCTTAACATATTTCTAGCTGTTCTATCCACATTCTCTAACTGTTTGTCAAGCACCGCAATGTGGTGTAGTTTTATTTACTGGAACTTTAATTGGTTGTATGTGGTCTTAATCTAAAACATATTTGAGCAAACTACTTAATGTCATTATTATTTAATGAGCAATTTAGAATCGCTTGATATTTTTTGCAATCAGAGAAGCACTTAATTATAACAAACGTTCATATTACTAGTTTGCTAATTTCCTTTTAGTGATGTATGTTCACACAATTTAAAACAATGCTGTGATATTTCAGTTGGTTTCAAAGACTTTGCATGCCTAACGCTTACCCTCTTTCAGCGGGACCACCTCTCATATTCTGTGTATGGGAACAGAGGTTACCATCTCATTAAGTCACAAGTCGGCCTATGTCTGGTAAAAGTAATCTATTTTTGTCTTAATACACCATAAAACAAAGCTTGACAATTTAATTCAATTATAATGCTAGTTATGAAGTGCACTGTAATCAGGATATTACATAGACCTATATTGCATCCACTACTAACACTGCACCTGTAGGGTCAATTAACAATACTTTAAGTGGTTTATACGTGCCTACATGTTAATAACCAATATGTGCTGCTCATAAAAACCTTCTCAGAGCTCTTTTCACTTATAAAGCAAACTCGTTGTTTTTGAGGAGGGCCTTTAATATGTGAAATGTAGTGCAAATGAACTTCATGACTTCTTCACTGCTGTTTCTTTTATCTGGTTACTTGATATGGAAATATTGAATTTCACATGCATGGTAGGAAGACAACTTGATAAATAATGAATGTTGTGTTATCCTGTATCACACGGCACAGTGCTGAACAAAAGCCAGGTCCTTTCCAGCATCGTAAGAGACTCCATCATTCAACATATGAAACCAGACTGCGACTTGTTGTCATTGAGTAAATGCTGAAGTATATGCTTCAACTGCTGGAAGTATTCTACAAATATAAATCTCAAGAACATGAAAGTGGATGTTTCCTCACCTGGCAATGATGGACAGATAAAGTGACACAAGTCAAGACTGTGACTTAATGTGACACTTCGGGTTTCAGCTGACCCATGCTGGGAGTGCTGTGGCTTCGCTTTGAGCATGGCGGACAGTGAGGGCAGACAGGGAGCTGTACCACCGGCTCTGATTTACCCTCCAAAGAAATGCAGAGGCCGTAAACATGTCTCTTTCCCTCCGGATGAGGACATGGTGACAGGGGTCGAGGAGCCCAAGAAACCAGTGAGACGGGGTAAGCTACGAGCACCTTTTTGGGCTTCGTTTTCCTCACCAGCTTCTGCCAGATGTTACTTAGAAACTGTTTCCTAGAAGCGAGTTGTGATGAGTTATTAAGCACTTAATATATTCATTATGTTTTGTGCACGTCATGTTCTACACCGATTCATAACACACTTTCCTGCCATTAATGCATAGCTAACCAGGATAATAATTTGCCTGCAGGAACAACATGTTTTGGACAAAATATCATCATTAAATGCAACATAAACATGAAGCTTAGGAATATTAATTCTCCGACTTACTCTCCTGACCTGAATACCTGCCCTTCTCTTATGCCAATCAATTACTTCCATAAAAACAGCCTTCTGTAATTGTTAGATAGATGCTTGTTTTACTTTTGCTGCTGGCTCACTTTGAGTTGTATTCAGATGCTCCTTCTCCCATTTACGGCCAGTCTGTCTCTCCTATGAACACGTTTCATATCAAACAACCATACCACTAAGCTTAGCGACAGTCTTCCGAGGCTCACACAACTGTATATAGCAGGGAATGTTCATCCTCTTTGGTAATCAAGCAAATACATTCATCTTCAGATTCCCATTTAAATATTAATCTCCTTCTGGGTACAGCAGATAAATATTGAACCACTGATTATTGTACTCCGTTATTTTAGTCGAGAATATCACCTTGACGGAAGTGATGTCAGCTTACAAGCAGAGTTGCATCAAATACCAAGTTGAACCCAAGTTAAAAGTACTGCAGCAACTCCAGGTACAGTAATCTGGTTATTACCTTGCCAGGTAATGATGTGCACACTGGTCATGTGTGTCCCTAAAGGTACCTTTCTGTGCCCAGGCTGGTTAGAGAATCCTACCTCCCCTTCAGTTAGACCATAGGTCTCTGCAATAGACTCTTCACAGAAAAACTCAAATTAATACTAATATTAAAATGACAACACTGTAAACCAACACTGTCCAGGTCCAACACTCACAATTAATTTTATGTACCTTATTTTGCTTCCTCTGATCAGGCTTATTCTTTGCATGTATAAAACAGGGAATCAAGCAAATGAATTACTTGTTGAAAATGAAAGACTTTCCATGCGTCCATCTATCACCAATTTTCCAGTATAGGATTACAATGCTAGGAAGTAAAGGGCACAAGGTAGGAGGCACCCTGGACGGGATGCCAGTCTATTTCATGGCATTAAACAACTACGGTATAACCTAATTATCTCGAAAACAGAGTAGTGTAGGTGATTTCTGCAAAAGCAGCAACAGATGTACAATTAAGTAATAGCTACAAGGAGCAACAGCTATCGAAATCACAATAAAAGTATGTAAAATCACAGCTTAACAAGCATATTTATCAAATGAAGTTTTTGAGGCAGACTAGCCTGTGGGGGGTGGCTATGGAAAACATTTACTCTACCCTAGGGTTTTCCGTTTCCTTTGAAAGGTTTAAACTACATAAAAGTATTGCTTTTGGTTAGATCTTCATAAGACAGAAAACAACACTGGGTCTGAGTACATCATCTCTGGCTGTTGGTTAGCTGCAGATCCACTGCTAGCCTTTGTATGTAGCTAAGACATCACTGTCAGTCCTAACCCACATCAGAGATGTATTTCATTCTGCTCTGTGTTGGTTTATTCCTTGCGTATTTCTCAAGGTGTTCATTTATAAGAATGTTGATGAAGTAACTTACACTGAATTTCAAAAAACATACTAAACTGTTTTTATTTTTGCAATAACTCTGTTGATCCTGACCTGATTTTGTTCACTTTTGGTAAAAATTCACATTAAAATAATTGAAAGAAAGCGTGTATTTTATTTCCCACCATGCCTGTTCTTTGTACTCCTGCATTATGCAAGCAAGAAATCAGGCTAATGTTCACAATGATAAACATCAAAATCAGACAGCGAAGTGAGGTGACAGTCAAGTCAAAAACCCTATCAAAGCAAGTCGTACATTTGGAGCAAGTGGTCAAAGTGTCGTCCATTAGCTTTCGCACAGGCTCACAACCATGCAGCCAAAAATGATGTAATTGGCTCAAAATCAATAACGTTACTACAAAAATAAAAACGGGTTTAGTTTTTCTTTTTTTAAAAAACACAGTGTAGATGGGTTTAATTATACGGGCTTTACAATCTCGAACCCTGAAATTTAGGAAACGGAAAGGAGACTAGGCTAAGGCATAGGCTGCACACGATGAAAAGACTTGACTGGAAAAAGTGAGGTGACTAAGTGTGTATTTTCATTCGCCGTACCTAATGGAAACTGCATGGTGTTGATAGCAGTAAGCCATGGTATGCTTTAGTGGATGTGACTAATGGACATGGCTGAATATAGCAGGGAGAAGGTTCTCTCATTTTCCAGTATAAATATTAAAAATGTGTGCCCATATCATTTCTAGCTTAAGACAAGTTGATGGCTGGATTGTCTGTTTTTTCAAGCTCAGAACACTAAAATGTAGCATCCAGTAGTTAACAGGTGTCTAAAATGCTTTACAACACTGATAATATGCCTTCCATTATTTGGACTCATTATCATAGTCATCAATAAAGAACAGGATGTTCATAACACCCATCTTCCAAAGCCTAAATATATACAATGACCTTTTTAGAGTTATAATACATTTTATGAGTCCAATTAATGTTTTTACCTTAGAAAGCACTATCATGAATTTTAAGTCAGGGCAGATGAACAAAGGAAAAAGTGAAAATATTGTGAAAGTCAATTAAAATTTTGTGTACGTTTTCATTTTTTAATGATAAATTAAGTTACTAATTTTGTCTATGCTCTTTCTAGACACTGCAGGTTTAATTGCTAATTGTTAACTGGGAATGAATACATTTGCATATTAATTAGTTCCCAATTTACATTTTTAATTTACTGCCTTCAAAGGGTGTGAGATAAAAGGTCGTGTTATTTTAAATAATTTATCCTTTATTGCTGAAAAGACGCTGAAAGGAAATACACTGCTGATTTTCGCCTTTGGGAGATTTTACAGTAGAGACTGGTTACATTTTTTTTGTATTTTAACTCATTAATTGCTTACAAAGAAATCTTAAATGGTTCTCACCACAATATTGCCTAGGAATAATTCCAGGACTGAAGAGCGAGATTAGTCCTGTTAGACAGGACCTGACCCTCATAGCTCTTAATCCCATCGTGATCCAGATCCCAGATTCATCCCTGCAGTTCTTCGACATGCAACTGATGATGTCATCACAGTTACAGAAGCAGCAGACTACAAAGAGGCTGTGGAACTATAGGCGTGGATGTCACTCTTTATGCAATTTACACCATGCTTTAAGTGTTAACCTTTTAAAGGTTTATCTCCAGCATATCCCCTAACATGAAATGAAAGCCCCACTTTTTGAAGCCTCATTTCTGCACCGAATGCTACATCTCATTGTGTGCCGGGCAGCTCATTCTCTCTAAGGCGAGATGGTCGCATGTCAGTTCCACTCACTGCTTTCGCTGTGTGAAATTCACCGATCTGCCTCCGCATCGGTCGCTCCACCACTACATGCATCTTGATGACTATATTGAATATCCTTGGTTAATGTACCTTTTTCTGCTTTCTTATTATTAAATTAAACAGTCCAGCAATTATAAATCAGAAGACTAGGAAGCATGTTTCCATTCAAAATTTGAGTCAGATCAAAAAGTGGATTATACAGTATCAATAGTCATATCAGCCCAAAGTCACGCAGAAGCATTATTAAAGGGTAATACACTATCAATAATCCGGCACAGAGCCTGCAGCCTATCCCAGGGATGAAAAGGTAGGGAACACCATGGATTATATCCTTGAAGACAAACAGACACACAATGGGTAGACAGAAATCTGAGAAAATATGCAAACTGTACACATATACACTGGGGAAGGGGGTGTCAAACCCAGTCCTGGAGGTGTGGGGCGACAGTGCAACCCACTCAGCCACCAACTTGGCTGTAATATTCTGGTTAGTTCTGATTTTACCGAACATCAAATCTTGCAAATTGTATGTAATATTGACAGTAGCAATGCTTGTATAGTGAATATGTTGCAGTCTCTCGTGTTGTCATTGGACCTGCTTTGGTTTTTCTCCAGGAGGGGGCAACAGTGCAAGGCCGGTCTCAACAGTTGGATTTGCAAGGTAAGGTTGCTACTGACTTTGAGTGTTTTCACCATTCCCTGGTTGAACTGACATCTAGACATGGATAACCATAAGTTACCTTAGACTCCTTGTGATTGTAGCATTTTGCTCAGAACATACAGTATATTATACCTTCTCTGTCAGTTTTCAAAGTATTAATGAACACTCCCAATCAGAATTAGTCAAAACATCAGAGCTGAGAGCATCAGCGTGGAATAGTGATATCAAGGTTATAGTGATGATCCACAGGCAGAGCTGAGAGCGTCAGCGTGGAATAGTGAT
>JAACJT020000021.1:9853748-9872522 GCA_009936485.2 Gymnarchus niloticus | reverse complement strand
TATCAAGATTATACTGATGATCCACAGGCAGAGCTGAGAGCTTCAGCGTGGAATAGTGATATCAAGGTTATAGTGATGATCCACAGGCAGAGCTGAGCGCTTCAGCGTGGAATAGTGATATCAAGGTTATAGTGATGATCCACAGGCAGAGCTGAGAGCGTCAGCGTAGAATAGTGATATCAAGATTATACTGATGATCCACAGGCAGAGCTGAGAGCTTCAGCGTGGAATAGTGATATCAAGGTTATAGTGATCATCAGCATAACAAGAAGCAGAACTTTATTTGTGCAGTGAGGACAGTGAGCCTGACCATCAGAATCCTTCTCCAGGCTGACTTTTATAGAGTATTTTCCTGACTAATGTGCTTTCAGTTTTAGTTTATCAGATATAAAGGCAGACAAGCTCATGTCTTTGTAAGGTAGTCCAAATCTCTATTACACTTCTCTGAAGGGAGCCTCACTTAAAAAAAAAAAGCTGAACAATTGAAAAGTTTGGGGCTCTTCTGGCCTGCTATGATCACTGCATTCCAAATTCTAAGAGCTGAGGCTCCTAACTGAGACGTGCGATTTGACTGTGAGGAAATCATAATTACACAAATTCTGATTGCTTTTTCAGGTGAACGATTAGATTACCATTCATGTGAGTCTCTTGAAGATATACTAAAATTACTGCAGTTTGATTTCATCAATCTACGGGAAACAGAGCTGGATGAGAATGTAAGTGTTTGAAGAGCATATAAAATGGGCTTTGTAAGCTCTAGGGACATTTATTCTTGTCATAGTAGAGCTCAGTACATGGATATCTTCAACCTTAACCTGCTTTGTCTGACTCGGAGTTCATGTCTTTTAGGGTGCTGCTTCGTTGATGGATATGATTTTATACTATGACTCAGCAAAACATCTGGACATATCGTCCAATACAAATATTGGCATTATGGGTTGGCAGGCGCTTTCTCATTTAATCCAGCAGGTATAGTTCAATCACAATCAGCTTTTGAGAACTGTTTATTATTAAAGTCTAACCTCACAGCCTTTGTGATTGTTAGGTATGAACATATTAACTTTGCTGAACACGGTTTGTGTGCAGAAGTGGAAAGCCCCATTTTTTTTTCAAGAGTTTATGACAGACGCTGTGAGCATGCAGAGAGATATGGATAAAATTTCACGTGCAAAACAGCTACCTCATGAAACGTCATTTATCACTGGAAAAAAACTCTTTACATGAGAAACACATGCTGTAGGGGAAGAGGTGGAGCAGACTTAGGGGTATAGGTGAAAGGGGAGTGGGGTTACAGGTGAAGACAGCTTGGGACCATCTGTGGCACGTGTTCCTCCTGCAGAGCCGTTCCCTGGAGAGGCTACGCGCCAGTGACATGCCCCTCACGGAGCGACCGGCCCGGCTACTGTCAGGAGCTCTCCTTAGCAGCAGGCTGTCAGTGCTGCACTTGGACAACAGCAGTCTGAGTGGAAGAGCCCTCTTCACCCTAGGTAGGCCTGCGGTCCTGGGGCTGTGCCCAGGGACACCAGGGAGCATGCTGAGACTAGTGCCGACAGCAAGCATTCGGCCAAACACTAAATGCAGATCCTCTCCTGATATAATACTGTGCATTCATTAATGAACAGATTATTAGGGATACGAGGCAATGTCTCGTATAGGATATACACAATAGTCATTTCAATGAGATGATACATGCCACAACTTAGTGGTCCCTGACGTGTCCACGGCCTCACTGGGAGGACCCAGCACAGGGCCTGAGGGGCAGCCAGGCTGACCAGCAGGAACAGATGATGGGAGAAGGAGAGCCAGATTTTGGCCCCTGACCCACACAGCAAGAATCAGCCAGGATTAGATGTCCTAATCTTCTGCTTGTCACTTCACACAATGCCGCACCGATCTGCACGTACCGCTGCAGCCAGTAGCTTCAGAACCCGACTTAGAGGTGATATTGGAGTCACTTTCAGTGCTAATGCTGCTGTTACTCACAATGAGAAATTCGTACAATTTTACGGCATTTTAAAAAGTTGTCATAAATGGTTGAAATTCTCAAGGAACTCTGACATCAGTTGACAAAATTCTGAAAAATGGTAAAGTTCAGCTCAACAGAATTTTAAGTATGCGCCTTACATGTCATAGAACAATAAGTTAAGCTGAGGGCAATGCTCAGTGTGAAAAAGAGTGGCTGTCTTAGGGCGATCTATGCTTAACATCCAAAGAGGCTCAGTTTCTTGTAGGCAGGTGTTCAAGGTGTTGAAAAGGTTCCTGGTGGTCAGATGTTCATGGAAACTGCTAAAATGTCCTCGCAGTGACTTTGAAGATAGAGGGAAAAGCATTTTGTCCTGATGGCTTTAGAAGGTTCCAAAGGAGACTAAAGTGAAGACATGCTTCTTTCCTTGTTTTTGCTGTGGACTGAGCTCAGGGACATTGGCTGTACATCACAGCTGTCAGTCAGTGAGTGGCGATCTGGTGTCAGGACAGTGGGTTTTCAATAGAGAAGAATGCAGGCAAACCAGAAGCTTTAAAAGTACATGAGGGAAAATCAATCCCAAAAGCACTGTATCCTGAAATTTGAGAACACAAAAAAGGCTGACGTTCATACCCTGGCAGGTGGAGCTGAAGACGCTTCACCTCAGAAACGGATTTCATGTTCACAATGAGAAGTGATGCTGGTTCACTGACCAGAGCAAAACAATTTACATGGCAAAGCCTTAGAAAATAAGCCCATTGTTCCCAGGATGCAGATCAGAAGCAGCTGTGGATGCCTGGAGGATGTTCAGGAGCAGGAAAAGTGCTGCAAGTCTCTCAGTGTCACTCTGCTCTTGCTCGATGACACGCATACACATGCAGTTTTGAGTCTTTATGTCTACCATGTACTTAATACGAGATTTTTATACGCAAGTTCACGACAAAGTGCATTGATTTAAAGGAATCTTTCCAGCATAAATCGAAAAAACCTTAATCTGAACTGAGTCCCTGATCCTTTCAGATGAGGTGAACAGATTGACCATGGGGAGACTGTTATAGTAAGAGGATGCTGTACCACGCTATGGTGTCAACACCTTTACTTTTCTCACAGGGCACTTCACTGATATATTTCTGGTCTTGTCCTCAGTTGGCATTCTCAAGATGAATACTACCCTTCGAGAACTCTGTCTGGCCAACAACAAGCTGAACAGTTTCCAAGACTCGATGCAAGTGGGAGACCTTCTGAAATATAACCAGTATCTCCAGTGTCTGGACCTCAGCAATAATCTGATATCGGATGCAGGTGAATATTCCATGTCTAATTGTAAGAACATGCTCTCCTTATGTCAAATTTGTAGGTGGCTTTGTAACGTGCTTTGCTTTCCCCAGCAGGTCTGGAGGAAATCTGTGAGGGTTTAAGAGCTCAGAGAAGCAGGCTGCGAAAGCTGGTGCTGTGGGGCAACCATTTAACAAAACACGGCGTGGCCCACCTGGCCGGCGTTCTGGTAAGAGCAATGTGGTGAAAAACATTGCTTTGAAACATCATGCTCACATTGAACCCGAATTAAGGATCCTTGTGCATCGTATGTTTAGACCTCAGGATTTCACACCATTTTGGAGCAGAGGGAAACTCTGTGAGTTACCACACAGAGTGATAAAGCAGGGATTTCTGTCGTGGCTCTGCTCCACCTCAAGGTATTAGGAATACAAGACAAGCTATCCAGGACCACCCTTAAAATCAGATCCACTGACTGTCAGAATAACGCACGCCTTCTTTATTTCCACAATAGAAATTTAAAGGATATAAATTAAAGGTCTGCTGTCTTCCATCTCGACCTGAGGAGATTCCAGGTTGATGCTTCTAGGGTAAAAATAAAACATGCTCTGCTGAATGGGAACACTTTGATTAAATAATAGATACGTGCTATGGAGTCCTCTCCTATGGTCTGTCGTTAAGAAGGATACTTCTACGTCATCTTTGTGACCGTAATGATCATAATTAGTCCAATAGCAGATCCTGTTGAATATGACACTGGAAAGGTGGTTATTAACCTTTTTTTCTGTGTTGACTTAAAAAAGAAAAGAGACCTTGAAGAGTCTGCATGACCAGGAGCTGTTCCACTGGAGTTTCAGACTCAGTGGATAAGCTCCGATAAGAAAACAAAATTTCATCTCTTCAGAATGGGTACCTTCCACTAATTATCACAGCTGTACATTTTGTTTTACCGCACAGCAGAGCTAAACTAAACCTGGTATGCTTTCTCAGGATGTTTTGACATGCTCAAAGACTGTAAAAAAGGCTAAGACATTACTGATGTGGGTAATTTTATCAGCCTGGGATTACAATGACTTTGCCACTTATGTAATGTGCTGTGATACAGCTTAAATTCTCTAAACACAGAAGCAACACAAGCACGTCTGGTTGTTAGGGAGAAAAATGTGTAACATTGAATACAGAGGGGGAAACTCACTCGCTTACCTGTCTGTAGGGTTCGTTTGGTTTATGGGTGATGCAAATGCCTGTTTAGCTGCACTGGATCTCTGTGCTGTCCATCTTGGACCGTCAGTGGCGGCGTGGCTCTGTCCCCAGTGTTCTTTGGAAACACTCAACCTGTGTGTTGAAGGATAGGGACGTCTCGGGCCCCTCAAATACAGACTGCTGCCAAGGTCAGGGGGAGCCACCAGGGACTCTTGCAAAGTCGCTTGCACACAAAATCAGTGTTGATGATGTAAAGGGATACTTTGGGTCAGCCCATGTCTCTACTCCCTGCTGGCCCATAAACAGGCTGCTTAGACCAAACAGTGAAGATTCTGAGGAATGATTGTTAAGGAGGGTCCAATCACGGCTTACAGCAGCAGCAGGCTGTGTGGTTTTTTGTTGTTATGCAGCCCAGCCTCCCTTTAATTAAAGGCATTGTTTGTGGAGAAAATAACATGAAATACCTAGGTGTTGACTGGAAAGTGGCCAAATCAGTAAGTAATTCACAGCTGTGCCATGGTTTTCCCTTTCCAAAATTGAATTAATCATATAATGAAAGAGTTCTTTGCCTGGGTTTATCGGAGAAGTGGTATCTCCCTGAAAGCGTGAGGCCTCATACCGAGCATGTTCCATTGCAGCCCTTGATAAAGACACTGGAAACGCTGAACTTGGGCAACAACGATCTTCAGAATGAAGGGCTTCAAGCACTGAAGGAGTCTCTGATCTGCAGTCACGGGCTTCTGCAGCTGTGCCTGACCTGCACGGGGATTACGTGTGAAGGTACAATGATGGGCCAGCGGCTGACCGGCCTGCATTCTTATGCATGCTGACAAGGGCAAAGACATAATATATCTGATTCTGTATGCGTTGGCCTTTCTCAGGTGTGGTAGTCCTGGCTGAATTCATTGCAGAAAGCCGTCACATTCAGGAGCTCGATATTCATGAGAACCTGGTGGGGACCGGGGGTCTCTTGGCCCTATCGCATGCCCTGAAGTTTAACCGGACCCTGTTCCGGTTGGAATTGGACAGAAAGCCCAAGGAGGAGGAGGTGAGTGTAAATTTCTGTACTGTTTTCCCCACCTGCTTTGAAGTCTGATGGAATCACACAGTATCACGGTCCGTTTTCGGGGTAATTCTTATCTGTGGAAAATCAGAGAGTTGCCATGTTAGCTGGCAGACCAGTACTGCTTTCCCATCTCTAGTTGGAAGCCATTTTCAGTCATATCTGGGTAAATGGCATATAGTGTTACTGTGACTTGGTAAATAGCATTAGATGTTTATGTGATGACTGCAGCTGCTGTATGTATCTACTGGTACATTATCTCTGAGCAGAGATATTACTGTAATAGTCCCTACTACAGACGCCCTAGAAAAAAATTCCATTACATAGGATGCACTCTCAGTGTCTTTAATTAAACCTATCAGATCTCAATTACCTCATGCATTTAGTGTTTAATCATTTGAAATCAGTTATTAATTACAGATCTGATTCACTTAACATTTTACAATATGAATGCTACTGCTTTTACGGTGAGCACTTCTTTCTGCATCTTTTCTCTCTGAACTCAAAATCAGACTGAAAGCAGTATAAATACTTGCACATACATTTGGGTCATATTCAGGTTGATTTATTCTACATGCTACTAATTACAAATGATCAATTACCATTTCTGTTCACTTTCTGTTTGCATTCATGTTTATAAATGATGAATCCTTAATTGTAAAATTTGAAACCTTCACTGTGTTCGGAGTCAAAAAAAAAAAAAAAAAAAAAAAAAAAAAAAGTACTACACTACCAGGACCCTGCTCCCAGCCTGCTATGTACACTGGTCATGTGTCGATTATGGTCTCATCATAACTGGTCTGCACAGAAACTCAGGGGATATCTGATTAAGGAGTCACTGAAAGACTTCTCTGTTAGATTTCCATATTTGAAGTTGTTTTGAGATGACCAGTGTTTGGTGCTGGATATCATCAGTACTTTGTGTGTCAGAGTGTGTTGAAGGGCTTCAGTGTCCTCCAAGTGACATGAGAGTGACTGTCATTAATACCAGAGTAAGAATGGTTAGACTACAACAATCTACAGTTTATAAAACATGCATCTTATTATATATCATAATATGTTTCAAGACACTTTTCGTTACATTGTCTACTTGTTCGACATGCGTTGATTATCGATATTGTTCTGCAGAGAAATGAATGTAGGATAATGGACATTACGTATATGTCTTAAGGTTTGAAGACAGATTACATGAGCCACAATACCACCTATGCCATAATTTTCTTTCCAGTTGCTCAGATCAAGTTACTAGGAGTTTACTGGCGTTTTATTTCCTGCTAATAGGAAAAATTGGATGGTTTTCATTTCCAAAATTTGTACGCGTTTCTTGTGAAGTTTAACTGCTCATAAATACTATTTCTTGGGAAAAAAGAAGGGTTATGCTTAGCATGCTGCATCTTTGTTTACTTTTTGGTTTTTTATATCCAACTCCAAGCTGCTTCATTTGATCATCACTCAGTTTGGTGTGATGATCAATTATTTACTCAACTGAAATATTGATGTAGGCATTGCTAGGAGGCCACCATGGTATAGAAGCACTTCTCCCAGGGTACGTCTGTCAACCAGACTAATGAACAACATTCACGATTGCCAAACACTCTACAAACAAGGTTAAACATTTTGTGTGTTGATCAAGACATCCATCTCAGCGGTAAATAGTATAAGACACTTTTTATTTTTTTCCAGTTATTTTAGTTATCAAAATTAACATTTGGTTTTGTCTCACATCAGTTTCTGTAAGATTTCAAAAGCCTATAATTACAGGTACAGTGTTAAGATTTCTGCTGTGTCCTGGTGCTGGGTACTGAAAACACATGGAGTTGGAATGGATACTGGGACGGTTAACAAGAAGGGCTGACTGATCATACTGGTTCAGATCACAGAGAAAAATAGTCTTTAGCAGCCAACAGGGTCTCCAGCAGTAGGCACATTTTGAGATAGTCATATCGTATTCATGGCTTTGTTAAGTCCCTAAGTCTGCTCCAGTGTGCTAAGAGACAAGTGGAGCAATTCCTTCTCTGCCATGGAGACAGGAAATGCTTTTCTCGTAATCACGTGTTCTTCCTATAGATGTGGTCTTCACCCTACCTCATCATAGACATGGTCCTTATGTGTTCTTCCTGTAGATGTGGTCTTCATCCTGTCTTGCCATAGACACGGTCTTCATGCATTCTTCCTGTAGATGTGGTCTTCGTCTTGTCTCATCATAGACACGGTCCTCATGTGTTCTTCCTGTAGATGTGGGCTTAATCATGTCTCACCATACATATGGTCCTCATGCGTTTTTCCTGTTGATGTGGCCTTTATCCTGTCTCACCATAGACACGGTAATCATGTGTTCTTACCTGTAGATGTGGCCTTCATCCTGTCTCACCATAGATGTGGTCCACGTGTGCTTGCTGTGGACTTCCTGCAGACCTTAGTCCATCTCACTATAGACATGGTCACTGTGCACTTTTTTTGTAGATGTGGTCTTCATTCTTTCTCACTGTAGACACGATCAACATGCACACTTTCTGTAATTGTGGTCTTCATGTACAGTTTTCTCCATATCACACACATCTTCCTGACATGTTCAAAGATAATGGCCTGCTTGCCAGATGTGTAATTTACTGGGGCACTCATTTCCATATCTTGGTATTAATTAGCCCCTCTGCGCTGTGTGTGACACAGTGCAGAAGTTCAATATGCAGCCACCGGGAGTTATCTGCAATAAGCTTAGGATGACCAGACTTACCCTGTTTGGGATGCCTGCTTTCCACACATTGAGGGCACACTGCTGAATCGCTCACTCCTCCAGACTCCTTGAAGTGTCACATTTGATCACTCATCATGTCAATTTAACAGCTTCACTTCCAACTGCTCTCAGAGCCATAAATCACAGTCATACTGGAAGACAGTGTGCCCATGCTACAGGAGCAGAGCATGTAGAGTTGAAGTGAAAAGAAAAAACTACTCACACTGTGGACTTTCGCAGGACTATGCTGGGCTTTAACAAATTGAACAGTAGTTGCAGCTTATTGTTTGATGCCGTCAGAACTTTGAGCTGCTCTGTTCTCTGAACGGGCTCTAATCCTCCGCACAGTGGACCTCTGGGTCCACCCTCTGTCTGTCCTTCCAGCTGGAGCACCAGGTCACCAAGGACACTACACACTGGGGGGAGAGCTGCAGCCGCTGTCCCTGTAGCACTGGCCTGCCTGCCTGGGCACCGTGGAGGGGAGATAATTGGATTTGTTGTCACCTCCAGTAGCTGCCAGGAGCTGGCGTCTGTTGTGGTTAGCAATGAAGACATCACTGTGACAGGGCCCAGAGAAGGAATCAGCTGGCATCCTGGCAGTGCTAATAAAAGCCGGGGCAGTGTCCAGGCAGCCAGGGTTAGACCAGCTGTTCAGCACACCTCCAAGGTGTGGCAGAGACGGCACTATGAGCCATCATCTGCCTCACCAGCTGAAGGAGAGAAGGCCAAGACTGCCCAGAGATGGTCCCTCAGTCTGATGTTCTCGTCATTGTGTTGTTTTTATTGGTTTTAGAGTTGATTTTCATCGGGTTTTCAAAAAGAACCCAAAACATTTCTTAGTGACCAAGTCAGGACACCTTAAACACGACATAACCATAAATGTACAAAATGCAGACTGCAATCACAGATGTAAATTTCCTTGTTAGACATAGTTGGAAGTTGTCTACCATGATGACAAATCTGGCTTGGAGATTCTGTTACTGACAACAGGGCATTGGGGTGGGCTAGAAGGAGTTTGGATCAGAAGATGGCATCATGCTAATTTGAACATCTCCTGATAGTCATACACCTCTCATCAGCTCCCTGCATACAGGCAGATTTCCAACAGGGAAGGAACAGTCTAAGCAGAACAAATTTATCTACTTGATTATTTAGTGTTGTTTTGGTTTAATGACACGGTCTAGTTCCGTTTATGGTTAAGGTAAAACTATGCCTGCTTAAATACTCTACCTTCTGCTGGTATTGCTGGGGCCTTGCTTGGGTGCCTCGTTGCTTTCCACTGCGGTGTATAGAGTGCAATGAGAAATGGCCGCCAGCAAAGAGCTGAAGGTATGAACTGGGTGTTTCAGTCAGCTCACTGCTGTTCCATTTCTCCCTAAAGTATCTAATAAAATGAGAACACTTAGCTGCCGGCAAGGGCCCCGGAATTCTCCCCTGGAGTTACAATGTGCAACTTTTCAAATGGAGTATAAAAACCATTTCTGAGTGATTCAGATAATAAGCTGCAGAAGACCCCCATTTAGTTAATTGCCTGACTGTCATTAGGCATCAACTAGTCTACGTGTGCTCCTCAGGAACTGCTAAAACTTTACATTAACTCCTACAGCCCTGAGGATCACAAGAGAACTGTGAACCCATGGGCTAAATCGACTCTTTGCATTGTGACTAGCCGAGACCTTAGAAAACAAAACACTCCACTTCATTGTCCTGAGTTTATAAAGCATAAAATGAAAACACTAGCAATAAGAGTGTTAAAAGATTTAATTTTCAGACTTAAGGAGGCTCTCAGAACACACATGAAACAACACATTCACTTGAATGCAAATTTAATTTCACTTGTTTCAGATTTCTTATGATGAACTAGACATAGGGTTACAGCAATAACATTTGACATGCTTGAAGATGAATATTTGCTGGCAGTTTGTCTGTCTCCAATAAGGACTGTATGTCTGCTGGTAGTCTGACTGTCTCCGATAAGGACCGGGTGTCTGCCAGTAGTCTGACTGTCTCCGATAAGGACCGGGTGTTTGCCAGTAGTCTGACTGTCTCCAATAAGGACCGAATGTCAGCCGGTAGTCTGACTGTCTTCGATATGGACCGGATGTCTGCCGGCAGTCTGTCGCCAATAAGGACTGTACGTCTGCCGGCAGTATGAATGTATCCGATAAGGACCAGATGTCAGCCGGCAGTCTGACTGTCTGCAATAAGGACCGGATGTCAGCTTTAACAGATACCAGATTTCAGGCAACAATCTGACTGTCTCTGATAAGGACCGAATGTCAGCCGGTAGTCTGACTGTCTTCGATATGGACCGGATGTCTGCCGGCAGTCTGTCGCCAATAAGGACCATACGTCTGCCGGCAGTATGAATGTATCCGATAAGGACCAGATGTCAGCCGGCAGTCTGACTGTCTGCAATAATGACCGGATGTCAGCTTTAACAGATACCAGATTTCAGGCAGCAATCTGACTGTCTCTGATAAGTATCAGATTATACCTGGCAGTCGGACTGCCTATTATAAATGCCAGATTTCACTCTGCAGTCTGACTGCATCCGAAAAGCACCAGATTTCAGCCTACAATCTGACTGTCTCTGATAAGCAGCAGATTTCAGCCTGAAGTCTAAATGTATCTAAGAAGTGCCAGAAATTCGTCGGCAGTCTGACTGTATCTGAGAAGTGCCAGACATCAGCTAGCATTCTGATAGTATCCAAAAAGTGCCAGAGGTCAGCCAGCAGTCTACTGACTCTAATAAGTGCCAGATCTCAGCTGGCAGTCTGACTGTATCTGAAAAGTGCCTGATGTCAACCACCAGTACAACTGTATCCCCAAAGCTCCAGATCTCCGTTGGCAGTCTGACTTCCTCCGATAAGCACCAGATTTCAGCCAGCCATTGAACTGTCGGTGATTAATTATAGTAGGCTGAGCACCATTATGAATGGGGAGTGGCTAAATATAAACAGGTTAGTACATTTGAGGGGCTTAAGTGTGGAGTATACCCTTGGCTTATATCAATCACCCTCAGCCCCCTTAGAATTGCTCTGACCCTCACACAGGTGACTATCCCCACGCTGTCTTCACACCTGCGCTGACCCCACCTTGCTATGCGTTGCCATGCCAACCTAGAGAGGATTACCGTAGACACCTTGCACTCATGCAGATGGTGATGTGGCACAAGGGTACCAATAGCACTCCTCAGCAGCCCTGAGCATGTTTTCCTCTAATAGAAACATTGTATTGTGGTGCTATGATTGCATGGTGCATCTCATGGTTGGGTGCTGTAATCTAACACATGGTGTTTTTTGGGGTGAGGTGTTGTGGTCACATGGTGTGTTTCGGGGTGGGGTGTCGTGGTCATATGAAGCATTTCTGGACAGAGTGCTGTGGCTCTGTTGATTAACACTCTGTATCCATGACTGGGAGGTATTTGACTGGGAAGCTTGAATTTCCTGTCCAGCAGAGTGACCATGTCACTGCTGAGCCCGTGAGTAAGGCCCTTAACCCGTATTACTCCAAGGGGTGCTGGAGGCTGGCTGACCCTGAGCTCTGACCCCAGAAAACCTGCTCTCACCTGTAAATGGACAAGAAGAGGGTATATGTGAAGATTATCCAGTTTCCCCATGGGGATGAATAAAGTATGACTATTCTGTTCTTTAATCCCAAATGTAGTGAGTTCCTGTGGTCTCATACATTGTGCGTTTTGGGGCGGAAGCACAGTGGTTTCACATACTTTAACGTTCAGGCTGTGGACACTATAATCACTGGTACTGTATGTTTTAAACATAAAATCACCGTAGTTTTATGTTCTATGTTTCCACATGCAGATGACGTAATCGTATGTATTGCCTGTTTCCTTTCGGGGATGCAACAATTTCAGAAGCTGAATAAGTTTTATGCTATTATATGGAACCATTGTCATACACTACAATAAGTCATGTACTTGTAATTAGTTTGTGTGTTGCTCCCTGTGGTATACAAAAGTAGCAAGCAGATGCTAACACCCTTTCAGCGTGATAACAAAGGATAAAGTTGCGAATTACATCAGGTGTGGAAGTAGCCAAGAGCACTGATAATGTTTGCAAATTAAGACATTTCAGTACAATATCCCTCCTTAATCAGAAAGACATATACGAGGTTTTTAACATCCATTAAGCTCACGGTATATCTACACTAATTTGGAGTAGTTAATTATATAAATACTTAAGTAGCAAGAATGTCAGACCCGTCCGTAATACGTTCACTGTTATACCACACAGACTGTCAGCAGCCTTCCATACGGTTTTACTGAAAAGTGCCATCAAAATGAATTTATTTCATTTAAAATGTTACTGTGCGTGTTTTAGAAAAATGCTAAATGCATAGTAGTAAATCCATTTCGGCAGTTCTCGTCTGAAATCATTTACATTATAATGAGAGAAAAATACCGGCTAAAATGAAAGGATATTAAACATCGAGCCCTTTTCTATAAATACTCCAGTAGAGGGATGCGGTGAGTCTGGAGTCTATCCCAGAAAAGACAGGGCACAAGCCAGAGACACCCTGGACCAGATGCCAGTCCATCACAGAGCACACGCACACAACGTGCAATCTAGAAACGGCATCGCCTAAGCACATTTTTCGATTGTGGGGAAAAATGGTGTACCTAGCAGAAACATAACCAAACACAGGGAAAACACACAAACTCCACACTCAGAACCAGGGGCGGGAACCAAACCCACAATCCATGAGGTGTGAAACTACGGTATCACCCACAGAGCCACCCTTGCCTACGATAACCTACTAGGCAAATAAGCTAACTGCTGCTCTTACCAGTGTTTTTTAGTCATTTTGAATACAACAGTGACATCTAGAGGTCATCCAAGGAATGGGCTTCATTTGTACCATGAATAAGAAACATTAGTAAGATTGCTACCCTACTTGTTTAAAGGCGTCTGGTTAATGGGGGGCATACATATTTTTTAAGTAAACGGCCTGAGAAAAAATTAAAATGAAATATTTCAGAAAGTTGTCTGTAAGCTTTGTTGTCTAAAAGCTTTTGTTCATATAAAATGCCCAAAAATATTTATTACTCTGGTCATTTATATACTATAACATATATTTAATCACATATGGTAATATTTTTAGGTATGTACTGCAAAACTGGTCCAAATGTCACCCTGTTCTGCAGCATAGATCATGTCAGAAACATCACCTACATTACCAATAAGTACTAGGACTCATTATATTCAATTACATTAACAACCACAGTTCTTAAAGCTATTTTGGGGTGGAGGAATCGTCACAAGTTATTAGGTTCTGTTGCTCTGGGAGCTTTGTGTCACAAAAGCTAGTTCAGGCCATATACAGGAGGCACTTTATGGAGAGAAGACCATAGGTCAATGCAGAATAACACCCCTCCATCTCTGCATATGGCTGCAGAAAGAAGCAGGGGCAGCAGTAACAAAATGCAAGGCCACCTGAAGCACTGGAAGGCTGGCTGTGGCTCAGTCCTCCCCAGTTCTCCATGCTAGGCTGCTACCCAGTCACCCCTCTCCAGTCCACATATTTGCAGTCTCTCTTCTACATGGCGTTTGTTGCCTGTACATATCCGTTCACTGCCTCCACATTTGTATCCATTTCATCTTATGCTGTTCCTGGCATATCTCCATATGCTCAGTCATGGGCCCTACATTCCCCAGGAGTCCTCCTATACATCTGTCCAAAAAGTCTGCATTCCCATCCACTTCCCCTTGAAATGTCACAGAAACAAAACCTGGCTGTCTGTTCGGCGCTCTGAAAAAAGAATATTTAAAAATGGTATGAAGAGCAGAGCTACAAATGTTCTCTGTACAAGAGCGCAGTAGATAGAGTACAGCCATTGGGAAGACTGTAGAAAATAACCCACTTTAAAAAGCAAACAGCTGGCTAAAGTTAGTTACCATTATGCTGTGCTGATAAATAGTCTAATGAGTAGTATATTTCTGTACAGCATATGATCACAGCACTACAAAAAATAAAACAACCCCATATATTGTCACATGTGTCTTTTCCTTTTATTCTTTTAATACTTAAGGAACACCTTGAGTGTCACAGTCAGACGTGTTCTACAGCAGTCCTGGCCTAGAAGGGAGTAGCTGTGTGTTGGCTGGGTCCTCAGGCACACTAACCCAGCCCATATATCGGCACCACAGTGTGATGCTGCTGCCACTGCCGTTCTTGGCCAAAAGATTCGAGCGTGCCCTCTGTTGCTCCTGGGGAGCAGCCCTGCCCAGCTGCCACTGTCTGACAGTGCTGTAATCAATCTCTTTACAAGTGTGTCTGCTGAGCCGAGCCGGTTTCCCACTGCCGGGCACGGTTGGCATGAGGGTGGGCAGTGCTGTCAGGCAGGAGCTTGCCCCCCAGTCCCCCCCCCGGACTGATGAGGAAAAGTGAAGGGGGAGGAAGCACGATGGACCAGAAATTTGGCTCCATGATGTGGCATGTGTTGCTGTGCGTGTAACTGGCTTTCGGGGCTCATTCAGGTGATTTCTTTAACAAATTATGTGCTAAAACTAAATATTTCTCATGTTCCCCTTTCCATTTTTCTTAGGACAACTTTCTGATTGAAACCCAGAAGAATCTACTCCACAAAATTTCCGACAGCTTGCAAGCTAATGCTACCATTAATGGGATAAAGACATCACTGCAAAACCATCCACTAAGCTATACCTGTGACATTAGCCCAACACCCCCAGAGATAAGCTATCCAACCAGGAACGAGGGCTCTACAGCCTCAGAGTTAAGCCATCCAGCCAAGAATGGCAGTCCTGCACTGCCAGAGTTAAACCGTCAACCCATGAATGACGGACCCGTGCTCTCAGAATTAAGCCATCCACCCAGGAATGACAGCTCATCACCTTCAGAGTTAAGCCATTCACCCATCCACATCAGTGAAGTTAGTCCAACACTCACAGAGATAAGCCATCCACTCAAGAACAATGGCCTAACACTACCAAGTACAAGTTTTTCACCCATCCACATCAGTGAAGTTGGTCCAAAACTCACAGAGTTAGCCCATTCACCCATCCACATCAGTAAAATTAGCTCAACACCTGTAGAGGCAGGCCATCCACCCAGTTACAACAGCAACTCAGATACATCAAGCATGTGGCCCACTTGTAGTAAGAATGCAAGTCGAGCATCCTCAGAACCAAATAGCCCACCTACCTATGCTGGCAACACTGGCCCAGAATGAAATGGCCCTCCAAGGTACATTAGCTCTGTTTTGTCAATTCCTAAATAACCACCCTACCTTCTGAACAATGTTAACAATACTAGCCTATCTCCATTCCCAGGCATGTCATCCACCCATATTTCCTTTCTTCACCTTGACTCTAAGCTCAGTCGATATACCAGATGTGATTATGCATTCCGGCTGCATGTAATAAATCCTACCTCCTCTAAAAAACTAGTTCTAATAAGTAAACAAACAATTTAGCATATGGCCCATTACCTGACTCACACCTTTTGTATGGTCTCCTCTGTGTTAGAGAAGGTATTTTCACATAAGGCTCCCCTGGGGATTTAGCTCCATGTGAGGGTGGTACCAGACAGCCAGACCCACGTGAGGCTTACCAGAAACCCAGCACCACTTGAGGGTCCTAGCAGATACCCAGCACCACGTGATGGACTTACCAGACACCCAACCCCAAGTGAGGCACCTCACAGTCAGGTGGGACTATGATTCCAGGCACCCAGCAGTTGAGCATCTGTGGATGAGTTGCTTCTCCTGTCAGGACGATGCTACAAACAATCCGTTATGAGGTGTAGCCCGGCAGGATCCATTCCGCCCCTGGCTGGGCCCCACCCTGCTCCGTCTGTGGAAGGGATGCCTGGCCAGGCTGGAGTGATGGTGCCAGGCTCCGCCTCTCCGCTATGGCCAGAAGTTTTCACAGTCCTAACCATATATTTATCACATAGCCATCCCATAGTGAAAAAACTTGACATTCAAAAACTTTAGAAGGAAATTCATTCCATATTCATAAACGAACATTTGTGATTGTGTTATTCCCTTATGTGGTCTATTTTATTTAAAACCTGTATGAGAGTTAAAAATAGTTCACATATACTTAAATTTTTTTGTTTTATTAACCCTCAAAAAATGTTAAGTAATGAAACTAATTATTCTGCTGAGGTCAAGAAAAGGACATAACAGGAGGATTTATAACCAACAGTGATTACTGGGATGGGTATGTAGCTGCAAGTTTATTTGTAAATTGCTCGCCTAATGCTTTCAGGAGTTTAAAAATTTAAATTATGCTGCCATCTAGTGTCAGAATCCTAATCCTGCGAGTCAGGCCTGAATTGCAATGCTTCTGCAGTATTTTGGACAAATTAAATACAATAAGAAGCCTAATTTCCTGTATTACACTGTATACCCACCGGTAGTTTGATTATTAAATAAAAATAGTATATCCATTTCCATATTCACATCCATATTTATCACACTGTTTTTTGTGCAATATTATTTAATGTTAAGCTCCTTCTCAAGCACACAATAAATATTTGAGATGAAAAACTCTCCAGCCCCTTAGTGGGCAAAACTGGAATCTAGTGAGCTGTGTCCAGCACAATCCTTGCACCCATTCGTGAAGCCAGCCTTTCCTTCTTATTGTCTTTTCATAAAGACATTTTGTAAAGTCAAGCAGCACTAGGTTGTCTCATCCCAGCATCTATATATACTGACAGCACCTTGTCAACCAACCTGAGAAGCAGACAAAGACTATTCATTGCACATCATGTTATTAGTTTGTGTGATCAGCATGGTGGCCCGTACCGGGCTGGGGGTTCAAACTTTACATCTGCCCTGCTTTTCGGGAGTTTGCTGTTCTTCCCGTGTCTTGCAGGGTTTCTTATGCTGTCCAGACATATGCACTTAGGCTAATTTGCCATTTCTCCATTGCCCCTAGTGTACAATTGTATGTGTGCATGCATGCATGTATGTATGTGGCTTGCATTCTGTCCAAGGTGTACCCCAGTCTTGTGCACCAAACTGTCTGCAATCGGCTCCAGGGCCCCTGTGACCCTGAATAGGATAAGCTGCTAATCATCATCTTTGATGGATGGATGGATGTGCACAACCATAAGCATATTATTTAATACAGTTTAAGAATACAGTTTTTAATAGATTACTGACTGACAAAATTTGAGGAGTGCTCTGTACTATTTATATTAAATAATGAAAGCTGTTCATCATCACAAAAAAACCTGTGGCTAGATTGACAGGATTTTTGGGTTGTGTAGAACTTCTCTTAGTTCTAAGTGGTTTGCTGCTGGACGCTTCATACTGTGCATTTAACCTCCCCATAAAACATCAGACAATACTCAGCATGTAATCATGTGATCAGATTCATGTAATCTACAGTGCCTTTCTGTATTACCTTTCATTGTGGAGAGAGACTGGAGAGTGTAAAACTGGGTAGTAGGACCTAGTACAGACCCATCATGCGAAAGGTCATTGGGCCATGTAGACCGCGGACTGCTAATCGCAAACCTCCTGGTGGTACAGGAGGACGGAGAAAGCCTAAAGAGGACACGACTGCATGCCGATAGCATTGCAGTGGCAGAATGAAAGCAGCCTGCTGTACATGCTTCTGCGTTCCTTTCAGGTCAGGCGTAATTATTTCAGTTAAGCTCTTAACTTGAGTATTAAATTAAGAGTAGCTGATCACTGCTCTGACTTTTGATTATAACTAAGAACTTGAGAATTTTTAATTCCTTTTCAAATTGGTTTTGCTTCAGCCTCTTGCCGACTACCTTACCTGGACTGTGAAGGCTCTGTGCAACTTTTTATCCTCTAAAACATTTTATTACAACTGGGAATTATATTTCAGTACAATCTGTGACTTTTTAATGAATACATTAAGCAGCAGTAAATGCTATAATTTCATCATATTCATAAAATAACACTTCAGTCTACTTGAGGATTGTTCCTGAACAGATATTCAGCCTGAAAAAAAAAAAAAAAAAAACATAAAACAACATTAAAATCATTGTTTTTATGGAGAATAATTTCTGTCTGCATTTGTGTTACGAATGTTCTTGGATTTGATTGTTAATTAAAATGCACAAACTATTTAAATTACTTTGTCGATTCTATGGAACGGTTCACCTACCAAGAAGTCAACTGGATCATCAGGTTTGAGGGCACAACATTGGATGAGTCCCTGGGTGAGTGTTGGCATCACGTTCTTCATCAGATAGTTCCTCAGGGGAATGGACTGGGTCTCCAGCAGCTCCCACTCCTGTTGCTTTACCTCTGCTAGGTGTGCATTCTAAGAAGGGGACAGGGAATGACTGGGGCTATGAGAAGGGGACAGGCCACTGCTGGAGCTATAAGGAGGGGACACAGGAAGGTTAGAGCTATAAGAAGGGGACAGGTCACTGCTGGAGCTATAAGGAGGGGACACAGGAAGGTTAGAGCTATAAGAAGGGGACAGGTCACTGCTGGAGCTATAAGGAGGGGACACAGGAAGGTTAGAGCTATAAGAAGGGGACAGACCACTGCTGGAGCTATAA
>JAACJT020000021.1:9826189-9839020 GCA_009936485.2 Gymnarchus niloticus | reverse complement strand
GGTGAAATCAGTAATGGGGACTCAGGGATGCTGGTGAAATCAGTAATGGGGCTCAGTGATGCTGGTGAAATCAGTAATGGGGACTCAGGGATGCTGGTGAATCAGTAACATGGAACCATTTGCCGGTAAAGCTACAAAGAGTTATGTAGAAGTGGCAGCTGTGAAACCCAAACCCTGAATATGTCCTCCTTGGCCTTGTTATTTGTACCTCCAAAAGGGAGCACATAACATGTTTTCCTTGTCAATGTATTCCAGTCAGTCACTGGACCAGTCATAAAATGCAGTCTGTAAAAATCATGTTAATATGGTCAAGACAGCCAGCTGACCTCAGGTAGTCACTTTGTTTAGCATCTCAGCGCAGCGAGCATCCACCAGCAGCAGTCTAGTTTCCCGGCAGAAAGCGTGGCACAGAGGCTGCCATGAAGTGGAGGCGTAGCGAGAGGTGATAAATAACAACGACTCTGCTGTGATAAGCCAGTGCTCCCCTGTGAGAGCACACTGGGCATCAGTGAAGCTGGACAATAATCAGAGAAAGGAAAATCAAACGCAATCAAACACAAACACCTTGGCAGGAGAGCTGGATGAGGATTTTCAGAATATGAAAACAAATGACTTTGCTTGAGAGCTAACGAGGAGAGTTACCAATCAGCAAAGGGCCTCATATCTTTTCACAAACCTTCATGGCAATATTTCTCTGGAGGAGAAGGTTCCTCCAGACCCACAAAAACCGGAAAAATCAGCGCAGCCTTTTGCAAGCCTTGTAAGTGAAGCCAATTCCTGTTAACATTCACAACAACCCAAACTCTCACACTGTAACATATTCTATGTAATCTGCATCTCGGAGAATGATTGATGTGAAAATACTGTTCAATTTTAACTCCTGAATAAGAACGTCACTTAGCTCCAGTGGCTTATTAAATAAGTTTTAACCAGAGCAAGATAAAAAATGTAAGGTTTTGTGGTCACTTGACAGCAATCATCTAAAATGTTGGAAGAGGAAAAATATCAATGCGATTTATAAAGTCTACATCCGGCTTTTTCTTGAGGTCAGGTTTGCAAACAATTTCAGAATGATGCATAATTAACTACAATTTAGATGCCCAAGCAACAACAAAAAAAAAAAAAAAAAAATGTTGACATTGAATGTTGGTCCACACGCAGCAAGATGACATCTGTGTGTTTGAACAGGTTCTACTCTACAACCAACAGTAGCTTTGACCACAAACATTGAGTTCTAAGCAAAATATTGTATGTCATGTTCATGGCTAGATTTTCCAGCATAATACAGCTCAATTGCTTTCTCAAATAACTGGATTTTTTTAAGTCTCTCTGGAATAAGTCTTAGTAAATCACCATAACGTGCTTTCCAACAAACTCACTAGTAACAACAAGCTGATTCATTTATTCAAATCTGACGGATTAAGAATAATTTACAATGCAGCATAGATACGTGCATGGATGATACAGACCTGGCATATTATATTTATATAAGACTGTCTTATACACACTGAGACATTAATGCAAATATTGTTTCAGCTACATGAAGCAGCTCAAAAAGTTATTTTGCTTGTGTTGATCTTCAAGCCAAAGGCCTTCAAACTTCTAAAGGTCATGCCAGATCACAGTAAGAGTCTGTGGGAGCCACAGAGATGTTCAGATGTTCCAGTAGCATTTACTGGTCGTCGTCTCATTCTTCCCATCAACAAGCTTCAGAATTCCTATCGCGATCTCTGTGGGCTCAATCTGCAGTTTCAGTGAAGAAACAAGCATAAATGTTGACGCTAAGCATCTCTGACTGCCTAAGCTTATTTAACTGTTTTAACGCTGTTAAATCAATGCCTCTGCACTTCCCCCACATAACAATCCTGTAGCATCAAATTTCTTTGTGTGCTAGTTGTTGTTATTTAAATGCTAAATGCTTGTCTGTTTTCGTCTGGTAAACAGAATATTAATATCATTCATATTGACTTTTTTGTCATCTGACTTTTTAGCCAGAGACTTATTTTCCATGCTCTTTTTCTTTCAGGAAAAGCCCTACATAATAATATCAGTAATTCAGCCATTGAACCAGGCAATGGGGCCCGGCCTTGCAGAGCATATCCACTTCAGTCTTAAAATCAAGTCCTATTATCTTATTTGCCAGGCTGTACTTCCCTCTTTCATTAGTAATTCAGAAGATTCTGCTTGAGTCTTTTTCCTTGCTTGGCACCTAACTGATTTCTGGACAACCTGGGCTTAGCTCCTTTCTAATTTCTCCCAGCACCCTACAGCAAGATGACATGATGTCTGTCAGCAGTGAGCTTGTTTCCACCATCCTGATGGTGCTTCTGTCCCAGATAAATCCCACCCTATGCATCAACATGGCAGCTTGCAAGCACAAAAGCACGCCTGTATGATTGGATTTACATCCCAGGTGTAAGAAATAATTACCACATCACTCATGCTGTGCCTAAAAACTGGATGGGAATGGCAAGCAATGAGAAAGACTCTTCTGGTGCCAGCAATGCCGGGGGTTTGGGGAAAGGTAGGGAGCAGTAGTGAGAGACAGAGCAGAGGCTCCCCTCTTGTGTCATTATCTGCTGGCCATTGACCGAGGGTCTTGACATGAATCTGGGTGCAAAAATGGGTTTTGATTGTTAAATATGTTGTGCTGATCTACAAAATCAAGTTGTTTAAACAAACTAATGAGAATGTGCAATATGTATATTGGAACTATAACAATACTCAGTTAAAACCAAAAAAGTGTGGCCTCTAATAAAAAACACATCTTTATACTAGTGACAGAAGCAAAGGTGCTGAGCATTACAAACGGGAGCCTGTGGAAAGGAGTCCCCTGTGGGAGGCCATGATGTCCTGTCTGCAATCCAATGAGGAGTGGTGGTGCAATCTCACTTGTCATGTGTTACCACAGGCTGCTGCCAGAGGGACGAAATGGAAGTCTTCATTACTCCACTGCCTCACTAGCCATTCTTCCAGCATTGCTATATCTCAAAGGCGACCAATAACGGAAGAAGACATTCACTGTGGCACTTCACATTAGGCTTGGAAACACTGTGATACGGGAACCATCACGTCCTGACACGCTGCAATTTAGACAAGTGAAGGTTTGGTATTGTAATGACATCAGCATTCTCGCATCCCAGGAGGATTCATCTTTCACCCATTCATCACGTGTCATTCACTTGAATGTTTGGTGAAAAGTAAACGATGTGCTCCACTGCAAATGGTATGATTTACAGTTATATCATCACACTCCACCAGAACTTTTAAATATGTGCATCAAAGGAAACTGTGTTACGTATACGTGCTAGTTTCTTGTACAGTAATTGCACTAAACTCATGCATTTATCAATTTTAATAACTACTGAGATAATGATCAGTGACACGTAACAGTCTGCCAGCGGCTGAGAGACAAATTTCCCTGTCCACATTATTTGCTTGTTTTCATAACCCTAAAAATGGAACCCTGGCATACAGTTAACATTGGCAGAGACACAACATACATATACAGCTGTGTGCTTCATAGTGTACGTCCAGAACAACTGTATGCGTTTTTGATTATTTCCATGCATGGACTGAATGATTCAGCACTATATACACACACACACACACACACACACACACACACACACACACACACACACACACTTTTAACTCTTCATTTGAATGGAATTATGAAATTGAACCAAGGGGACAGATACCACAGATGACAACATTCAATTAAAAAAGTTCTGGGTTTTGGGGGTAAACAGTTTTACTCCACTCACACCATGACCGTGTATTCCCTTGAGGTTAAATCTCTTCCTTTATAAAAACCAAAAATAAAATCAGATTTCTAATCGGTGCTGAAGCTAGAAATCAATGAAAATGTAAAACGTCCGAGTACCGAGTTGCTTTTATGACACACAACTGCTCACACAAGGATATAGTAATGATATGTTTGCATAAATATTTATGCCGCACTAAGTTATTGGCTATGTTTTATCGCTACGCCTGAATTTGGATTTAAAAACAAAATAAATAATGAATGAGATGTTCATTAGAGAAAGTCGTTAAACGTTAACAGAAATGATGGGATCTTCAAAACCCTCAAAGGCTGCTCTTACTGTAAGTCACTGATACCACGTTTAAGCCACTGTACAACAACACAACAAATGATATCATGATATCAAGAGGATTGCACACGACAGATGACTGGCACGCTATACACGTATGAAGCACACATGCAGTGTTAACAATGCTACCATCTTCTGAAACTGGATCAATGACTATGTATACCATGTTTACTCAGATATATACAAATTTTATTCAATGTACAGAAACATACATTAAGCTAATGAAGTGAATTGAAAACACGTTTAATGCCATACGTTTCGGCATGTAAGTGGTGGGTATGCAGGGTTTGGGGCTGTCATGCAACAGGGCAGCAATCAGAAGCTGTCTGCAGCAAGCAGATTTCACTGTACAAGAACCATAAAAAAGTATATAAAAACAGGACTAAAGTAACTTAAAAAAAAAATCAGCATCCATTGAACAGATCGTGTTATCATTCTGAGGAAAGTGAAGTCAGCAGAGAAACAGAGGACGCTATCTGTACAGTTCAGAAACTGCAAAGGGGCTGGCAGCATCAACTCCCCCCCCGAAGAACCAGACGTTGGGTACTCTTTGCTGCTGATCTGTAGGCAGAACCTTAGAATAGAATCTAAGAGCATCAAAATGAAACAAAACAAATTCTCTTTCCCACAGTCACACTTGGGTAAAAGTAATACTGTCAGAACATGCTCAAAAAGTACTCATGAATTTCTTCAATATCAGCTAACAGAGCAAATGTAGACTACTGTTGCTGATTATTAGGAGCTTGCAGTTTCTGTACAATGGACAACAAAATTATGCAATCAGAGAGCTTCACTAATCACTTCACCACTGGCCAAAAGGTCTTGCTCACATGATGGAAAAGCTACTGACCAACCCTGTCTAGTCATTTTATCTGCATCCATCGATCTATATAGAGAAAGCTTCTGCTAAGAACAACTGTTTATATTTTTGTCCTTTGTCTTTGTATTATCTCATATTTATGGTCAAATTCTCTACTTAAGGCTTTGCGCTTGTTTGCTACTTGACTGTAAACATTTGTCAGCATATACAGTAGAAAGTGTCGCTTTTTACAATTCTCAATAACGTGGATATTTCTCACTATAAAATAGTTAAAAATAAATCAGTTTTGCTTAAAAATACAGGTAGTACTGATAAAGATAGCTGGAATATGGATGGATGTCAAACTCCTAGCAGCTTTATAAAAAGTATTTCAGTCCAGGTCTTCAGGCTTTCCACAGGCATGTTTATCATTTATCATCCTCTTTCTCTTTCACTCGCACCTTTTCCAAAAATTACGGTCTTTTCCCCCAGGTCCATCATGCTAGAGTTAGCTTCTCATCTTTTTGCTTTCACCACATTCAGCCATAGTTCCATCTATTCACTCTGTTAACTTACGAGTGCCTTCACATCGGTTTCATTTTCCACTGTGTGTGTTGCGTTATCAGCATATCAGCAAATGATGTTGTTCCCTTCAATCCCAGTCCAGCTTCTCATTATAAGCTCAGCACACACTTCAAAAAGGCATGGCACTTATATATATCCTTTACCCATCTGGACAAACTAATTCTCTCTATAGACCATCCTGACTGTGGCTCTAGTCCAGTGCAGAGATTTTTCATCAGAACAACAAGATGCTCTAGTGCAGACTTATTTCTGCAGAACATTCCATAATTTCACGTAATATGTACAGCCAAAGAATTTCTTGTAGTTTATAAAGAACACTCCTTGCTTTTTCCAGATATCCATTGGCCGCTGGTTGTGATGGATCTTCTTCCTCTGTTTTTCCTGACTTCAACTTGTATATCAGGAAATTCCCTTTCTCTACTCAGCTTCAATCTGCATTGAATGGTCTTTAGTATTATATTAGTGGCATGGGATACAAGGGAAATTTTACGATAGTTTACACAGTCAGTTCTCCTTTCTTTCCTCCTTCCTTGTTTACCTACTACCGCGCCTGGGGCATAGGCCACTAACAAGAGATCTCCACGCATCTCTGTACTGAGCTTTCCGTTCCAGCTGACTCCAAGTGTATTCCATTTTTTTTGGTGTCCGCTTCAATGTCTCTGCGCCATGTATTTCTGGGCCGTCCTCTGTTTCTTGTTCCTTGGGGATTCCAGGTGAGCGGTTGCTTGGTGATGTTTGAGGCTGGCTTGCGGAGTGTGTGGCCAATCCATCTCCAGCATCATCTCAGGCTCTCGTCTTCTGTAGAAAGCTGGCTGGTTCCCTGCCATAGGTCCTGGTTGCTCATGGTGTTCGGCCAATGGATCCAGAGGATCGTTTAGAGAGAGGTGTTTATGAAGGTCTGCACTTTCGTCATTATTGCCACTGTTGTTGAGTTTCTGATGATGTTGACCAACTTGGTTGGCACACCATATTGCCAGAGAAGGTTCCAGAGAGTGTTCCTGTCTAAACTGTCAAACGCCTTCTTGTAATCTACAAAACTGATTTAGAGGGAAGCGTTCCACTCCAACAACTGCTCAACAATGATGTGTAGGGTAGCAATGTGCAGGATCTGTCTTTTTGGATGCCCGCCTGCTGATCTCTTAGTTGGGCATCCACTTGGTCCTTCATTCAGTTCAGGATATTCCCGTTGAACACTTTCCATGTTGCGGACAAGAGCATAATCCCTCGGTAGTTTGCACAGTTGTTGAGGTTGCCTTTCTTTGGTAACTTAATGAGGTATCCTTCCATCCATTCTGATGGCACCTGCTCCTCCTCCCAGATCTTCTCAAACAGTTGGAAGAGCATCTCCACCATGGTGTCCATGTCTGCCTTCAGGGCTTCTGCTAGTATGTTGTCTTGCCCGCTGCCTTGCTATTCTGTCGCCTTTCAGATCTCCTCTCTGGTTGGCATGCTGCAGTCTATAGGTAAATCCTCTACTGCTGATGGTATATCCCGCGGGTTTGGTGGCACTGGTTTATTTAACAGCTCTTCAAAATGTTCTTTCCATCTGTTCCGCTGTTGTTCCTCTCCCATCAGTGTCTTTCCTTCCTTGTCTTTCATTAGTCTGTCTGGCTTGCTAAATTTTCCAGACAGATTCTTCGTGATGGAGCACAATTCCTTCATGTTTCCATTTCTTGCTGCTTCTTCTGCTTCTGTTGCCAGGCTGTCAATGTAACTTCTTTTATCACCTCTGATGCTTTTCTTCACACTCGTCGGCTTCCATGTGCTCCTCTTGTTCTTTTGCTCTTCTTGCTCTTGTTCTACTGTTGTTGATGACTGCCCTTTTTTCCTTCCTGTCTTTGGTTTTTGTCATTGTTTGTGTTGACAACCCCTCCTTATGTAGGTGCTTCATATGCTTATTGAGGTCGACGTTTCCCTGACTGCCGCTCCTTTCACCATCACTGTTTGCACTGCACCACTAGGAAAGGTTATGCAGTTAGCTGACCGGCTGGGCAGTTTGTATATCTCAGAAGTGGAGGATAGAGACGGTGAGGAAGATGTGCAAGTAGAGGATCAACTAGGAGGGATACAGCAAGCTTTGGATGTTGGAAACAGCAAAATTTCCAACTTGGAGAAGGACTTTGCTGAGTTGTGTGAAGCACAACAGTGAGCCATTGAAAGGAAAATTTCACTTTGTGAGTTTTTCCTTGTCCGTGTTAAAGCCTGTAAGGAATGTGCTGAGGAACAGCTGGCTGTAATGGAAAATGCCATGGTGGATTGTTTAAAATGGAGGGATGCTCAGTGGAAAAAGGAAATGAGACATTTTCAACTCATGAGTACACCTAGCCGGTGCTTGGGAGACCGAGAAAGTGTCCAGTCCGTGGGTCTTTCCACACCCCATTCACAATCTGCGTTTTTACCCCTCAAGCCCCAGTTCCCAGAATTCCATCCTAGCAAGGGAGATGCACTTACTTTTGAGTCGTGTGAAGAATCTTTATCCCTTCATCAACTGACTGACTCTGAGGTTTTAGCTCTTTTGTACACCGTATTACAGGGGTCTGCTCACAATTGGTGAAAGGCAGAAAGGCATAACATCAAGACATAGAGAGAATTTAAGACTGCATTTTAAGGAGCTTTTTTATCTTCAGGTTTTCAGGCTGAATTAGCAGAGCAATTGCATATGCAGGTCCAGGGCCCTCAAGAGAGCATCAGGGACTTCGCATACGAATACTGTGCCCAATGCCTGAAGTGGAAGCCTGATGTGACTGAAGAGGTGGTGGTACAGAAGATTTTGGACCATGCTAACCCCCAGGTGATGGTGATCATGAGAGGCGCCGTGAAAACAGTGTCTGACATTGTGAGGGTAGGTTCTCTCATAAAAAAGGATCAGGCTCCTGGGTTTAAGAAACCTAGGAGGGACATACATGCCCCAAGAATAAAAATGCCCTAAGCCCCAAGGCCAAAACATGACAGATGGAACCGGTCCTTAACGTATCACAGCCAGCCCTCATGGTCATTGAAGTCACCATAGGGAAGAAGAAAGGACCAGTTCTTTTGGATACAGGATCCCCTTTCTCCCTTCTTCGTCACTCCACATACAAAGCCTTGAGGCAGTCCTCTGGCCGCCTCACTCCATAACTTCCCACCAGTTCGCTTTAGCACTTCTTTGTACCCAGTGTTGTCGTTTCCCACTTTTGCGTTGAAGTCTCCTATCAGGATTTTGACGTCTCCCAGAGTAATTCTCCAGGATGGACTGCAGTCTGCTATAGAACTGTTCCTTGTTTTCTTTGTCACTGTTGTTGGTAGGTGCATAACACTATTCTATGTTCATAATGATTTTCTTCATTTAGAGAGATGCTGTGATGGTCTTCGGGCCATGGGCTTCCCATCCAATGAGTGCTCTTTGTGTTGCTTTTGACAACATCAATGCTACTCCTAGGGTATGTGGGGCAGCATCCTCCTCATGTCCTGAGTACAGCAACATCTCCCTTGTAGTAAGTCTTTTATGACAGGATTGTGTCCATCAGATTTCACTAATTTCAAGCAGGGCAAGGTTGTAGTTTCGCATCTCTGCTGCCACTTGCACTGTCTATCCTGTTTTACACCTGGTTCGCATGTTCCATGTTCCGATGTTAATCTCCCTGGCGGAGAGAAGGGTAGTCGGCCTTGTAGCTTCCAATTTCCGGCTTTCACCACAAGGTGTCATACTTCTTAATGAAGACCCATCTCTTCCCAGTACTAAGGTGTCTTGATTGCTAAGGATTTTTTTGACAGGGTAGGGTAGCTAGCCCGATGCCCAACCCTCATCCTTTTTCAGCCAGGCTTGGAACCCTCCATGACAGAGTTTCCTTTCTTTGGTATTGGAATATAAACTGATCTCCTTCAACCTGTTAACTACTGAACTGATTTCTAAATTTGTTGGCATAATTTGATCAACCCTTTGATTGATTCAATCTATGGTATCCATCCCCATGGTCATCCGTTTTATCAATAATCGGACAATCTTTAGCTCTTTCTTAACACCGTATTAAGTGCCTTCCGACCTGATTGACCCATTCTCCAGGCCTGTATCATTTTTTTTTTGGTCCTAGTGTGTTCTAACAAAGTTATCTTAGCAAGGCAGCAAAGTTGTTCCTCATTGCCTTTTTCCACACAATCTGGAATCATATCTTTGCTGTTGTCACCTTTGCGATCGTCTACTGCAGACAGTCCTGTTGCAGTTGCCTAATATGTGTGTATTTTGTCTGGCAACTCTGCTAAGACCTGTTTGCCCTGAGTGACCCTGAGAGGAATTGAAAAATTCCATACAGCTGAACTCCTAGCCTCTCTGATGTACAGAAGCCTCCTCGTCTCGACAAGATACTGTACAAAGAGGAAGAAAGTCTACCTTGAACCCTGGTCTCCTGTGTGACAGGTGAGGATACCACTGTACTACTGAGACAGAGACTTTATAGTGTGAACACTGTAGTTTGAAATGGGAAAGATGGAGATGGGAGCAAGTCATATCTATGCAAGTTAAAAGCGAGTCAGGTCAAGTCATACTCAGAAGTTCACATCTAGAAATAATCTAGACATTGCCTTAAAGTAATTCAAAATTAATACAGCATGGGGTATACTACTGCTGTTTTTTGTGTGATGATTTGGATGAGAGGACTGATTCTTTACATTTTTTCATGAACAGGAACCAAAGGTGATAAAAAGCCACAGAATGAAACTAAAAGTAATGCTGACATATTAATGCATTAACTATAACATCCCTAATATATAAATTGTAATTTCTATTTTCTAATTGTAATCTTTGGGCTGCCCAAGGTGAAAATTCACTAAAATCTATAATCAAAACATTTATTTAGCATCTGATCAGGAGGCTGAAAGAGAGGGAAAGCTGTGAAACATTGTTATTTGGTTTGCTTTGTTTTAAAAGCAGAGGATAATAATATCATAATTTGCAATATCTGTGCTGCCAAATTCAAATACCACAGGAGCACTACTTTATCACTATGGAATTATTTTATTGAAGGTAATACCTAAAAAATGAGGATCTTGTCAGCTATTAAGTGAAATTTCAATGGTTGTAAAGCTTTTGTTTTTAGAGCCATGTGCGAAATTTTTGAGATTTAGATTTTCCCCTTCGGTTTTGACAGCAATGATGTTTGTTGGTGGACAAAGTGAAGTGATCATGTATGCTTGCTTGCTTGCTTGCTTGCTTTCTTTCTCTCTCTCTCTCTCTCTCTCTTTCTTTCTTTCTTTCTTTCTTTCTTTCTTTCTTTCTTCCTTCCTTCCTTTGTAATGTTAGGAAACATACCACGTCGTTGATTTCCCTTTCCTGTAGTTAGGCTTGCTTCATGCTTAATTAACCTTTACAGTTGGGAGCTAATAACCGTCCGGTTTCCCGTTCAACATTAAATCACAAAAAAAAAAAAAAAAAATTCCCATCCGTACGATTTAATTATATGGTGCAAAAGACAGAATTTACACATGGTTTACCGCAGAAAGGGCGGCTCAATAAGAAACTAAATCAATATGCCAATTAAAGGTGCACAGCGTATACCTTAACTGAATAAATGCATATTCATTATCTACATGACCTGTCTGGAATAACGTCGCTTTATGCATTAAACATCGCCTAGTCAGCATGACTCCAGACGTGGATGAAATTCGATATTTCCAGAATCAGTCAAGCGGGTATTTACCATGCTGCTAAACCCTCATAGCCCTCAAGTACCCTCAAGTACCTCCCTAGCCTGCTTCTCTGTGAGTTAATCATCAAGAAGCACCAGTACATCTTAATGTTTAACAGCAATAAGTTTATCACCTTTTCATTAGGATGCAATCAGATTATGGTGTCAGAATAATTCAGCTCAGGTCACTTCAGTTATAGAATAATCTAATAATCTAATCCAATAATCATTTTCTATTCAGTAAAATATTACAGGACTGTGTGTAGTTCATATTTCCACATTAGTTGAATTTACAAATAATGTTCAAGGTATTATTTAACCTGGGCTGACTAAGATCAGCTTGCAGGGCTTCATGAGTTTGTAAAGGACGTGTGAAGCCCAGCTGACTTCTTCTACACCAGTTGCAGTCATTCCAGCTTCAGGAGGGACTCTGATCCTTCACAGATCTACTGTACAGAGCCAACTCCATGCCAGTTAGGCCTGAGATTGCATGATCTCCCCGCATTTACACTGTTAATTAAACATTTTCACATTATTATCTCCCTAATTAACCCGCTGTATTCCGTATCTGTCAGCTCCTGAGGCGAAGCCACAGATTCTTTAAGGCGAGGCTGTGTGTTTCTCTGTTAGTATTAATGCAGATGCCAGTAAATTCTGAGGACAGACACATACCTGCCATGACAGAAGGTACAAAGACCCTGCACAGCCTACACACTGAATGGTTTGTCTCGTCGTGTATCACTTTGCAAGGACAGAAATGTAACCCTTGAGGGAAACACACCTTCCCACCGCGTAATCCAACGTTTAAAATGGTCATTTTACTCGAAATCAGATACTGGACTAAATGAAGATTAAATTAAGATTAATTTAAGATTAAATGAAGTCATTATTTCACCGTGTTTAAGAAGCAAGGCTTCACAGCACATTGATGACCGTGGTGACCGACACGCTGATTTAAATTCCCAGGATTTTGGAAACCACTATGAAACACAGTGTTTATTTTTTAAATATAATTTAGACATATGATTGACAACATGTAAAAATGATTACCGATTATAACGTGAATTTGGCTCCACTGATGGACCCCAGTGCTAAGAGTGTAATGCCGTAAATGACTGAAGCACAGAAATACTCAGCTATTAATGAAGTGGAATAATCTTACACACTGCTTGGCGGGGTTATTAACGCACAGCATTCATAAACCCCGAAGGGGAGCCCGCATCCTCACACGGCGGCATTCTGGTCTCTGTAGTTTCACACGGACCAGCCCCGCCCACGAGGACGCGTACCGGCCCCCGAGCGGAAACTACATTACCCAGAATGCAACGCGCCGGCGACGCCAGCGCCGTCTGCGCATGGAGACCATGGCGATAGTCCGGAGCGTCTGAGGGGCTGCGAGAGAAATACGGCTAAAATAAGCAGCCCACGCCCCTGGTCCGCAGCGCAGCTCCCCGTTTCGGTGAAAGCTGAAAATGGGGTCTCGGCTCAAGTAAGTGTCTTCGGTTCTCCGCCTTTGTGTCGTTCCAGAGATAAGCTGTTTACCTGGATGACAGGGAAGAGGGCAGCGCAGGGCCTGGACTTGTTGCCACCGACTTACGTGTGGTGACCCTTTGGTCGCGGTTTAATACCGGGACTGAGGTGTGGTGACCCTTTGGTCGCGGTTTAATACCGG
>JAACJT020000021.1:9806528-9820008 GCA_009936485.2 Gymnarchus niloticus | reverse complement strand
TGTGTGTGTGTGTGTGTGTGTGTGTGTGTGTCTGTCTGTGTGTGTGTGTGTGTGTGTGTGTGTGTGTGTGTGTGTGTACACACCACGGTTGACTCATACCCGCAGGGTTGGAGGTTTGAATCCCTCTTCTGATCTGTGTGTATGTTTTTTGCATGTTTGCACACCACAAAAAAAAAACATTTTTGATAATGAGAATTTATAATTAGGGCAGACAATACTGCTTCTATATTTGTTTTTTGTCTGAGGATGGTTTAGGTCATTAACAGTCCCCCAAGGAGCAAATGAAGTAATTTGTAGCTGCTTAGTATTGCTGATATCTGTAATGTTTAGATATTATTCATATCTGCAAACGTGAAATATTAAACAGAAAACAGCTAAAGAAATTAATTTTAAAATTCTGTCAAAGTGTTGAAATAGCTTACATTCCAATGATTCTACAGAAAAAACTGATGCAAACGAATGCCCTTATTCTATGGTCAGAATTTTTTTTTTTGCTTAAAGCTGAAAAGCAGTAAAAGCATCATCATTTGGTGAATTAAAAACACTTTGCATGTTCCAGTTTTTGCACATAGACATGCAAAGTGCAGAGTTACATAAAATGTCTTCATTGCTCATCAGTTCTCACTACAGTTGTCCGGTTTCTAAGTGGAAAAAACACTTTGTAACAATTCATGTTTATAAAATTTACCAGTTAAATATTTCTCACACGTCATGCAGTATCAAGTGGAATGACAAGATACTGTGGTCAGAACGGAGATACTATATTGATATTAATACTTGTCTTTTAATAAACTGATTTTTTATGAGGAACTGTGGTTTCTTTTCTCAAGTTACAATACATTGCAAATGGCAACGGAAAGAGTTAGGACTAGTTTTGCTGTTAACACTTGGAATATATCCTGATAGTTATTTATAGTTGAGCAAGCAATACCTGGCTGCGTCAACGCGTGCAGTCCGCTACATTAAGATGCAAGGGAAAGCGAGGTGCAAGCTGGTCTAGCAGGAAGTGAGGGCTGATGTGTAGGAACTGTGTGCCAGCAAGGCAGCTGGTCTATGGCAATAAGATGCATAGATATGGTGGGCTCTGGTAAAAAAAACACCGCGGCTCGTGGGGTGAATATGGTGATCTGAACGCCATCACATCAAACTAACAGTCCAGTTGGTCTACAATGGCTGACCTAGTTCTGTAAAACACTTCTGCTGGGGAAAGGCTGAAACAGCAGCATGGGCAATATATGGAGGGAAGGGAACCCTAGAGCACATTCTAAGCTGCTGGCCAAAAGCCGAGAGAGGGGCGGTATCATTGACGCCATGACGAGGTGCTGAAAATGGTAGCTGTCACCATGTGCATTACCATCTCCCTGTACAAACATCTGTGCTCAGTGGAGCAAACAATCACTTTTTTTTAAAGCAGAGGACACAGCTCAGGCCCAAGCCAAGGCACCAGATGGCTGCCGAGGGACTGCAACAGACTGGCAACTGAGTGTCGACCTAGGGATGCAGCACAAGTTCCCTGAACACATCAGGAAGAAGACCAAGACCTTTGAGGAAGTGCTGCTGAAAAGGGTGGAAGACGCATTGTATACCCATAGAGGCTGACTGCAGATGGTCTATAGGTTAATGCCTCTGTCAAACTTGCAGTTTGAAGGGCATTACAAGAGCTCTTAAGAGGTAACGCTATCAGGAATACTGTAGAGGCAGCAGAACTATCCTCAAGATGGCTGTCGACCAAAAGGAGCAATCACGGGAGAAAGTTACTCAGAGACAAGTCAGTGCTTGATTATTCCTGGCTGGTGAGGGTGTCTGATGTTGACCTGAATCACCCAACAATCTTGGGACACATCACTAATGCATCATATCTATAGTTGCCTTTATCGGTCTTCAAATCAATCATAAAAGTTGATGTTATCTTTGTGATGCTGATTTTTGACTCATTTGTAAATTTTTGTAAATAACTGTATTATTGATGGAGCCGACGGTGAATATTCAAAATGAATTATTCTTGGCATTGACTCCTCCACCATAAGCAATTCTTTGTCTGTGTAGGGTGGAGCGGCATATGTGTATTCACCAGTATTTAGCTTATTTCAAGTACACATTGGCTCATGGGGCATTCGATAAACCGAACCTGAATAAAACCATGGTCGAAAAAATTTGATTTCTTGGCTGTAAGGGGATTCTTGGGTTCAAAGAAATACTACACTTCAACGTTACAATTTTTAATTAGCGACATTTGCTGATTTAGGACAATACAAGACTTTTATAGCATGCATTTGAAAAATTGCAGAAAAATTATGACATTGCTAAAAAAAAAAAAATTGTATGCACATTTTTATGGCCTGTTTTGAAAAGATAAATCATTTATCTAGCATACCTCATTTTTTCCCTCACACAAAAATGCAAAACTTCTTGAATTTGATATTGTTGTGCTCTTCCTTATAAAGGACTGATTATCAAATATCATTTTTGCAACTTTTTTGACATCCACATATAACATTCTTGTGCATACATGGGTATCAATGACTACAGTACAGGTATAACTAAAATCAACCGTGCAAAATGAGTAAACTGAGTCAACTATCAAAGGTCTTAGATTTTCAGAGCCTTAAAAATTCTGCAAACATCTTAACATTTCAATAAAAGGCCAGCTTCATGGACACTGCAACAAGTGTAGGTAATATTTTTACTTTATGGTTTTAAGTGTGCACTTAATTATTTCTAGCGCCCCCTTTATCGGAGCTGTAGCACACCATCAATGAGTGCTCATGGGATCTCAATTTAGCCGTTTGATTCGGTACAGTCGCCCTGAACCATACTTTCGATTTGGTACAGTTGCTGAGAATCATACATCACAGCCTATCAACATGTGAACCAATCTCTGATTGGCAGAACGATTCTCTGCATTGTTTACTCAGTTGTTTTTGGTACAAGGGGAATGAACTATATTATATATGTGGTACACTACGCAGTCTGAATAAATAAAATGTAAGCAGATTTGAAGGTGTATGTTGCAGTGTGGTGTTTTATGAGGTTAAATGGTCAAGAAATATATTGGAATACTTCAACCTATAACGAAATTAACAATGCATAGTTTAATTGGAAAAGTATGATTCAATTAGACTGGCGAATTAGTTTGACTCGTTCACTGAAAAGAACCAGTTCAAATGAACAATTATTTGACATCACTAGAATCCAGTATCAGTATTCATAGCACTGTTTTGCCATGAATTGCTTTTAATATATTATATATTTTAATAATATTTAATATTATACAACTTTTTTTCAAATAATTGCATTGATAGAATATTGAGTTTCATAAATCATTTGTTTCAAGTCCGAGTCAAGTTTGGCAGCTTGGACCAAAAAGTCTAAGTAGAGTCATTTTTTCCACACAGTCAAGCAAGTCTCAAGTCTGAAAGTTTCGCAACTTGAGTCTGACTCAAGTCATGTCACATGACTGGAGTCTCTCTGTAGAGCGAAAGGTGCTCCCAGCTCTGGTTTTAGATTGCAGTTAACAGATTTGTCTAGTCCTTAATGAATGCTGATGATCATCTTTAAATGTTCTCCAGTGCAAGTTCAAGGGAAAAAAGAAAAGACCAGCAGCACCATACAGCCATTGCATACTTAATTTTTAACAAGAAATCGTAGGAACCACCTTAATGTCAAATGTGTTGCCAATTAAGCCTGCCTCTCCTGCAGAAACATCTCTTCAAACTCAACGAGACATTTTTTGCAAATGTCTTGCAGTAATATTTGACAAGCTCATCATGGAATTTGAAAATACTGAGAGACTGCATCTTAAGAAGCTCTAGATTGGCCTTATGTACTTGAGTCACAGATTCCCCCCCGTATATGACAAGGAAACGCACAACAATATGTTCAAAAGGACAAGGGTTCACCAGTGTACCTGTTATAACTTTGTATTATTGACTAATTAAATGCTTTTTCCTTCCATCTCTGATCCTGTACCTATTAATATATCACTTGTGACCAGTTAGAAATTAAAAGCTAAATCTTAGAACCGAGATTATTTCTTCATGTATACTCGTCCAATACTGCTCCTCCAAATTGAATTAAAAATGTCTGAGCGAAAGGAATAGGTTACATGTGAAGCCATACATTCTTATATTACACAAGTATAATCCTTTTAAAGACTCCCAGCATTGGGTAAACCCAGGATTTTACACACGACAGCGATCGCTGTCACGTCACATGCCAGCCGCTGGATATTCACAATCGTCACTAAATCTAAACATCACACTAGTGGAGTCACTTTTAAAAGCACATACCTTTTCTATTAACTACACACCGACATCTGGAATCTAGTCTGCACACAGGAGCTTTTCTACTCATTATGTAGCCATCTCATCCAGAAACATTGACTGTTCCATTGTCAGTAACCATTGGTGATGTTGTCCTGGCAACAGAGTAAAAAGCACCTCGGCATCAGTTCACACATTTGTGTCACTCCCTACCCTAAGATTATAACACTAATGGGTGTTACAGCAGCATCTCGTCTCGATCCCCTGCTTACACAGATGTACGGACTAATTTACGTTTTATAAACTTGACGAGTATAAAACTTCTCTCCGCCGAGTACATTCCCAGGCAAAACAGCAGCAGTGCGACCAGGAATCACGACTCACAAAACAGATTAGGCAGGAATGGACAATATTTCAGATCAGATCTCTTCAGAGGAAATCTATAGTTTAACAAGCCAGACTGCATTGTGTCACTTCTATGTTTCTGTTTATGATTTGGGTATGACTCACGAATTAAAATCTACAGCCAGCGAGTGAACAAAGTGGCCACTCACATACGTATACGGACACCTGCCACATCAGCTCATGCACGTCTATACGCATGCACACACAATATAAAGACATCTAATCCTGAAACAAGCAGGGATGATGGAACTGAATTAAATGGTGGGTAGGAAACAGACATGATTAATAATGGCAATTTTCTCCTGGCTTCTAAACTGCAGCGTAATGGGTCTTCTCTATAATTAAAAATGAAATGATCGCCATCAGTTAAAAGGCGGCAGAGTCTGAGCTGGGTGGTGCTGCTAGGCGAGACTGCAGATCCTAGCCTGTTTAGTATTCCGGCAGCAAAGCAGCCAGACGCAGTCTGGCACGGAAGACTCGCTGCTCCATAGAGGTTATTTAGTGCCGTTCCTTCGTCCTTGGACCCCTCCCCCACCGGTCCAGCATCTTTCAGCCTCCATGGTACATGAAGCTCAGAAATAGATGGTGTAAAACTGGGTGCGCATGTCTAGTTTAGAAGAATGCGTGTAACAGATAAGGGTGTGCACACATGGGAGCATGTATCAGGATGACCTCAGAGAGTCATTTTTAGCCACCTTTCTAGGAGAAGAGCACTGAAAATTCCTTCTGCTTTCTTATTTTTTCATTAGTGCTAAGTCCCAGTAAAATGAGGTTATAGAAAATTATTTTCTCTAGATCACAAAACTGGCAGTGTACCTCAGGCAAGGTCAGAGTGGTGCATTACCTGCTCTTAATGTGGGTTACTTTGGTTACACGCTGCGTCCTTTTCCACCAGTGGAGAGCAGAGGCTAAAAACAAAAGGATTTAGGGTCAAACTCCGGCTCCAACTCTTCCTTTTCTTAATCTCATAAAAGCAACACACAGAGTGTCGACCATGTGTGTGATAGGCCAGACAAAGGACATCACCTGTAATTTCAGAAGAGCCTAGATAGCCCAAGAGATGCACATGCGATCTCCCTTTGTGGTGACCTCAACTATGAGGTTAGGGCAAAGGTCAGGCTAAGTCCTAAGCGTGGTTCAGCACTGCACAAACACACCCTGACATAGAGTGCCAGCACGCAAATTCATTAGCTACAGTACACTGGCTACAACCAAACGAGTTAAATGCCTTTTTCTGCATAACCTGGTCATTTTCACAAATTCTAAACAAAGGACAACAATATCAGGTGGGAACACCTTTCACTCTACAGTTGTGCTGCCATTAGATGATGATTCTTTTGGAAAGCTACCCCTTAGTACGCTGGTTGCCATGGTAATACGTAAGACTGTTTTATGCATAAAGCACGCTAAAGATGTGGGCTGAAAAGGCTTATACCTGTCTCCTGCTAAGTAGTCGCAAAAAAAAAAAGCTATGTGCTTCCTAAGAAACAAAATCAATTTGCATTTTAAAAAGCATCCTAAAACGTAAGGCCCAGAATTCACAGTTTGAGGGAAATCCAGCCCAGTGTGAGCATTCTTTGAATTTCAGGACTTTAAAACTCAGCCAACAGCTGAGAGAAAACAGGATTACTGTCCATCTAATGAAATCAATTGTAATTCAGCAGAGAAAGATCGACAAGCTCTTCTCCAGATTACAAACTGAGGTAATCACAGGCAGAGCCATCACTAGCAATCTGGTTTCCGCTAGTAAGCCTATTATAGAGGTGAAACTCATTTTGCCTTGTAATTCCACAAAGCATTAAGCTTTGAAAGCAGGCCCAGACAGCTCATCTTAATAGAGGAATTTTAATCAGTGATATGAGATTACGCAAATTCTTCAAATGAATTTTTCTCACACCCCAAGATGGGGAAACACTATTAAGTATTCCTTTGCTGTACCACTGAAGGAGGAACATACCACAACAGACCGGTTCCGTACCACTCTGCTCTTTGTATTGCAGGGGAAGTCTCCCTATTCTTCATCATCCTTACCCACACCCCTGATCCTTTGCATTTACACATACCTGTGGTCTTCCTCATCTTGCAGCTTTCCTTAAAATGGCAGTAGTTAAAAAAAAAAAAAATTAAGGTAGTCTGCATGCATTGCGGGCATTGGTTTCTTTCCTTCACAGACAGCATGTCTTTTTAGTTATAGTTTATATCACTGTCGCACAAAACAAAGAGTGCATAAATGAATCATTTATTAGGCAGTTTTATACAACCTTTTTAAAAATTCACTATTGTTTTTGCTATTAAAAATGTTTATCTAACCACTTAGCAAGAACAGGGTGATGATTAGCCTGGAGTCTGTCCCAGGACGCACCGTTCGAGGGGCGTTCATTGCAGAGCGCGCACACACACACACACACACACACACACACACACACACACACACAATACACGTTTTTTGTTTTTTTTTTTTTAAATACTACTGCGGGAGGAAACCGGAGCACCTGGAACAATAAACTCCAGAGGGTGCACAGCTGGGGGGTGGGAATCAAACTCCCCTGCCCGGCTATGGAGGACCTGAGATGGGATTGACATGCTGCTCCCTAGGCCTACTAGGTGATCTTCTTTGTGTAAGTAGGTGTTGCCAACACATTTATGCCTTGCTATCTGCTATGCACAGAGCCAGTCTCCATGGAAACCATGCACACTTGCATACAATTTTTTTTTTTTTTTTTTTTTAATACCGAGGACCACTCAGTTGCACATTTCTTTACTGTGTCAATGCTGCTCAATGATCTGATTTGCAGTTAGCATTCAATGCAATCACTGAGCCTCAAAAAAAGCAGATTATGGACCAAACACGTCTAAAACATACATACATACCACTTGAATACTGAAATTTTCTGCCAGAAACTGCCATTTGCCTTTTAGACATTTTTAATCAATTGCATTCATTTACGTTTGGGTATTAATGCAGCTCTGTGGTGTTTGATAGTTTGCAACCATCCTTGCTGCAGAAAACCACCACTCATCCAAAAAGGATATTTATCAGTTATGAATGTACGGGAAGAAAACTGGCCCATTGAACCATGTCTGCATTTGGGAAACCTTACCCCGTCAAAGCAGTGATTTTACAATACCTGCCATGTACCACTATAGCAAGGTGCATTCCTATTCCAGAAGATTATTGATGTCAGATAGTAATAAGCCTTTGCTGGATTCCCGCTCTTATACTAGGTTAGAGTCTGGTTTTTAGATATTTGTTAGCAAAGTATTTCTCAAAGCCTCACACTCATCATACCTTCACATTAGCTCTTCCTGTGGATGTCACCTTCCAATCAGTGCTGCTGCTTCAAGACATGTGACTCACGGAGTGACCCTGGCCAGCAGATGGAGGTGGAGGAGTTGGGGGTTGATAAAGGAATCTGAAAGACTCGGTTAAAGCGGGAACGTCGCTTCATACATGCGTTACAATTTTGACACACCAGATTATGGAAGTTAACCCAAGTACAGTACAGTCTCTGTGACATCCTTTTTTTCTAAGCTATAAGACTGTTTTGCATAAACATATTTGCTCAGTACAAAAAATATATATATACTTAAAGTACTGGTGTTGAATTTTTAATCTCACCACAAGTCAATGATAGAATTCACAGAAAAAAAAAAAAGAATTTTAAGTGATATTACTGTACGTGCCCACTGCATTATCCATGAAAGACTATGCCGCCATTCATTATTATGGAAACTCCTTGTGCGGCCCAGTACAATGACGATGTAGGCTGTATATTCTATGCAGCCATTAACCACACAAACCTGTGTGCTTAAGGCAAGTAGTGTGGCAAAACTTCATTACTTCTTATACTTCCTTGAAAAGTACCAGTACACCAAGTTCTTCCGTACCAACATTTGACACACATTATGAAATTCTAAGCCCACGAACAAGGACCAGCTCTGAAAAGGACTCAAAGCACACTTTGGCTATAAAGGGGAAGTCATTATGTCACATGGTCTGGGAAGAGTGCTCACCTGTGAAAGCGTTCCGCTTCCGTATTGATGTCAGAATCTCTATTTGCACTTAAGCTAATGAAGTATCATAATATCACTGCTCCTATTATCCTGGCCAACAGGATTAACAGATTGAAAAAGAACCTTTATACCTTGAAAATTATACCACATAAATTAGACCAGAGTTCAAATGACCTCATTTGCAAATGTCTGCAAAAATCCCTGAAATGAGCAGCATGCTCTGAATGGATTCACAAGGGACCCCGCGTGCAGCTTTGGAACGGCCCAACACAAAGAGGATGAGGTGTTGCTAGAAGACGACTTTATTGACTGCTATACACTTATCATTCACGTTCTTACTGCAAAATGAATACAAAAACGTTAATAAATAGGCCACAGAGTTATTAATAACAGGCCACACGCATGTATTTGAGACAGCAGTGACAACACAGACACTCACCCGGAGCAACACGGAAAGAAAAAAGATCGACTTGGGTCTTGTGCATCACTAGTAAGCAGCAAACTGCCGTGGTCTTTGTTAGTGCAATATTTAACGATAATGCTCTGAAATTTTCACTCCGTCCAAAAGGCTGCTATTTTTTCCCCTCCCCCTAACACTACGCTGGAATCTTAATGTCTGAACAAGTTAAAAATAATAAAAAAAAAAACTTGATAACCATAACAACAATAATTCATTTAAAGAATGTTTATAATTAAATAAAAACTCATTCAGTAACAGAAGAAATTAGTTTGCTACATTGCAGAAGTACCATATGTTCACATTTTTAGCAAAGGTAAGATTTCAGGATACCCTTGCATTCCATTATCTTTCTGCAGGACCCTCGGTTAATGCAGTTAATGGATAAAAGCATAGTGGATTCTACTAATCGACTCTTACAGGCAATTTTCCATATCCTTTAAAGAGTGTGATTTGTGACTTCACTTGACAACAATGACAGTAGACGTTCATTTGAAGAATCCTCCTCTTCCTTCACATTCTATGCCCCACCAAAGGACCTCAGTTTAAAGGTGAGCTGTGCAGGAGGAATGGAGAGCAGGGAAGAGGTGTCTCTCTTCTGGGACCCGGAGTCTCAAAAGTAAAGGAGGACATCAACAAACACTCTGCTTCCCTAATCACATAAAAAAAAAAAAACAAAACAAAAAAAAAAACAAAAACAAAAAAAACAAAACAAAAACAAAAAAAAAAAAAAAAAAAACACCCAAACCTAGCTTGGTTCAGACTACAGAATTTTGGGGATTCCAAATGCAAGCTGAAGAATCCCACACAGCAAAACACAAATAGAATAATGCTAAGGTCCCACCGGAGATGTGTCTACTTAAGTCGGCCCAGGTCAGTGTTACCAAGCCCCTCATCTGCCCGTGGCAGTCCATAATGAGTGCCGAACAGCCAAGGATGTGGTAACACCTTTCCATATGCAGAGTTCCAGGCTCTGGTCATAAACACATGGCACTTCATCTTGAAAATCTGACTCGTAATACCTGATGCTTTTTAAGCAAGTCCTGGTAGGGTTATTAGCCAGAATGAAATCCATTTGGTGTGGAAATAATTTAGCTGCCTGCTAAAACAAACATATTTCATATTTGAACAAAATTCTTATTAACTTTGAAGTAGGCTCCATTATTTAAAAAGCACACTCAGATTCAAGCCCATTGCTTCTCCAGTTAAACTTCTAATGCTAAATAATTTCAATGATCAGATCTACCCATCTGTAGACCAGATTTGATACAGTATATTCAGCTTTTTGGCTGTGAACTGCTGACAAAAATATAGAACTAGCCAAATTTCAATAAAAATATATATGATTCTTGTTCTGGTCAATCTGACAGTAAATTTTTAAAACTGCTGCAGTAACCGATGCACTGTTAAATCACTAAAGCTTCCATCTTTAGCTTTCACACTTTTTATTATCGATAGAAAAATATATTGTATACATTTGAAGTTGTACACAAAATAAAATGAAAATAAATCTCTGTAAGTTGAGCAGTTTCCCTAGAACAGTTTACAAACGCAACGTAAACATTAAACAAACAGCACTTTCATAGAAAGTGAGACAGTAAGGTTACTAACAAGAGGCCGGGACCTCAGAAGCACCCGAGTCGGATGGACCAATAAGGTGCACCGGCTCTGCATACGGGGGCGTGGCTGTTTTCTCTCAGCTGTTATAGATGCAATGAGAGGTCTGAATCAATAAGCAGAAAAAAAGAGCTTAGACCTGTTGTGAGCAATGAATCTTAATGAGCCACTAAAGGTTAGAAAGTACTCTGTTTTCTGTCTTTGGTTTAATGAAAGAAATGGATCCCACAACCAGTACATGGGGTTTGGAAAGGTGGGGAAGGGGAGGGGGGGTTTCAGGTGAGAGGAGACAGGCGCTAAATAATCACCATTAGGTGCAGTGTCAAAGAATGTCAACAGTGCATGAAGGAGTTGATAGGATGCGTGTGGTGCAGCTGAACGACGCCCTGACATGAGACCGAGGAAGGTGCACTAATTGTCATTTCTCTGTGCTGAAAGGACAGCTCTCTACATTGTAGAAGAAATCTGGAATCGGGAATGAGGTGTTCAATCTGTGTGATAAACAGCACTGTCTCAGAGCACCCATTCAATCTCAGTAAGTAAATGAAATATTGATTGAAAGTGACCCTGAAACAGAATGCATTAAGAGATGCGTGACGCTGCAGGACGGCGATAATTCTGTTTTAGCGCTCTCCCAGCCTTCTACAGCAAAGCAGGCCACTGCGCGGCTGCCACTCGCAAGGCTGAACGTCGTGCACAGGCGGCTGCTCTCACCTGCAGGCAGCCGGGCCGCTACTGGCTCTCCATGCCCACCGAAGTACGTTCTACATACGCTCTAATTTACTGCAACGAAGCCACCTCCGGCTCCTTCCCACACAGTGGTTTTGATTACATACACGTGAAACAGTCACGCGCTACCGACAGTCCCCTTTCCTCATTCGGGTCGTTTACCTCAACCGTTAACATGTCGGGGATCCCTTTCTCACACGTCTCTGTGTCAAAGCCATTCCCTTTTACTCATCTGAGCAAGAAGGCAACAGAAGCGATACGATCATACTGCTTCCGTGTTAACGTTCACTTAAGTCTCAGGCTTGACATCATCCTTTAATACCCTGAAAGGATTTGTTTTCCTTAAACCAGACAATGCAATGGTTACCTCTCAATGGCCCCAATGAGCTGTTTCAGTGCTGACCAACAGCAACGTGGTGGGAGACTTACAGAGGTATCATTTATTGTTAATGTATTATAAATGAACTGAGACTTGTGGCATGCAAGGAAAAAATGAGACGGGAGACAAGTGATGCTACATGATGAACTAAGCACATTTATAATGATAAAATGAGTAAATATAATAGCCGCAAAGCTAACCACTGGATTTCACGATATACACTATTTGTCAAAACTTGCACAGCTACAGAATTGTTGACGATAGTCATTACCAAGTAACACAGTTTACTACAGCTTTTTTTCTCTTTCATTAACAAGCAAATCATTCCCCTTAAAATAACTCTACGTATTAGAGACTTTAAGAAAAACAACGTCTCGATGAAACAACAGTTCCAATGTTTAAAAGGAAAATTGGACTACACTTACAAGTTGACAGAGAGGACTTCTTAGGAGGAGTGAAGGGAGAAGACATGGGGAAGGCAGGTTATCTTTTCAGGCTGTCTCTATGTCCAAAAGGAAACTGCACAGCAAATCAATATGAAATGAGGAGTCCATATAGTTCAATGAACAAAAGGGACAGTTCATGAAGACAGATCACAGTTCAGAAAGAGGCTGGTACACGCCGAACAGCAGAGTTGTTCTTTGACTGGCTGCACAGGAAGAGCTGCCGAGATGGACGGAATCAATGGGCTGAAGTTGAGATGGAAGGAATTCTTGGTTTTAAAATTCAAATTGCTCAACCGGATGGATCCAGAGGATTTTTTTTTTTTTTGTCCATTGAATTTAAGACTGCATGCACATCATGAAGCACAGCAGGTGTGGGCACTCCACAAGTGCTCATAGAGCAGGCAAACTCAGGGAAGACAGGTGAAATCAATGGGCCTGGACAGGTTAGCGCTCAGGAACAGAAAGGACAGAAGGGGGCGCTAAAGTTGAGGTGAGGGGGAGAAGGCAGGCTGAAAAAATGACCTATTTATGAGTGAGTTTCACCCACTAGCTAGCACTTTTTGAAATAAAACTGCCTATCATCTTTTTTTTTTTTTTTTAAAAAAAAATTAAAATAAAAGCATGCAGGAAAATACTCTGGTTTCGGTGACATAAAACTGCTCCACGTACATGCAAATTACGGAGTAGCATCGACGGCAGGGGGCTGGGGCACCATGCTTGCGTGCCCCCCTCCCTATGGGGCAGACAGCTAACATCACAGGTAGCTTCACAGTAAAGTCTACATTCACAAATACTAATGTTTCTAGTGTTGACAAATTATACATATCCAAATAGAAGCTCTTAAAATGCAACACGCATCACCGAGCGTGCATTTAAAAAAATGTCGTTTTGTTGGCACTTTCACATTTTCTCCCTTATAAAATCCCCCGATCAACTGTGTCGACAGCGATCCATCTGAACGTTGAGGGTGCTCATGGAGTGATGGCAGGGTCCTTGGCCAGGGAGGGCGACTCGGGTAGGGGGCTACAATCTTAGAGGCCTTCGTATGAGATGGCCGTAAGGGGGGGGGGGGGGGGGGGGGGAAAAGGGGGGGGGCCCCGGGCCGGGAACCTTCCCCCGGGGTTTTTTTTGAGGGGGAAATGGGGTTTTTTTTTTTTTTTAAAATTTAAGG
>JAACJT020000021.1:9783425-9806428 GCA_009936485.2 Gymnarchus niloticus | reverse complement strand
GGGGCGGAGCGGGGGGGGGGGGGGGGGGGGGGGGGGGGGGGGGGGGGGGGGGGGGGGGGGGGGGGTGAAAAGGGGAGGGTCCCTGGCCAGGCAACGTTCCCCAGTGGTCTATTTCAGAGGGAAACTGGTGCTTTTGCTGATTTGTAAACTTACCAAATACAATAATCCACAGTTTTAACCTTAAAATATATTTTACAGTGCTTTTTGCAACTATATTGCTTTTTTGTTACTTAATCCTAGAAGGTCTCCGCCTACTTCTCTATGTCCTTATGTAAGAAGTAAGACTGCCTTTACAGTGCTCGGACGTGAGCCCAGCTGCACCCTACCTAACAGCAGTTCATGTATGCTTGACTCCTATATCTATACTAATACTGAAAACTACACGCATATCCCTGTACATTCATTTGTTGTTTTTCTTTTAAAACTACAATAATGCTGGTAAACTGGCAGGCTAAGATCATCTCACACTAGAAACAATATACAAATATACACAAGCCAATTAGAGAACTAAAATGTGAGGAAATGTTTTTCCTGATAAAACACATTATTTACATGTACACATCTTAAACATAATTTCATTCATTTGCATATTATATATTAAAAGAAAAGACAAAAACGAACAAACAAAAGGAAACAACATAATTTTACTTCAAAATACAGTACATCCTTCTGTAAAATGATAAAGGTGAGATCTGATGGAGAAAGTCGAGGTGTTAACCCACTTTCTGTGGGTTGGCAGCTCGAACCCCTTGCTCATAAGTGATTCGCTGCGTTATCAAATACTGGGCGGCCTGTGTGGCTGCCGGCGATCCAGTTATCGTCACCTTACGATTCCTCGTGCCGGGCACAAACTCGCCTTTTTTGGAGATCTGTATTCTTGCACCAGTCAATTCCTGGTATTCTACAAGCGTTTTCCCTCCTTTTCCTAATATGGCACCTACCAGGTTTTCCGGCACTGCGATCTCCACTACGTCCTTGGAGCCATCCGTGGTCTTATCAGTGGCCAGAATGGCGCTGGCCGCGAGTGGAGCCGCAGCACCAAAGTATCCATTGGTGGCAGCAGTGGCAGCTGCCAAGCTACCTAACGCGAATGTGCCTGCAGAGCCGCCCGTGGAGCCCGCGCTGGCCGAGGCCTCACTCGCATAGGTGGCCAGCAGGTTTGCTGCCGCTGCTGCCGCTGGGTTGGCACTCGCGGCCGCTGCGGCCAGAGCCCCGGTAGCCGCCGCCTGGCTAAGACCCAGCCCCAGGGTGTTGAGGTTGTACCCGTAGCTGGCTAAAGTATTCAGCGCAGACGTGATGGCCACCAGATCGTTCCCCGTGAACCCCGACAGCACGGCGGGAAAGGCTGCCACCCCTGCCAGATTGGCGTGTCCCAAGAGCCCCGCAGCAGCGGCGGCCGTGGGCAGGACCTCGGCAGTGTTGGCATAGGGAGAGCCAGTAGGGTTGGAATTAGCGACAGGGCCTGTCACATTAGCATAGCTGATGTTGAGGCAGCTCCCACTCTGAGGATCCTCTTGGATCTTCTGAATGATGAGTTCCACAGCTTTCCGGTTCTGTTCAGGCTCACCGCTCACGGTCACAACCCTCTCCTGAAGGTTGATCCCGTCCGGCTTCTGAGAGAGCTGGACCCAGGCTCCTGACTGCTCCATTACTGCCTTCACAGTGGCCCCGCCCTTGCCTATAATCAGGCCCGCTGTGCTGTTAGGGACTATTATCTTTACCTGTGAAGACGGAAACAGGACAAACCAAATAAATGACTGTCAAGCCAAAGTGTGGATGTATGGGAGGTACGATGTTACAATCTCTCCAAGCATACACCAATGCCGGGACATCGGTATAATCACACGTGTATAGTATACTGAAGAGCTTTAGATTTCAACGTTACCAAATGATAAAATTAACTGGTCTCAAAAAATGGCACATACCATTTCCAAGGTTTTCAGAGGTGCAGTTAATTATTGGACAACACTCCATTAATTATAAGAGGAAGAATTCCTGCTATTTTATCAGACACTCATGAACTTTAACCGATGCTAAACTTGACCCAGATCCTAATCCCCTATGCTCGCTAGAGCCCCTGTTGCTAATGTTACCTCCTAAGTCAACAGCTGACAGGAAAGCGCCTGTTAAAATAGCAGAAGGCATGAAGAGAGCAGCACTGTTGTACTTTCGTTTAGACCACACACACTAGTGAAAGGACAACACGTAGAAACAATCCATTCTTGCGCCAGATGAGCTCACTGGCCTTCAGATACAGGTTTGCCAGACAGTAATATTTATCCAACCAAGACCACCTACCCTCGGATCGAATCAAGGATTGAACAGGTTAGGTGATACAGAAGTTGTATCCCGGTGGAAGAAAAAAAAATCTCCACATGTGGCCAGACACCGTGCAATACAATCTGACGAGCAGAAGCAATCGCTGGCTGCTAGTTGTGAACAGCAGGAGTGAGGTGCAGTGCTAAAAGGGGAATCGAGCAACAGGTAAGCGAGCCAGACCCTCGACATCAACCTTCATCTGCTTCCCAGCAGGTTACAGCTGACAGTCTGCCAATATACTAGCCAGAAAATACAATTAGCATTCGCAATACTTCTGAGCTAGTTCACCCTCATAAAGTGTTACTTTGGTCCTGCCATCAGCAACCTTTCAGTAATACTTCCTAAGTCCTGTGACGATCCCACAACAGAAGACCAGCTTCAAAAGTTAATCTTAAAGAGCTTGTCTTCAGTGGCAAGTGCCTGCAAGTGCATGGGATTGTGGGAAGGGGATGGTAGATCTTGGTATCATTGAGTAGTCAGACAATGGAATTGTTGGAACATTGGCTGCTAACTATTTTAGCTACATCGTAGCATTGTCACTACAATACAACTTTAAAACTGATTATGGTACATCAAAATATCTATACTTTAGCTGCCGTGCACGCTGATAATCATGCCATTGAAATTTCACTTAAAAATAGTCTATGAAATGGATCACGGTTAGGTAGGAAACGCTTCCAAATAACTTATTCATATTCCCCATTGAATTTTACTCAGTAAAGCTAAATCTGGTAAAAATCCTCAGTTTGTGTGTTACAAACTGGAAGGAGGGATGTTGTTATTCCAGGAGAAGAGACATTTTTAGCTTCCAGAAGAACTATAAAAGCAACACAAAAATAACTACGAATAACAGGCAGGAAGGAATATGTCCACAGGCAAAAGTCTTCTGTGGTGAAAAGTCGGCAGTGATTTCCCATCTGTCACCGGAGTAGTGCTGTGGGAAGCAGCGAATAGCAGCACCGCAGTAGATGCAAAGGAGCGTCGAACAGAGGCCCGGTAAGCATGCCGCTCAATGGCAGAAGCCTTCTCTGCTGGCTAGCAAGGCCGGACCCTTGAGTCATACTGCAGCAAAATAAAGGCTTCCGTCAAACAGCTAGAATCGCCATCGCCACTTGTATGCATGACCACATATCTAATGCAGGTAGCACACAAACCATATTTCTAACTCATAACCACAAAGAAAAATCGACATGTTCAAAGGTTTTGGCAAATACGTTTACATCGCAACTTTCAAAGATACTATAAATAGAGTGCAGTTAATCTCAGATCAAGCACAAAACCTTGGGACATTTATATACTTTTTTTAGAAGCCCATTTCAGTAGGCTCACAAATTAGTAAGGCTTATGATCCACAAGCAGTCCCATTAGGTTAAGATTTAGACCAACATGAAAGCACATTGTGGTTTAGCTCCACCAGCAGCCCTGTGTCTCGGTACGATTACCAAATCCTTAACACCCATGTCTGTGGTCGTCAGCTGCAGTCTCCCGAACAAACTGGTGGCAGGAGGACATGGCTGGGATGAAAGTATGATACTGTACCTGGTTGGCCCGGGAGGTGGTCAAGTGATCAGATGGAGAGGGCTTGGTGGTAGTTGGGGAAGATGGCAATGTCTGGGAACAAAGCAGTTGAGCACAAATCACCAACCAGGGAGCGAAACACCTTCAACGCTGCACACTCAAACATATCAGAGATGTACATTACTCACTTTAAAAATCCTTCTAAAATAAGACTCGAAGCATACATTCACATATTAACAATGATCAGACCACACTTTAAAGGCAATTTTAACTTTGCCAATGAATGCGGTGGTGGTGGTGGTGAACTATGATGGTGACATGAAGCTATGTGCATGTGTCCATTTAAATCCTACTCGGCACAGCTGTTAGCCATGTTTACAATGCACAAACACCTGAAAACTATGTCAAGTGGGGTCAAGGGTCAACCCATTCATTCCATATCATTCCCCATGTACACTCATATGGTTCTTCTCCAAGTATGTCAAAATCAGAACACCGTACTTCTGTTCCCCACTCATAAGACACATTGACGTCTATTCTATAGGTCCAGGTATGTATAAGGGGTTCGACGCCAAGCAATATTTATGTGAGCCAATTCGACTTGAATAAGAGGATTCATTCTTACAGCCTTGTGGGGATTCGACCCTATGCTCATTACTCATGGCATGATCCAATTCCCAAGATCTCTTCCAAAGAACCATCAAAGGGGATTTCAACTCCAAAAAAATTGATTTAGCTATTGTTTTACTCTGGATGGAAAAGGCACTATGATGATTCATTTTTAACAACAAGAAGCACAAACATACCAAAAGTAGGACATATGCAAAGAGAGAGGAGAAGAGAGTCTAAAACAAAACAAAAACTGGGTTGAGCCTCATGCTGTGTGTCCTACGCTACGTTCAGTAGAGCAGGCAAGACCAGGTGAGGTGTTCAGGTTTGTGAAATTCAGTAGGCAAACCCTGGTCAGATGCAGGTGCAGAGAGGTGGTGCATTGACATCAAGTCTTTCCAAAGGCATCAGTAGCCAGAAGGTTTGGGCTGTGATTTTGGGGCATAGCTGGAGCAGGGGGCAGGAGAACGTACTAAGTTTCGAGGTCTATCAAAAGTCTGTGCAACACAATCTGCATGTGGGCTCTGAATATATATTTGAAAAATCAATGAAGAAAACAGCATAAAAAGTTCTCAATACACATGATCTAAGACACTCCTCAAACCAGACTGACTACATTGCTCTACCAATTGGGGCACATTAGTTAAGCCACACAAATATGTTATAACCTACTTGGGCAAATACCCCAGACAGTGATACGGAGTAACTAAAAGGTCTTCATATCAAACTAAACAGCCAACATCATCTCACAAATCTCTCCCAGTTGACAAGAAAATCTTTCTGCTTTAGTGACTTTAGGGTTTGCAAAGGATCATTAGGTTTGGGAAATGCGTCTTCCAAAAGGGTTGAAAATAAAACATTCCTCATGGGGTCATTACAACGGAATAGATGGGGGGAGGGAAAGGTAGGCATGCAGTGGCTCATACCTGAACTGGAGATATGACATTTTGGCATGTTGTGATCCTTTCACCAAAAAAAAAAAAAAAAATCAAAGGAGAAAAAAAATGACATTCAGTAATGGAGTCCACTGTGTCTGACTATAAAACCATTTTAACTAATTCCCTGAACCCAGAAGCAGGTCACAGCCAAAGACCCCATGCACCTACAGCCACCACTGAAACTGGCAGAAAAAGGAGACATTTTTCTGAAATGCTTTGTACCTCAGCCAAGACCAAAACCAGGGAATACAATCAAGGACCAAAGAGGCATCACAAACAGTATCTCAGGTAATTATGTCTATACCAAAAGCATTTAAAAAAAAAAAAAAGTGTTGGAGGGATGGGGGAGGATTCAGGCCCGATTCAGGCCCAATGCAGGACTCCATTTTGGCTTGGTGCCAATTTGATAAGTTCTTGACAGGAACTGAGATGGTTAGTGACTACAGTGATTCACAGGAGAGTAAGGGCAGCAGGCAGTATAGACTTCTGCCACATTACACAAGCTTCCACTTCTCTGTAATTGAAAAAGTCTGAAATCAAATCTGAAACCCAAATTCTGATTCCTTGTACTGAGAGTACAGCACATAAATACACCATTTTAAGGCCTAAAGTCACTTCACCACAGAACCTAGATTTGAGTCTACAATTCTGAACATACTTAATCATTATGTAGCAAGAAGAACCATGTCAAATATGTATGGCACCAATGGCTACACACTGGGAATACAGTCACGGGCTGACTTGCAGATTAGTTATTAGAAGACCATGTGATATAAAACGCCACCAATCATATAGATACGAGAACAGGGTTTGCCCTTTCCACTGTATTAATACATCTAAACACAGCCAGCAGGTTCATTTTTTGGTTCCTACTATGGTTATGGAATTATGGCTCAAACAGTGCATGAAGACGAGGACCTAGAAGGTAAACTCCATTCCATATCTCAAACTGGCTGGCTGGAGCTCCTGTCTAATCATGCAACCATGCACGAGTCCTAGGCATTGGCCAATATTACATCACTATTTCCTATCAGAGACTGGCTGATACAGGCTCATATTACAGCTTTATGCATATTTATAAAACACAGGAAACTGGGGCAGGGCATTTACTAAGAACATGCCAATCTGACATTCAGTAGCATTAATAAATCGGTCCAACACTGACCAAAAACACTTGATCGGTCATTGGAAACTTTTTTGGAAACGTTTTAATCCAATACACGGACTAGAATTGCATCATGTTGCCAAACTAGCATTTTGATTCATAATTATTCCTTTAGGGGATTAGAGTATTTGTTTCAATGGTCTGAGCATTTTTTATGGCTAAAACTACACATGGCATACAAATGGCTATATATATATATATATATGGCATACTCATTGATACATACCACACTGCAACAGAATGATGTGCAAAGACAATGACTACAAATATGAATATATATATATAGGCAAATAAACCTTTCAATATTTTCAATGTGACCTCACCTGTATTTGTTGTTACACATTATTAATACAAATTTAGTTCTTTGCCCTCTTCCGCATCAGTCCTACCTACTTATTAACTATTTATTTCCGTCACAGGGCAGTACTTTTTAGCTGCTGACAAGTACTGTATGATTATCTGATTGCCCATCAACTTCATCTGGACTTCGCAAGTTTTTTTCTAAGAACAACTCCTGTAGACATCTGAAAGACACCGCAGAATTACGGGTCCCACCATCTTGATGAACATGCTTGAAACAAAACAGAATTCAAGTCTTTAAACCCATCTCCCCAGAATTCAGTTCAGAGTGGTATGCCAACATCAAGTCCAGCCGGTCTACCATACCCGTGCATTTCCATGACTTTAAGTCAGACCAGATGGTACTTTTAGCCTATATTATTTTATTTCTAATTATTAGATGCAGTACCTGTCACTTGGTAGAATGTGATAGTAACTGACCTACCAACAGGGTAACCACGACGCACTGTGAAGAGAGTGGCTGTTCTTAATTGACTGTAAACATGGTAACCAGCACAGTAAATCACACTCCTACCTTATTCAGTTACAGAGGCCATATGTCAATAAACTCTTGTGAAATCACTGGACACCAAAAAATGCTACGCTTTAAATGCATTAAGCCTGGGTGGCACACCTGTATTTCAACGGAATTCACAAGACGTTAAAACCAACACTCAGAGCCGCCTCCTGCTGCGGGGAAGGACCATGGTGCACTGCGGTATCTAATGACGTGTCAGACAAGCCACTTACCTCCCGCAATAACACACTGTCGTCGCTGAGTAAGGGAATTAATCAAAGTAAAAATACACTAAAACAAGAATAATCCCCTGCATAAAGGAAAAAAAAAAAAATAAAAAAAAATAAAAATAAAGCTCCTCAGAATTGTTTAGTCAAAATCAAAAAGCGAGATAAAATGGAGTGGACTCATTTACAACATCGTAAAGCTTCTGGATGAAACGGGAAAAAACAAAAAAAAAAAATCCATCTGTTAGGCGACTTCCAGCCCATTTAAAATCCAGATTCAGCCTGGGGAATAAATGGCGTTAAAGGTTTAAAAGTTAAACTTGATTTTCCATTAACTCCAGAATGAAGTGCTTGAGCACATGTTGCTGTGAGCCATGTTGGGTACCGTGCTCTGCCTCAGTGGTACCGGCGCCGAGAGTCCAAGTAGGGGCTCACCTGCTTGATGCGGTCGGGGTTGACGGTGGTTTGGGGCTGCAGGATGCTGACGGGCTCCGTCTTGGCCACATTCTGAGGCATCTCCCGGATCTTGTCGGCAATGAAGCCGTGTACAGCATTGAGAGCTTCTACGGTGCCCTGGATCAGGCACACGCGCTCTGTGGTACCTGCAAAGCACACTGCGTCACTGTCTCACTCCCGTGTGTTAAATGTTTGTGATAAAAACAAGACGTCTTGCGTTTGCACACAAATACCGCACACTTGGTTGGAACCCTGTCTCAGCTGCCCTGAGACCTGTTCTAGAAAGTGGGCTTAAGAAATCCTATAATGAAACCTGAATTTTGATTGCAGAAACCCAAAATTTCTCAAATCGGAAATCAGGTCTGACCACAGGATTAGTTAAACCCGCTTTTTAGAACGGACCTCTGGTGGCAATAGTCTGCCTCGCTTAACAAAAAAGTGTACACCTTAACATATACTACTACAATATGAAAAGCAGCTCCAAGGCTGGAGCAATGGTACAAGACCAGGTGTTCTTAGCCATAATAAACCATTAAAGTGCAGCCAGGCCCACTAGGTTAGGCATGCAGTGGACCAGTAAGCTTCATTTGGAATGAACAGCATTCACTGGGCTTGCATTAATTATTCAATGATCGCAGCATGAGTGAGGTTAACAAGTCTATCAGCAATGCAAAGACCATAAACAGTATTTACAGCTTACTGCAAATAACGCCGTGTTGTATTTCTGCTGGGGGGGACCAGCTTTAAATTTTCCAAGTCTATGTGCAATTAGCTACTTTAAAGCATTTCAAGAGAGGCCAGGCTGCGTAAAACACATTAAGATGCTGTGGAGAGCCCCCGCGCAGGCAGCGTTGCCAGCGAGGTTCACCAGCAGCATTACGGAGAGCAGCACACTCCCACTTGACCACCCGCTGACTGGAGGAGGTCCCGGAACAGCTTCTCCAGCCCATCGGACGGGTGCCGGCTGTGGGAGCTACCCAGTCACAGCAGAGCCATGCTGTGTGTAACAGCTTAGCCTCTCTGCCATCTAGGGAGGGCTCCCCACACCCACAGACAGCTCAGCTTCTTCTAATTATAGTAGGGGGAAAAGGTAGGCAAAAGGAACAGCACCAATCCAGCCTTGATGATAAATTACTGAGAATGTCGACCCATCATTAATAATACCAACAGCTTCGACTTTAGAGATAACACACTATAGTCCACCTACACAAGAACACTATATTCTAATATAGCACTTGCCTTGCTGAGACGGAAAAAGATGCATTAGTCCCTGTTAATTATCACTAAATTATCAAAAGAAGTGCCAAGAGAGCGCACAGGGCTTACTCAGTCTTCCTCTCCCTTTTGAAATGGCTACAGTCACTCCTCAGAAAGCCGGCGGGAGAACCCTCTCTCCTTGCCAGATGTTTTCTTGCTGTAGCATCAGAGGAGCTCTAACATGGACCCACTTGAGGCCTGACACTCTGCCTTTCAATTACTACCAAGTATAAATACAGTATACAACACCCAGAATCTCAGGAGGATTCATTTAAGGCTCTCCTCCAACAGTACATGCAATAAAACTTAAGTTCAGCAGACAGTACACACACAGGTACCTTCCAGAAATAACCCTGCAGTAAAAATTAAAAGCAAACAATCATTAAAAGCTGCCGTGCTTCCCACTCTTTGCGTCAAGCTACACATCATTTCCAATAGATTCTCAAGAGGTGCTGCTTCTCCATGGTTAGAAAGCTATTACAAAAGAAGCTTTGCCTTTTATTCTCAGCTAACGTTCTGTTATGTTTATTCCATACATAATATCGGGGGAAAATATGGGATGGTGTATTTATTCCACTTACACTTTAAATGTAATTATTGCAAATTGGGAATCTTACTGACATCTAGAGGCAGACATTAGTACGATAGGGTGGGACGCACGCTTGTAATCTCAAAGGTGTGGCTTTATGTTGGAAGCATCTCTCAGTTCTTACACTTCTGACAAACTTAGCCAGAAAACGCACAAATAAAACATCCAGCTGCATTTATGGGAGAGATGAATGATGCTTTGCATGAAGGAATCACCCAAGCAATAAAACAATCCGAAATGAAATCGTATTTAGGAGGATGAGATTTTAAACCACAGCAGAATGCTGTAAAAAAAAAAAAAAAGCATTGGGCACACAAACAAAAGGCAGACCTGAAAGGGAGACATGGCTCATGTGTAGATACTACAGACAGGCATTAAACTAGAAAATACTGATGTGTCAGTATTACCTTCTAAAGCATCTGCTAAAGTTTGCTTTATGCAGACATCCAACTTCCTGCTGAACACTGGAAGTTCCAATCAACTCTTAGATTTATAATACTTGGGCAGAGAAGGACTACACTTAAGAAGCCTGCAATGCAGAGCACGGTAAACGAACTAAAAGCCTGGAGCGATTGTTGTTTTAAGCAGCTGCTCAGAGGATTACACAATGCTCTAGGAGCCACGTTAAGCTTTCAACACTGATTCACTACAGAAACAAGATGCCATTGAAAACGACAAGAAATAAGCAAACTATTAAGTCATTATGTTGCCCACAGATATGGTTAATTGGACCATGTGAGAATGCAACCCAAACATTTTACATTCCTGGGTGTTTAGAGGCCAGTGGTCCTTGAGTGGGATGGCAGTAGGTAGTGTTAACCAGTAGGTGGCGGACCACCAAATCGCTCAAGCTCTGCATTTTGACGGGCCGTCTTAAGAGATGCCATAATAAAATCACCTGGGTGACTACAGTGTGGCACAAACCAGCGTCAGAATCACACGCACGCGCACACACACACACACACACAGCGACCTTGACCACGATTAAAATCGTTAATGACCCGAATGACTACATCCCAAGCCTAGGAAACTGGCATTGCAGAGCTGTGTTACCATGGCAACCACCACCCTTATTCCACGGGTGAAATGGAGTGAACAAATGTCTGCCGTTCCAATGGTGGAACGGTGCAGACAACATGAGGTGTACAATGCATGCAACTCTGTTTTAGCATTCACGTTTCTGCCAAGCAGCTATGGATTATCATTGTTTTAGGAAGCAGAAACAATCAAGATGGGGGAACACAAGCACAAAACTGACTTTATTGGTGGAGACCGTAGTTTTCATTAGGCAGAATTATTCATCTATATCGATCAATTAAAGATGGAGATATGAAGAGCGAGAACAATTGCGGTCGGCTTCCGAGCGGCACCAAGGTCATCCGCACTTCAGCCTGCTTATAAGGCAGCACCAGCAAAGCCTCTGTGAGCGAGGCCCCGCTGGGTATTCGACAGCTGTGAAATATTCACTCATATTCACACAGGTCAAGCCAGAAAGGCTACAGCTCATATGGAAAAATCAGAATGGGGAAGCCTGTTCAACCTACACACCACCATCAGCCTTAATGCTTAAAGGAAATGTTTGCCATTAAACCTGAACGGTTTTTCATGGTCTTTTCAATTTGTCATCCTTGACCTCACACGCGGTCACGCACAGCTGTTCCAGGGAAAAACGAGCTTCCACTGAGCCCCTTTCCTGAGGGGTGTTTCTTTGGATCTGCACACCATCCACCAGTCGGCTGAGGTATAAATAGCTCAATGACAGCAAGCTAAACTCTGCTAAGTCTCAAAAGTAGGCCTTTCCATATGAATGTGTCTTTGAGCATCCTCGTGGTACGGCTTACGACTGCGCCTACGACTGGCGAGCCAAAGCTGATAATCTACCCCAAGCTGGGGCAGAATGGCTGGCCCAAGGGCAAATTGCCCATGTGAGATGGGGGTACATGGCTAGGTCCCCGAGGTCCTTCCCTCTGACCAGCCTTACTGAGTATAGAACTGAGCACCGAGAGCCCTTCCTGTAGCCTACCTTTGAATGACACGTGCAAAGCCAGGAGGGCTTTGCAACAGGAATCAAAATACAATCACGTGTTACGCAGAAAGAACATCGCCACAGTCAGAGTGCAAAATAACCTTTAGAATTATTGTTACAATTACTCCATTCATTCATTCATTTTCACACCAGCACACTTCCTCCTTAGACAGAACAAGGGCTATAAACTGAATTTTTTTCCAGATGTTTTATGGCTTACATGGAAGAAAACGTTAACACATCGAACTGTTTCCTTTCCCCACCCAATTATTCCATCCAGCCATTGTTCTTCCAAGTTGTGTGTTGAGAGAGCTTTGTGGGATATGTTACACCTTATGGTCTCCCAGCCGACAGTCAGAGAGCGGGGCTAAGCCCAGGAAAACATCCACAGATGGGTGCTATGTACTACAAAAACAAACAGATTGCAAGGCTATTTGGCTTGATCTGGATCTGTTATTCTCATACAATTCCACTTTCACCAAGGGGTGTACAATAGATCATACCAGGAGGAGAACACAGAAGCAGTTCAGGAACATTACAACAAATTACAAGAACTATTACACCAAGGTCTGGTTTCACAACGCTGACAATGGCCATGAAGATGATACTGGCTTAACAGAACAGTAGTAGGTACAGTAAATGCATTAAAAAAGTTAGCTCATGACTAATACACAGACTGTCTAACCCTAATTAGCAGACAGATAAAATCCCAAAATCCTCTAGGTGAAACCTCAAATCTGGATGAGCTTACTGAACCCTTACAAGTTGGTCTCAGAAGGAAGGTCATCACATTTCCCACTGGATGAAGACCGTTGCTCTTACCTGCAGTATCAGGCATGTCAAGGCAATGTCTGTAGCACTAGGCAGCAACAGAGCACATTAAAAATGTGAAGAATGACATCAGAACCAAATGACAGTAGACACAGCTTAACACCATCTGGAGATTAAAAGCGTCAATACACCACTTGACTCAATACATCTCTTTGCAAAAGAGCTTAGCAGATGCTTGGAATGAGTTTCTGCTGGAGAAAGTTAGACTATGACATATTTTGGAGAGTTTAATTCTCTACACCAGAGTTGGAATGCCAAGCCCACAATCATTTATGGGCTGAGTACTGCACAAATGCAATTAATGAACAAGGATGATTTCATAACGTTGAAACAAGATGAAGTAAAACTTTGTTCAAAGGCAATGTGGAATTGTGGCATTTCCACAGAAAAATTTAAAAAGTACAGCTCATATGGGGGGGGGGGGGGTTCTTATGGCCCAAACATAAACGACAAAATTATTACACTGTCCCAACTCCAACAACACTGTTCAAAGAAAAAAAGGCCAATTTTTCTCCAGTACAATTTTCCATATGATGTCAGACTATTCAACGGCATTTGGGGAATACCACGAGTTATGTGGACTGTTTTTAATCAGACACAACACCTAGTTTGTACATGGAAAACAGCGTGGAAGTTAGCTACCTCAGAGAAGGGAAAGGCAGAGACCACCTGACAGGCAGGCAGCCAATGAGGAGTCCTGTTTGTATAACGGAACCTCATTTCATAGGTCGAAAGTAATTACAGGATGCTTTCAATTAAACGCATGGTCTTTTGGTAAAGAGCCCTGAAACACAAATTCTTTATAAACTATTGTTACATCATCATGGTGCTCAAAGACTGCTTGCCGTAGGCTAAAGCACCACTGACCCCGGCAGCAAATCATCCACTCAGAATCCTGAACCGCCAGACAGATGGGTAGTTGATGGAGGAGTCTTACTAACATTCTTCCTCTGAAAAAAGGTGTTCTGATTGTGCAAAAATAACCTCAGTTACCGCAGAGGTGCTAAACTAGTGACCCACTATTGTCTGACCCAACCACATCTGGAAGAGATGTAATTCATAACAGGTGCCCCATCCAGGAGGCAGGACCAAGAAAGTCTTACAGTTTTCACAGCTCCACAATTAGTATTTCTTGCTGATATCACTTTCTCTTCTTCTGACTGTCTGTTGGTCCATCACCCTGGCCTGCTGTCATTGGGTGTGGCACTGCTCCTCGTGACCCTGGCCCATTGTGAAATACAGTGCTGGGCTGATCTTAATGATCACATTTCTGCTGATGAGTTTAGTGTCCTGTTTAGAGTGCCTACTGCTGAATATCACTGCCCTGACTCCTAAGTCACCTAAGAGTCAGTAAAAATGAAGTCTTTGACAAAGGGCTTTCTGAAGCTGTGATTAAAATGGATTTAACATTTTTAAATGTCATTTTATAAATTTGCATACATCACTGGTTATATGGGGAAAACACACTCCAATCTGAAATCATTTTCCATTCATTTGAATAACCATATTGTGTTGTGTATTAAATTCTGACATATTAATGTTGTAGCATAGTCTGAACAAACTAAATTTGCTCTTCACAAACACACATGAAGTCTTCTACATGCTAGGTCTGTAATGCAGAGACCATTACTATACTGTCCTGTAACCAAGACAACCATTCTAGAAACACAGCCTCTGTGTTCAATCTAGAACGAGAAATCTCTAGTTCTTCAGATTTAAAATGTAGAATCGTCTGAAAGAAATAGGTACCTTAAGTATCCAGATTAAAAATATATTTTTATGGTTAACTAGCGGCCTTCTTAAGAGATTTTTTTGGTAAAAAGAGTTTTGCTGTCAAAGTATGAACACTGATGCAAGATGTGTGTTTAAGAAGGAAAACAGAGCAGATGATTAAAGCCTCATTAAGCCCTGCATTCCCAGGCTGACAGGCGACGGCAGCTGCACGGCACAGACCACACCGCCCGCCCGCCGTTTGACACAGGATCTGAGATGGCACATCTCTCTGCTCTCCACAGCATTAGCGAGCCAACACTCAGTTTGCACTGCTAGCCTTACTTTAGCACTAGCGTGGACTCCTTTCTTCGGAGCTCAGCGTTTAGCGTTTCACCTCAGAAGGATGTTAGCGTTAGCTGCATGCCTCTTTCTTCTGTTGGAAGAACAGCTCTTCCCATTCAATTAGCATTCACACCTGGTTTCTCCTTTTGGAGACGGAAGTACGCACCACCTTACACACGCATCGCAATTCCTTTATCTATCGTCCTCAATGCGTCGCCATCATCCAGCCACGGCGATTGCTCATGATTAGGAGATACACCATTACACAATGGGATGCTTGGCAAAGTCAAATATGTCAAAATTTAAATATTTTAAATTCAGCAGTCATCAGCCAATGATATGAATAATTTAAGCTGTTTTGAGAGTTCATGCAATTACTTGGACTAGAATAAGGGGGGCTGTTCATAAATAGGAGTCTTTTTATGACATTACGGTCTCCTAAGTTGATAAGCATGAGCACCATGGACACAATGTCAACTTTGACACGAGGAAGATTCCACTCAGCCTACTTGTCATGCCATACAGAGACCAGCTGGGATGCAACACTGCTGGTTAGAGCCAAAAAAGCACCAAGTCCACTCGAGGTCTCACGGTGATGTCGCCATACACAAGTTAGACATATATTGGCCCTTCCTGTCCGATAGCAGCTCCGCGGTCCGGGAGGTACTTCAAGTGAGGGCTGAAAAATGCCGCACAACATTCTGATGCGATTACAGTTCAGCACCCTGCATTTCCATGATTCAAAGCAATAATTCAAAAACAGAGCATGTCTCCAGTAACACATGGCTTCCCCCCCAGTACACTGAGCATTTAAGATATTTACTTGTACACAAGCTTTACTTGTGTTAGATAAGCAGTATAAAGAATGGATGGACACATTTCCCTTTACTCAAAAGGTTTCATGGTAGTAGTGGGGGGGGGGTGGGGGGTGGAGTTGAGGATTTGACAGTTCTTGTTAAAAATAAATAAACGCACAGCTATGAGTTGATGAGGCTCTCAAAATTAAAAATGATTCCACAAGTATAATCTGCCAACACATTCACCTTACTATTAGACTACAGCTGCCAGGCATTTTGCTCCTGAGCTGAGTCCCCTTTCGTGAAGGGTGATGAACATGGAATGTGAAGAGCACTTGAGCTTGTAATTCACAGCAAGGTGGTTCCAGTTGGTCCAAATGGGCCACAGTGAATAGGCCTGCGCTATGAACAAGCTGAGTGCCGGCCCGCTGTAAGCCTGCTTCTTTGATAGCGACGCCAGTCTAATCAAGCAGAAGGCAGGTGATCAGCAGGGAAACATCTCCAGATCCATCAAATTCACCCGTATTCAGCTAAGCTAGCCAAATTAATTAGTACTGATTGCTAATTGTTAAAAGCCACTTCTAAGGCTTCTCATTGGCTTTCAGCCGGACCTTCCATATTATCAAGTGGTGTCTTTGCTAGCTACTGTCATTAACCACACTTTATTGTCTACGGCAGTCACTGCTCAGCTGCTTTAAGCAGAGGGCAAACAAAGAAAGATGTTCTTCAGATGAAAGGGAATTTAAGTGGAGAGGTTAGCAGCTATTTAAGTTCCACATGAACCCATGAGCAAGGTTGTCTGAACATGTGTGTGTGTGTGGGGGGGCTTGTCTGCATTCCCAGTCCAGCAGTCTGTCACCCACCCTCCCCACACACAGGTTTCCGAGTTCCATCCAGGATGTAAGCTTATACATCCAAGGCTGCCCTACTACCACCAAAACTTACACTTTTACATATAACATGCAACAGTGTGTAGCAGAATTAGACAGCGCTCCCCATGGACCTGATGTTTATGGCTTGGCGCTCGGTAACTGAGGGGAACATGTGAGGCATATTACTGCACGCTGAGCAGAAAGGAGGAACACTGGTCCAATCAAAGCCAGCAAACACCGCCTAGAGAGAGATTCAGAGGAAGAGATGAGAAGCCCACATAATCAGGACGTTCACTTCATTCAGTTACGTTTCTTAACCTCGTTATACTAATTCCGTAAGTGCACTGGTTTTTAATTAATGCAGTCTTTAAAATGATGGAAGACACCAGCAGGGCGTTCAGTAGAACCACAGAAGCAAAGAGGAAATCGATGAAAATCAACGGTTCTCCATCTCGTGCAGAACGCCGTTTATAACGACGTGCTTCGCGATCCTGCAGCCCGGCTTGCTCGACAGAGAAATCCCTCCCAAAAGCTGCAGCGTGGTACACCTCACCGATGAATGAAAATGAGAAATCACACAGGTATTTCAAACTAACTAACTGTGAAAATTAACTAAGAAACATACATAATCAGGACAGCGTTAAAGGCAGAAATACCCATCTGCCGCATTACATAGAGTTTGCCTATGATCAGCACGCACACTGCTCAGGACAGTGTCTATCAGGAATCATTTTCATTTTGCCAATAGTATGTAGAATCTTGACCTATGCCAGCTTCCCACAGCAGCTAATATACTCGTACAGATATATTCTAGATGTCACAATTGTCTAAGCGTGTACAGTATAGGTTCACATCATAGTACTGTACATCCCAAGCCTTGTAAACAGCTTAGAGCAAAAAGGTGATCAGGTGACCCACTCGTGGTTACCGAAGGGGCAGAATTTACGTGCTAATAGCGAGTACTAGACCTTGAAGTAAAGCAACGAGAGCTGATGAAACTAGTTACTCGTTATTCATTTCCTTGGACAGCAGCGCAAGAGGCAGACATCGTAATGTTATTAACATCTGTGTCTGGTCTGGGCAGGGCAGATAAACAGCCTATCAGTAATAAAACCCTAATGTGTTCATATCATCACACAACAACCAACACAATCAACACTGTCTTGTAGGGTCTATTAAGAAATCAATGTTGTCATCTGCTGTTTACAGAATCACGAGACCCACTTAAATTCACACACTCGTATTGCCTGGAGTTCGTGGAGAATATACACACTTCTCAAAATTGTCTTGAACGCTGCAAGAAGTTCCCCACGACACTAATCAATCTTTAAACTAACAGCGGACAACAACGTGACATTTGAAGTTCCTTAAATGCATTTGAAATTTGTCAACCAAAAGAAACTAAATGACAAGTCTGAATGCTTATTTACCCTGCCATGTCCTACAACTGTGTGTCTACATCAAGCCTTAATAATATATTCAAGTGGAAATTTCAGCAATGACCACTGACAATGCTGGCTGCTTTGCAGATGAGTATCGTTTTGCCAAACAAAATCCACAATTCAATTTCACCACTAAAACACTACACCACCTAAAAATACCCCTGGAAGGTTCAGTGACTACAGTTTGTCCAACACGGTGATTTTAGAGCACTCGACAACCACACACACACACACACACACACACACACACACACACACACACACACACACACACACACACACACACACACACACTTCCTAGAAACTTAAAGCACTATCAAGCAGAAGATATTTTTGAGCCACAGCTAAGAGATAATACACATTGGATAAAAAAGAAAAAGCAAAGAAAGGCACAGCTGGACGGTGAAGAGAGCGAACATCTGTGCAGGCGTTTGTATTCTCTGCCCTCTGACATCACCAAGCCTGCCAAGGCAACAACAGCAACAAACAGAATAAAGGTGAGTTGCAAGTCTATAAGCACACTATTGGGACCACCCCCCCTCAACTAAACTCAACTTAAAAAGCGTCAAAATGAATCAAACTTGAAACTTACATTCGGCATTTCCGTACTTGGTTATCAGAAACGGAATCAAATCATTGGCATATATGTAATTCCAAAGCATAGCACACACTCCTGCCATTGTTGTTAAGCTGTGCTAAATATGTCAAATAAGTAAGTAGAAATCTTGTACATGGAACTGAAAATGAGTACGTTTAACTGATTTAGCAGTGAAATTCAATTCTTTTGTCAAAGAGCAAACATTAAAACGAAAGGGCAACAACAAACAACAAAAGCCCAAAAATTAGCAGAAACCGAAAAACAATGTACATCACAACAAAAATCCAATCCATGCTGAAACTTCTGGAGAAGTGTTTAGAGTCTCAAAGCAGAAATTAGTTGGAAATGGAATTTAAGTAAAAAGTGACCCAGCGCTGTGTGCATGAGGCCAGGGAAGGCGTGATTTATGACCTGTCTGGACAGCACAGCTCTGTACTTCAGGCTAGCTTGAGTGAATAAGGCCACATTCAACCATGTATCCAGGCTAAGCTATTTGCAGGAGAAAGGAGGCAAAATGTGTCATAGCCTGGAAAAAAGACAAATAAATAAATCCAGAGACTCCATCGTGGGTTACTTAGAACAACAAAGACGTTCTACAATCCCATGACTGTTTAGCAACTAAGATTCTATTGAATTACTGCTGGTATGTTTACAGTATGGAACCCATAATTAGAAATTAACCATCCATTCTTTGATGAAGGTAAAACATTGCCATCTTTCAGCTACACCATTTCCTTCACTGTAACAAAGACACAGAGTTCTGAGTGACCCATATGCAATTCCCTGAAGCGGTTTTGAAGATGGGGAACGTGTTCCTCATTACTCTCAGAAACTGGGGCAGCGTGATAAGGTCCCATGAGGAGAGGGGAAAAGCTGTGACCGGCTGCTTCAGGATTGCTGCGCTCTTTCCCGCTTTGGAGTAGAAACATGCCGTCTTTCTGTTAGGTTCCTCCGCATTCACCCATAGTTAATGGTCATTTCCATTGTCATGACTCTGTGCAGTCGTCCCCTATTTGATTATAAATGTTTATTTATAATCACGAGGCAACACTCCAGACTGCGAAACATATTAACACCATTCGCATTTAGCTAAAGCACTGATACCAGACACCATCAGCTTGGTAGTTCATCAAATGCAGCCACCCACATTAACCAGGGCTGCGACTTCACAGATGCCCAGACTACTGGGGCTCCACCAGAAAGCCACGACCTCTGCAGTACCATGAACTTCCAGGTACACTGGCTCCACCCTTCCAGACCACATTAGTTCAGTCCATTGCAGGACCTTGAATCCCATGAGTGAGGTTCCTGCTAATGATCCTATTTAAGCTTCAATTGCTTAGTGAGGAAAGGCCCTTTGGTCTAAACTTATTGCCCTCCAACAGTTGGCCAGCCTCCCCTACCTACAGACCACGTTACATAAGCGTTTTCAGGAAGTGGCGAGGTTCTGCCAGAAGATGACGTTTATGCAGTACACTCCATCTTTCAAATTACTTGATTACAGAAATTTAAAAAGCAATTCAAAGGACTGCGGGAAAAACTGCCAATGAAAAGCCTGATCAAGTTTCTCTGAAACCACTGACCACAACCCTCAGTGGACAAATGGGAACAAACGACAACAAAAAGTGAACGATCCAATCAAGTAGGGTCATTGCTTTAATTCGTTTGAAAGCCTTTTTTGGAAACACTCTCATAATTTGATCTTAAATTACCCTAATTACAAAATGAATTACTGGAATGCGTGCGCGCACACACACACACACACACACACACACACACACACACAAAAACAGTTTAACGTGCAACATAGAAACAGTGTATCAGCCGATACAGCATTAGACATTATGTACATAAGGCCTTGGCATATGAATTATGGACGCACTTCTAAAGAACTGATTAAGAGGGGATATTTTAGATGATGCAGCATAATATGCTGTTATGTGGATGGGACATTAAAGCAACAACGTAATGTAATAGGTCAGGACACCTACTGAAAGAGAAACTAACTTGAGTGTGGCTCCCACACTGTGCCTGTAAGATCTAATCATTAGAATGACAGAATGGAAATTCTGCCTCAGAACATCAGTTTCACAGGAAAGGTTCACATCTGGATTCTACTAGAGCGAAGCCCAAGTGAAACACAGCCCAGAGGACCACAACGAGCTGAACGTTAACGGCACGGCGGCATGAAGTTGTGACCATTAATCAGGACACCACACACACACACACACACACACACACACACACACACACACACCACACACACCACACACAGAGAGGTACAGCACCTTTTTATTCAGGTTTCATTTCTGAATTTCTATCACACGGTAATAAGAGAAACGGAGTGAAATCAGTGCAAAGGCTGCATTTTAGGTCAATACCGTTCTATTTTAGTGGAAATCAAAGAACACTAAACTAGGTACACTTTTGCCTTTAATACAATAATTGCACAATTAAAGAAAACACAAACTTCATTTCCCTCCAAAATGTCATTATCAAAAACATTTATAAGCAGCATGCTACCACAATCAAATACGGAAGCAAATCATTTGATCAGACCAAAATCCCTGTCTAGTCATTTCATCCCTAAGCCAATGGCATTTGTACATAAACAGCAAAGAAAGCATATTTAAACAATTGAGTATTTTACTCCTCAGTCTATGAAGACAAGTTGTTTGGCTCAGCTGATCGGTTCTGTTTCCGGTGCCCAGTACAGGATGCTGCATGACAGCAGCAAATCCATCCTGTTGTCTGTCACCTTTGTTATATGCTTGACATCCTTTGTTGATTTATACCGAAATGCTTAATGATTAACCCTTTCATGAATGAATCATGAATGGTTCAGACAACATTCTTTTAACGCTTTTCTGTTCTTCATTCAGGATTTAAAAAAGCACTCTGAAGTGATTTTATTCCAGTTTTGGCTTTTAAAACGATGCATGTATTTGCATACTTCATTAGAAATAACACAGATCAAATTACAAGTCTTACAGTGAATCACAATTGAAATCTTCGCTCCTATTCGGGCAAAGCCCTCTAAAGAGGATTCCATGCCACTGTTCATTTGAAAACAATGCATATAGGAGATAATGGGATTTAAATAGCGGTCCCCTGTAGTAAGCACTCTACACTGCAGTAAAAAAAAAATATATATTTTTTAATAAGTCATATAGTACATTTGGTGCAATTTTATGGTCATCAAAAAAAAATAAGCTGCCATTATATAGATTGAACATGAAAAAAAAGATTAAAAAGTAATCTTCACTAGTATGCCAAAAGACTGACCCTAGACCAGCTGGGCTGAAGTCACTGAGCAGAGTTAATTTAAGCAGCTTCAAACAATGAAACTTGGTAAACAAACGACCTGGATGACACCAATGAGAAACAAAGGGGACAGGACTAACGAAGGTATTTGGTTGGTCATGTAACTTCCTAATAGATTAGGAAATGCAAATCTTTCTCCCATTTTAGGTACAGTGCCTGTTAAAATGTTGGTCATACCGACCAGGTCAAAAGAATCCAACTGCTTCTGTTGCCAGAAGGAGGCAGGCTTTCACAGTTTAGTAATGATGTAAAAATACAACACAGAGCACAAACTGCATATCAATTAGCTATCTACAGACTAACCTTTGTCCAAAGCATCTTAATTACTGACCATGCCACACTAATTACGCTTCAGAGCATGTGCCATTAACCACCCCTTGGGTAGCAACTGTCTGAGCTGTTGTCTAGTCAGCTGTCAGGCCATCCATTCTTTGTCATCACACACCGATGTGCCCTTATATGTCGATATGGAGTGAGCTGGATGGTGACAGTAAAACTACTCCAGTACAATGACACTGATGAAAGCTTAATCGCTATGCTTTCAAGACGTGTCATTCTACCGCTCCTCATTCATTTTACAGAATTTATAAGGCCCAGTTTAAGAAACCTACACTGATTTCTGTCTGAGTTTTATACCACAGCCAGAGCGGCAGGAGGACCTCAACCAGATCCTGCCGTAATGTTATCAGCTTCTGAACCACGAGGGAACTGACTGTAGATCAAGCAAGAAACCTAATGATGTGAGAGAATGGTCACTGCCAGCCATTAAAATGAAACGAGTCTGAGGGGGAGAGAGTGAGACAGAAAGGAGAGAGAGACAGATGGGGGGGGGGGGGGGGACTGAGATACCAACCCCATAGTCATGGCTGCCGTCAACATCCTGGAGCACCGGGGTTTTCTCAACAACAGCTGCTGTGCAACACGAGCCATCGGACACCAGACCGGCCCTACCCAATTACCTGCAGGAAATGGGCAGCCAACAACTGACACACCAGGCCAGGGCGATCTCTCCAAGGGCGTGGTGTCACTCTCAATTGGGCTGGGGGGGGGGGGGGGGTTGCGCGCACCCTCTTGGTTTGGCAGTAACGCTTCCCTGGGGGGGGTTTTTTATCTGGGCCCCTTTG
>JAACJT020000021.1:9747302-9779735 GCA_009936485.2 Gymnarchus niloticus | reverse complement strand
TCATATGCTAATGAGTCCCAGGAACTCCATCAGCTGAAGGTGGAAGGAAGCTCCTCAGAACCCCACCCTCCACAGTCCAACATGTGGTACTGCATAGAAGGAAGGGGTCATATGCTAATGAGTCCCAGGAACTCCATCAGCTGAAGGTGGAAGGAAGCTCCTCAGAACCCCACCCTCCACAGTCTAACGTCGTACTGCATAGAAGGAAGGGGTCGTATGCTAATGAGTCCCAGGAACTCCACCAGCTGAAGGTGGAAGGAAGCTCCTCAGAACCCCACCCTCCACAGTCTAACGTGGTACTGCATAGAAGGAAGGGGTCGTATGCTAATGAGTCCCAGGAACTCCATCAGCCGAAGGTGGAAGGAAGCTCCTCAGAACCCCACTCTCCACAGTCTAACATGTGGTACTGCTAGGAACACATTCAGCATACCTGTATAGGACACCCATTTGAAACAACGCAATACAACAGGCTGACTTAATGTTCCAACCTGTGCTGCATTCTTCATTCAGAAGTGAAATTTGTTCACGATACAAGACACTTTAAGACATAAATGCTTAAATATAAAAAGTAATTTGACATTTGATTATTTCCCCCCAAAAAAGTGTATTTTACTGTAGGTATCATACTACATATTGTAGCGAAATGACAAAGAGATACATAATACATTTATATTGTTTATCAAGTGTATAACGAAAGACAGGATCTGATTTTTGTGACATACCACATTACGTCATAGTGATAACCAGATTAAACCTAATAAAATTTTATTACAGAAATATCGACGACCGATGATACGTCATTGTTCTTTGTGCATGAATTGCCCTATTAATCCTAATTTAATCAGCAACAAATATAATGCACTTATCTTAGTATTCATTCTCATCCTTACATTCAGAGCCCAGCACATTTCGCCTGGCACACGGATATCAGCACTGGCAGACTTAATGAGAAACGTATAGATTTTACAGGTCTCTATGATAAAGCATATGCAGCTGAACAGGAGAATACGACACATTAGAGCCAAAGGCCCCTTGGCTTTGCACAAGACAGGAGAACAGGACACAATTCAGTTAAACGTGACCACCTGTGAAACACTCCGACCACGACCACCAATACTGCGGTCGGCTTCAAAACCGCCATTAAACCAGCGGCAAATTATAACACGAAATACCAATAAAGGAAGGGGTCCTTAAAGGAAGACGTTCAACACAATGCCTACCTGGGTAAAAGTCTTTGGATTTTGATAGTTTGATGGTGGCGCCCGTCTCTTTCTGTAGCTGAACTATCGTCTGTCCTCCTTTTCCAATTATAGATCCAGCAGCATAACTGGGTATTAGTACTTTTAGGAAAAATTGGCCATCCTCTGGAGGAAGAAAAGGAGAAAATGTAACAGGAGAAGAACACCTCGTTTAAGATCTGCGACTCAATGGGTACAGATGTACGCAACATATGATATGAAGGTAGGGCATGGAGCGCAGAAGCTCCGTATGAAGCGGGGTTCGATTATCTGGTTACGGTTAATGAGAGCGGCACACAATCACAAGAAATGCGATCGGAGAAGAAATGACATCCTTTACTCAGATTCTGATCTCCAGTCTCCTTCGTCTGAAGCATTATCTCCGGGATCTCAACAGGACACGATCAAAAGTGGACTTAGGTGATGCACAATGAATTTACTAATCGATGCCAAGCTGGGCAGCGACGACGGCGAAATCGGGCATCAGAGGGAGGCAGAGGCGCAGAGACAGATTTGAAAAGCAGCCGACATGTCGATGTGTGACATGCACGTGTGAGACGGAGGAGAATACACCATCGTCCGGTTCCCCGGTGTCGTTTCCGTAGAAGCCGAGAGGCGCACAAGACCGGACCATCGGTGTCCCCCCCGCTGTCTCTTCACTACTGGGGCCTCTTTACGTTTGATTTTAGACCCCGGCCATTTGCCATTGTAGGCGTGTGATCACGTTAAGGGGAGCCGAAGACGCGAAGGCAGGCTAGAGTAAAGCCATGATGATAAATAATAAGACCATCTGGTATTCTCCCTGCGTTATACCGCAGACCGACGGCCGATGTATAGAAATGACACACTGTGACAAATATTAACCATCTGCGGAGAAGATCGGACCGAAACAGCGCTGCCGTAGCCTGGCGATACGAAATAGGCATTTTTTTTTTTTAAAAAAAGGCGTACACGTTTTACAAGCTGGCCGGCTATCATTCTGACATCTGACATTTCACTTATGGCAAAGCGGCAGCGCTAAATGCACTTTCGGAGGAAAAAGCCGAATCATTCTGCTCATTCGCAGGGACGAGGACATCCGCTGCCTTTTTATTGAAGCTATATTATATATACACATACATATCTTTAGGGTGCATTCAACACATCGGTCGCCATGTTTCTTTATACCATCTTTACATTGTATCATTCTTAAGTAAGCGCACACACACACACACACATACACACACACACACGGCACAGCCTCGGCGTTACGAGCAAGAGTAACAAAGGAGCCGTCCGACACCCGTGATGACTCGGCTATACAGTCATGGTGGGCAGCCGGCTACCTACCGCCAGTGTTCGTCCTCTTGGTGCTGACCGCTTCGGGAGGCGCTTCCAGCGGTCTCTTACGGGAATCCGGTGGGTCTAGGTCTATCGGCACCCCGGTATGAGTCCCGTTCTGCTGGATGGGAGCTGCCGCCATCATGTTTGCTTGCTTAATCTCAATATTTGGTTTGTTTTTGCAGGGGTCGGGGAGGGGAGGGGGGGGAGAAGTAAAAAAAAAAATATGAAACAAAAAAAAAAAAAAAGAATAATAATAGTGGGAGCAGCTCTAAAAACCGGTGCGTAGGTAGGTGGATGGGTGCCGGGGAAAGCAGAATGTGTCAGATACTGGGGTGTGGGGGAGGGGGAGAAAACAGGAGGAGGGGGAGACACAAAGTAGAAGATGTGAATGTTAAGAGCGCTCGATTACGTGCATGAAATGGGCTCCCGCAGTCTGAGCGAACGTCCGGACCGCTCTGCGCTTTCTCTGCGCCGCTCGTCGCCTCGGAGAAGGAGGCGTTTGCGAGGGGGGTCAGGGGTCAAACAGCCCATCTAGGAAGGGGGAAAGCCGCCTACCTGTCAAATACAGCGCACATGACATTTCGCCGTCGTCTCAGGCTGTACAGACGGCGAGGAAGGTCACACTACGAGATGGAATCTGCTGCCCACTTAATTGCTTTTCTGAAGGATCGTGGTCGCCTGTCAACCGGAGTTGTGCCATCGTTTCTTTATATGGTGTCCCTAAAACGAACGTGCTTTTTGAAACGTGCCTCTCTTAACGATTAATTGCATCTTATTGCCAAGGAAATGTTTAGGACCAGCTTTACCCATTGAAGAGCTTCCCAGACACACACTGATTCACTGCATATCTGTTCTGAGAAACAGGTACAGGTGTACAGTAAGCAGCGGCTCTGACAGGCAAACCCTCTGCCAGGCTTCTCTGTTTTCCACTCTACTGTTGATAAGACCATGTGCATAGGAGTTGTTTTCAAAGGGCCAGCCCCCTGTTTCTTCAGCACAGCTGCTTCACTGGTGTGTCCTTTCTGTAGCTATTTGTGTCTCATCAGTGCGTGGAGTAGTTAATTAACACGGCCACCTGCCTGGAGCTGACCACATATTTATGGACATTAAATACAACCCGAAAGTCTTCTGCGACTTCTAAGCAACTCCGTGATCACACTCATAGCACGGCAATGGTGATTTTTGACAATCAAACTATACAAGAACGCCTGGGTATTGTAAATTATTCAGTTTGGATCTTAGCTTGTTGACAGATTAATAATAATAACTTTGAAATGGTACAGCTTGAGACAGAAATGTGATGTTGACATTAACTGGCACTCATCTGGCAGTCTTTACAGAAGCTATATTCCGTGTTGTAGTCATATTTTACTTCCTTTTAAACAATTTACCCTTGCCAATATGTTAACAACTGAATATTTTATAAAATATGAAGAAATGTAGCCATTTAAAATGTATTGAAATTTGTTTACATGTGTCTTGTCTTATGGTTTGGAGAGTAAAACAGATGAAGGACTAGATAGGCTGACTGCTCTGGGTCTGATTCTGTGAAAGCTATCCATGTCAAAGAAATTAATGCCCAGTTTCTCTTCCTATTCATGGTTGCTATTTAGTAATAAATATTGTGCATCTCATTGACTGTGTTGTGAATTTGGCAAAGTGTTTTATACTCTAGCATGGCAACCCTGCACAGAGTTTACTGGTTGTGTGAATATGAGAAATCTCTTGTTTCTGTACAGCAAGCAGACCCACTAGACAGAAACAACATCTTGTGTTTTATAGTGTTTATCTTGAAGTGCTCCATCTCTTTAATATACTTAATTTCTGTACCGATGTTTAAAGTACATTGAACAAAGGCATCTGTCATATATACAGTACATAGACCTGAGGTAAATATAAGTTTATCACTGTATAAAGTGGTGTTATGGCTTTATTCACTGTAACTTCAAGTAGGAAGGAGCTCAAAAGTGTCAACAGATACTAATAGCCACACAAAAACTTTGAATACCTTGCCTTAGGGCTATTTTTTTATTGTAATATTTCCTTTTCCATGACTATTTCAAACAAGCTGATGATGCTCATTGCTGTTCAAATGCTTCACATCAGAGGATAAGCATCTGAACTGTGACACGGCATGCTTCAGTACTGTTATTAAAGAAATCAAAACAGAAACTTCTTTCCTTTGTATCACAAACATTCCAGAACAATCAATACAGTTTATTCTGTTTTGAGTAGTAAGAAGGAATCTCTTTTTGGAAAGTAAAGAACGTAAAGTGGAAAAAAAATTCGTTACAGTTAATGTTTATGACCTCTCAGATGGCTACATGACTACAGATGGACGCATACTCTGCATGTATGTGGTGAAATTAAAATAAAGGTTTAATTTAAAAGCTATTGATCGTGTAATTAGTTTTAATATTAGCAGATGTTTTTTCTCATCACATTGTAGGCAGAAATGGCCTGGAGCCAGCAGTGTAAAATCAGTGCTGATTTTATGTCTGCAACTCAAACTTTCGGTTTGAAGCATATGTACAACGACATAGGAACCACTTCTCTTCCTTTGTGTGTCATTAGTCAGAATGATCCAAAAAAATCCTAAATGTAACGAACGTTTCACAAAACAATTTCCTAAACTCCACAGACCTCTATCAGATACTCGTCCATATGCTTTTTATCTGAACTTAACGACATACGACTTTGCAGAGAGTGACACGTTTCGATCAGTCTGTTTATAAACATCGAGAAGGACACTTTATTTATTCATCTTGCATGATGTCATTTTTTAAAAAAGGCTGGCTCTCTATATCAGTTTTAAATTCACATCACATAGTTGATGGAACCAGTGTATCATAAGCGTAGTCTGTGCCATTGCCTAGCAACAGCCTGGCTCTGCAACCCTCTGCCATTCTCAGTAGAGCGCATACACTGTAAGCCCCACATCCAATCCTACATTGTACACACCTCCCTTCCCCAGGAGATTCTGAAAAGCCCATCACACTCATGACCTGCATACTAATGGTACCCTGAAACATTAAATAGCTTTTCATTTTTCTTTCGGTTTGTATAACTACAAAATATCCAAGTATGTTCTCAGTTATTCTCTTCAACTAGAAAATACTTTATTTTTCCAAAAGGAAGACTGAAATTTTCAGAGGAAATGACACACCAAACGGAGTAGTGGATAAGCATTATTGCTCCCCTGAGCCCGTGACCTTTCGATGGTATGACAGCAGTCGAAGGAAAACTAGTAGAGTTATTAAAATGCTACTGTATAATCAAGCATGGGTTTCTCTGTAGCTTTGCTTTATCATAAGCCATTATTCACTAAGAAGTTTCTGCCCATTTGGGATTGCATTACATACAACTACCGTGAAGTGCTTCTGCAAAAGTCTCCATTTTGGCTGGAAAATACTGCTAACCAAATATGAACACTGAGTCTATACAGATTCATCTGTCTTCTATCTGCAGGCTTATCTAGAACGGTGACAGTGTGATGATGTCGTCACAAATGTGAAAATGAAATCAAAATACATTTAACAGAAATGCCAACGCGAAAAAACCAATCCTGTATAATTTACACCTATATTTCATCTTCTGCTCATGTCCAAAACCAATTCAGATTTCAACCAAATCTATATTTTTGTACAGAGGTGGATTATAGTACTTGTAGGGCAAGTTGAATTTTTTTATAATTTCTACAAACTTTACAAAAAAAGTTTAATTGTTTTTCCCTTTATGTGGTGTCAAGCTGGTGAAATCAACAGACCCACGTAGAGCAGTTTTAGGGACAATAAAGAATATCAAATGAAGCACTTACTTGTGTTTGACACAAAACACACAATGTGGGTTTTGTTGCAACTGGAATCAAAACCTGAACAAAGGTGCAGACTAACTAGTGGACCTTATGTAGAGACCCATTCTTCTTGTACCCTTTCTGTCTTGCTTTTCTGCATGTCTGCCTAGCTGGTTCAAGCAGTCTTTTACTCAGTCTCATTAGCACGAACCACCTGGGTATCATTAGACAACTCACTATGCATAGGAATGGAGAAAATCATCACCTGGACATCAACAAACAGGCAAATAAATAAACGAACAAACAAACGAACAAACGAATGAATGAATAAATAGCCAAATTTAACTCTATAGCCATCTGTTTGTTCTGCAGTTAAACATTTTCAGATGCAGACTGCAAAAGCATCAACAAACACTCCCATAACATGCAGAAAATGACACTGCATGTCATGAAATTGGCCACAGTTTTGTTCATTTTTATTACACTTTAATCTTACTTCATTTAAAATTCCAACCACTGTCAGAACAATGATGGAAACCCACTCAAACACGGAATGAACCTCAAAAAATCCAAATACAGAACTAGAAACTACGTATAACCCTGTAGGTATGAAGTGACAATGCTGATTAACTTACTGCGAATTAGAAACTGCCTTCATTTAGCATGATGATTCAACAGGTGACTCTGAACTTCTCAGGTCTTATCTAATCTCTAATCACAGGGGTTGACTCTGGGCTTTTTGATAATTTAAACATATCTGTACTGGCCTGTGTGCCCTTTATTGAAATACTTTCATCCACCATATGTCTCTGCATTGCTATCAGATTTAACTATACTATGTTGCACGATTTTGAATCTGCATTTTATGCTTTCACGTAATGGACCATAAACTGTCCAAAATCAGGCATCCATCCATCTTCCATATACTTAATCCAATATAGGGTGTGGTGCACTCAGAGACAGTTCCAAACAAGTACAGAGCAAAAGATGAATACTGTATATGGAATGTCGGTCCTTCACCCAGTACACACATTTACATTATAGGCAGTTTAGAGGTGCCATTCCACTGATACGTATGTCTGTAGTACTTGGAGGACACTCGTGCTGAAAGGAGCTCAGATATGGAGTTGGGGTAGCATTTGAAACCCCACCCATGGTGGTGCTACCCTCTAAGTCCCCCTGAGTAGTAGGGACAGTCAAAATGAAACAAGTACACCTTCTCAAGTCAACAGAACTTCTCTTTCTTCCCAAATATGGTATTTCCTTTGATTGATCCACAAGGCTGAGGTACACCCTGGATGAGATGCCAGTCCATCGCAGGGCACCTGCACGCAACTCAGAGGCACCATTAGACAGTGGGTGGAAGGTGGAGTACCCACAAGATATGCATTTCGGGACAACATGTACACTCCACACACAGAGATCGGAGGTGGAACTTGAGCCCCGAACCCTGGAGGTGTGAGGCACTGGTGATGCCTGGTCAAAATCATTTTAAGCATCTCAAATTTCAAATTGCACATCCCTGGCAGGATGGATTTCTGAAATTCTTAAAAACAATGATTTGTCCAATGTACCACTAGATGGCAGCACAGAATATTTTATGATATTCGCTGGTATTATTTACAAGCATTTGATTTGAGAAATATTACAAGTCAAATGCAACCAACTTGCTGACTTAGCATGCATGAACTGGCTTAGGTGTATACCTGCTAGTATGGTGCATTCCACAAAGTCTACTACTTTGTTTGTAATTGTGCTGAATAAGTCCCGAGGACCAAAGTTGGAGATGTTGCTGTACTTTCCAGGAGATCAGGAGTAAGCCCTCTTGTTGCTCCAACACTGAATGTAAACACCAGATAATCACAAATCCATAAAGTTGACTCCCTTTTCCTCAAAATTTAATTCACCCAATGACAATTAGTATATTTAGAGCAGGTCACTTATAATAAATGAAATTAAATCCAATTTAGATTAAAGCCTAAATTATAAACATGACAATGATAAAACTTAACCTTAAACTGTAACAAGGAACTTCCATATGTTGGATTTGACAATTGCAGTATTTTTCCCAGAGTTTTTTCAGGTTCAACTAAATAGGCCAACTACCAAAAGACTTCATCTCAAAACAGCAGCCTAGTAACTATTGTATCATAACTATGTTTTAGCGCTTGAATGAGCGCTAAAAATCGCTGCAAGACTTCATGCTATTTCATTGATTATTTGAGGATACCAAGAAATACTGTACAATGCATTTCAACTGTTGTCTCCAACAGCTGCATAGTAAAGACATTAAATTATGAGTGGTTTCAAAATATCGGAAAAAAAAAAACCCCGGAGTTCCCAAAAATAAAGGGAAAAAAAGCAGATTAGCCTTGATCATTTTTTAAACACCACTTAATCCTCAACTGGTCACCCTGAAGCTGTTCCTTTCTCTGGGGGAAACGAGCCAGAATTATACCTGGGGAGACACACAGCATGGCCATGAATAGAGAGGTCAGAAATAGATCAGAAATACTTCTATAAATTAGCCCCAAATATATCCAGTGTTAACCATGAACTCTTTAAGAATTCTCTTTCATAGTCAGCTAGGACATGATGGTTTCTGCATTACACAAAATCAGATTTTTTTAGATTCCATCCATCCATCCATCCATCCATCCATCTTCCACCACTTGTCTCGATCTGGGTTGCGGGGGCTGCAGACTGAGCAGAGATGCCCAGCCACATCCTCCAGCTTCTCTGGAGGCATACCAAGGCATTCCCAGGCCAGCCAGAAGAGTATCTCTCTAGCGTGTCCTGGGTCTGCCCCAGGGTCTCCTCCCAGTTGGACATGTCTGAAACATCTCCCTTGGGAGGTGTTCAGGGGGCATCCTAGACAGATGCTCAAACCACCGTTAGATTACATTTTACATCAAATTTAAGGCTAACAGGAGAATTGATAACTTCATACCTACCTATAAAACCTATAAATATTCTATGTGTAGAACGCTAATCCTTGCAATCAATATGATCCATATATTGATGAGGTTGATCTTAATACAGATCAAGCATTTCACGGTCTGCCAGTTTTTCACAACCTGATCAGCATTCAGAGTTTTTTAAACATTAATTCCTTTACCCTTTAGGGAACAATGGGGGAATGTAGCATTTGTCTGATACACGATTTTAGCATGATTTGAAAGGAGGATAACGCTAGAATATGACCAGCAACATTGGCAACAGTAGTCAGATACTTTTTACTTAATCATCCTTAATAATTTGGAGGCTACTGGTAAATTCAGTAGAATAGTATCTGTTGTCTACTTGAAACAAATTCACGACTTAGTAAAGTGTGATATAACATGTAAGTAATAGAGTGTGTCAGTCCAGATCAAGGGTGTGGTTATATTTTTGGTATCCTATAGAGGGTAGCAGGTACAGTTTCATGGTCACTGCAACTGGGATCTTTTTAGTCTACTCGAGGGACTTTTTTTGCAACCACGTTTGTTGCAAATGGTATCAAAATCTGAAACAAAAGTGCAGAATAACTAGGGGACTCTCTCTGGAAAGTACAGTACTTTTTGTTGGTTACAGTTAGCCCCATGCTTCTCTCATTGCTATTAAATTTTAAACCTTATAACTGAATGGCAGTTCTGAAGTGATCCTATAAAGCTTTACTGGATTCTTCTAAAAAACATCTATCCATCCATTCATCCATCTAAAAAGCACTTATCCTGAGCAGGGTTACTGGGGGCATGGAGTCTATCCCACGATGCACAGGGCACAGGCCAAAAGGTAGAATTGGGACAGGATTCTAGTCCTTTGTAGGGCACACATCGACATGCACACTCTGGATGGGATGTCAGTCCATCACAGAGCACATATGTACACATTTACATTTACACACATTCATACAATATGGGCAATTTAGAGATGCCAGTTAGGCTAACTGCATGTCTTTGGAGTGCAGGAGAAAAGCAGAGTACCTGAAGAAAACCTGCAAGATATGGGGAGGACATGCAAACTGCTCAAAGTCAGAGGGGGCATTCAAAACCCACATCCTAAAGGTGTGTGGCCACAGTGCTCCACACTAAGCCATCATGCCCCCTCCACACTATAAAATACATACTTCAAAATTCCCCCAAATTTTCTGTTTTACAATAAACTTTTAGAAAGTGAACTCAAATTATTTCTAAACCAAAAGGCAAAAACTTAAAGAAGAACAGACATCTTCATTTAAATATCAGCAATTAATGTCACACAGTAGCAAAAATTTGAGCAGAAGAATGACAGAGGAAACAAACTCCTCCAATCCCTACAGGACAAAAACTCGCTGCTGGGCTCGGGGGTCCAAAGGCAAAATACAGGCAAACCAAGAACACAGGGAAACATTTCATTGTACTCTGTATACATGATAATAAAGGAACCTGAAATCGTGTGTACCATCTACATACAGCACCGTTTATTCCCCATTCAGATTGCTTGAGATGCAAATGTATTTTCTACGGCATTCAGTCTGACTTGTATAGATCAGGATTATCTTTCCAAAAACGGAAAAAGTCCATTTTTGAGGAAAACCCTAAAATTTTGCCCTAAAAACAGCCCGTTGTGTATTTATATGATATGTCTGAGATGTTTTGTGAAGTATGAGAATGCATGACCGACATATGTTAATGTTGATAATTGTCAGAATTCGCTTCAAGGGACCGGGCTGCTTATTTTCATCTAATAACATAGAAGCTAATGACACAGAGATACTGACACAGCTGGTCAAAGGAATCAATCCTGTCGGAAAATGTCCTCATCTCCTAATTCTATTTGAAATGGAACGGTAACATGTGAGCAACAGGAATGTTCTTCACCCAAATACAGGAATGCATGCTTACGCCGAAGCTATACAGACTTGTACGTCTTACCTCCACAGCGGCATTCTGAGGAAAACCTGTTAGAAAGTTAGGATATCCATTAAACAGAATGGTAGTTATATCTGTGTGATTATAAACTTAAATGTGTTAAACTGGTGCTTATGGGATTGCCTTCTATATTTGGAAATAAAAATCATCCATTCAGTTTCTGATGCACCACACAACACAAAGAGGGAAAAAATGGAGTGCATCTATGTTTTGTATGTAAATGATTTGTGGAACCGCTATATAAAATAATCATTTTACATGCAAAAGTGAGTTCTGTCAATATGGCTTGCCAATTCTGCAGTACGGCTACATGTGATAACAAGCCTTTTTGGAGTGCTTCCATCATGAGCCAAACGATTCCAGCTGACTGCCAACACAAATTCCCTCCTTTGTTAAAAAAACACTAATGTACCATAATATTTTACAGTGAATAAAAATAACACTTTGCAGTGTTTCTCTGTTCCAGCATACTATTCTAATTGTACGAATGCAGAACTAGGAACATTTGATGTTAGGTCCAGCATTAGACATTGCTATTATGCCTAAGGTCAATGAAACTAAATTGGGTACAGTCAATGTACAGTGATTCAGGGATAACATTGCTCCAGAAAGTCAAAACAATGGTTTAAAAAAATGCCCACAAAGGACATTTGGTTAGAGAAATTAATGCAATGTCTCCATCTACTGGCAAAACCGGCCAATTTCTCTTAACGGTATTATATTCCAGAAGAATACTTCAGTTAAAATTATATTTCAATTAACAACCCCCTAGTGTTCGTGACAATGACCTTGAGTTTTACGAGTGCATGTGCGCAGAAATATACCATTTAAAGTGAAGCAAAATTAGTTTGGAGCTTAGCTCAAGAAGAACAAAAAAACACTCAGGCTTGAGTGTCGCTTCTGCTCCGACATTAGGTACTTTCCTTAATAGTGAAAAATGCTCGGCTCCTGGAATGCATAAATCCTGGGTTTTAAACTGCCAGTGTCCTCCACATTATGTTATTATAGGCATTACCACCGATCACCACCATATGCAGCGCATACTACCGTATTGTGACAAGCAGGAAGTGGAGACATCTTACCGTTCGAACAAGGCGCTTTTATTGAAAGCGACCAGCATTCGACTGTAGCCACGCATACGCGGTAACACCCGCTCTACCAAGCACTACACACTGTACGATTTGGGGGTTAGCCCGCTAGTCCCCATACATATACACATGGTGACAATAAATACATGTCATGCATGGAACACTACAACACTTTTACAATATGCCAGAATACAGCACAACAATACACAATGTTATTTAAACACATAGAACAGCTATATACAGCAACCCCAGTGCATGCTGGGGCGTACCCCGGCTCACACTGCCACATTGCTCCAATCTTAGGGATCAGTCATCCCAATGACCCCCAAAGTCCCGGAAAAAGTCCCATAAGCCAGCGGCACCAGGTGTAAGTCCCCAGCACCCCCAAATGTCGCAATACTTGGGCTGCTGTCCTGCCTCTCTGCATCGAATAATTGTCGCTGCCTCCTACTGGTCCCGTCCCAGCTCCACAAACGTAGCTGGACTGGCAACTCTGGCTGATGGTCCGGCTCCTTCCTCCTTGTGCCACCACCAATGGTCACCACCACTTCAGTCTCTCCGCTGGGTCTTCCACTGCAACTATCTGGTCTGCCTACGTGGACTGCTCCGCGTAGGAGTCAGCATCCCCGCGTCAAAGGAGGGGGTCGCCCGTGCCACCAACACCCATGGCCCCACAGCTTCCCTCAGCTGGGCCATTCCTGTCGTCAGGCATTGGGACACTTGGTTGGGAGCAGGATATCTGTGGGGAGTCGGAGAAGGGCAGTCCTGGGCAAAATGCCCATACTCGCCACAACGGTGGCAGGGTCCACCTCGTCTCGTACGCAGGTGTGGTCATGGCACCACTCGCCTTCCTCGCAGGTGTCTTCCCCTTTTCAGCAGGCTGCCGCTGTTCAAACCGGAGCTGCAAAGCAGCTTGCAGCACCGGAAGTTGGCTTCGTGCCTCCGGCTCCACGTCCTGGAGGACCAGCAGAGCCTTCCCCCACAGCACCAGGTCCAGCTGCACCGCCATCAGTTCCAGTGACCACCCGAGGTACCTCATACAGGCCCCATGGCACGTACTTCGGGAGGTGCACCAACTCAGTTCCTGACGTTGTCAGTGCCTGCGCTGTGGAGACCAAAGCCTCCGATATGGCTGCTGGTCCTCCCGCCATGACAGCTCTGCCCACCTCACACAGACAGACGGCAGAACTTCCGCTGGCGGTCGCCGGCAGCTTGTAAGGGGCCTTTGGTGGCATTGGGGGAGCCACTTCCTGTTCCTCGGACTCGTAGGAATCCCCGCACTGGCTTGCCGACAGATTCGTGCAGCGCCCCATCAACACTCCGCCGTCAGTTCTGGCGCCGGAGATTTTGCTTGGCCTGTAACTGCGCGCTCCCAGCGCCATGTTATCAGACCCACTATCAATCTCCTGGATCAAGGTCTTAGCAGAGAACAGCCTCCAGATAATGGAGAACACATTCTCCAGAATGGCTTCTAAATTCACACTCTCCTGTTCTTGTCTTTCGGATGGTCCACTAACCATCCCACTCCTGACACCAATGTGACAAGCAGGAAGTGGAGACATCTTACCGTTCGAACAAGGCGCTTTTATTGGAAGCGACCAGCACTCGACTGTAGCCACGCATACGCAATAACGCCCGCTCTACCAAGCACTACACACTGTACGATTTGAGGGTTAGCCCGCTAGTCCCCATACATATACACATGGTGACAATAAACACGTCACACATGGAACACTACAACACTTTTACAATATGCCAGAATACAGCACAACAATACACAATGCTATTTAAACACATAGAACAGCTATATACAGCAACCCCAGTGCATGCTGGGACGTTCCCCAGCTCATACCACTACAATATGTTTGTTACTGCATGCAATTTGTTTTAACTTGAAGTTTTCATCTCTCAATGTCTAACTAAATGTTCCTCTGGTTCTACTACTTAAATAATGCGAACAAGTGCAACAGAGAGCGAGCACAGATAAATTTTCCAAGAAAAGGAAGAACTGTATGCCATCTCTAAACTAAATGCTTTGCTACGTACTACATAAGTTCTAATGAGTGGTTACGGTCACCATTGGCTATATGAGTGGCGAGTGGAGAAGCCAGCACCAACGTGTGATTCTCCATATGACAAGGGTCTTTCGCGCTGAAGAACTTCACCAATCGAGTAGCCGTGTACTGCTGGGACAAATGAGGCTTCAAAACCCATAGTGGGTGGGAATATATATATCCCAAACAAACCAATCAATGCTGCCAATAAATGAGGCTACAAAACCCATGGTGGGTGGGTATATCCTTGAACTACCAATCGATGCTGGAGCTAAATGAGGCTACCAAACCTGAGGTGGATGGGAGTATCCCAAACTAGCCAATCAATGCTGGCACTAAATGAAACGAATGGATTTTTTTCTGACAAAATTTTCACTGCAGCAGAAATAAAATTACATATTGCTTTTCAGATACCTGAGATAATTCCTTTAAAAAACACAATAGACTGTCTATTTCACTTTCTCATTCATCCTATCAAAGTTGTGTGGTAATGTACAGAGCTAAGAGGGAACATAGATGCAGTGAATCAGAGTAAATCATATAAGCCACTATTTTAGAATATATAGAATGGGAGAGGGGTCTTGCAGAATGAACGGGAGTCCACTTTCAGTCATTTCCACCACACATCTTTATTAGGATTGAGAGGAGGTGGTTTATAACAGTTATCTTCGATTCATGTACGTGCCCGACAGCCCTGTTAAATTCTCATTCATGTGGAAAAAATGATGCAATTGTGACATCATTACGACTGGACGCAGAGGAAGCTGCGTGCTGGCCAACATTTCTATCTGAACAGCCAGATTTATGCCAACTGCACCTGCGCTGCAATCAATACCACCTACACACGTTTCTTTTAATCGCAGGGACGAAGCTGCACATACATGAATCGTGTGGCTTACGTAGAACCAAATGGACAAGTTTGTACACAGCCTTGTCTCTACAGGGCTCAGTCATAAATCTGTGCACGTGCCGTGTGCACAGAAGTATGTCCTGCTTGTTAGAGTGAAATTAAGGAAGGCTACTGACAGCATAATTCAACAACAGGATGTATGACAGTGGTAAAGTACATTCACACCCTCTTGTTTAAGGTCTGGGTGAGGGAGATAAAGGACTATTCAGAATAATTAAAAGAAGCTAAATGGGGCATCGACATACATTATCTACATTACAACTGGCAGTTCACATACTAACTGAAGCCAAAGAAACATACTTCAATTTTGCTTTCATAAGGAGCTTCTTACAATCCCTTGATGTTTGCTCATGCAACATCCATGAGTCTGTCTGCCTTTACTATTCTCAAGTATTTGTTTAACATCGGAAATAGTGCTACACCTAAATCACACTCAAGTGGAGTGAAAAACAAACTCGCACGACAGAAATTAAACCACTTAAGACAATTTGGTGAAGAAGATGCAGTAGAAAACCCCACACTTGCAGGCCTGTCATTATACAGAGAGTTTTGTCATTTTCTATGCATTGGGAATTAAGCAGAAACAGAACAGGAGATTTAGCACGGGGTGTACTGAGCCAAACATCTTTTACCAGCAAGTCTGCCAAGTAGATGGGGTGTCTCTGATGCACTGTACTGGGGAGGGGGGTGTGGAGGCTGCAAAACACACGCAGTGGTCATACAATTACACAGTCCTGTATGTCAAGTGTTAAAAAGCTCATTTCTAAAGAACTTCCCCTAAAGCTGTTTACAAACTTACAAATGCAGACACATCCAAAAAGCAGAAACAGACGACCAGTGACGTTCACTCTAGGCTATATGCAGGGCATTTTTTTCAGTAGTCATAGTATTATGATGATATAACTCTTGACTGACAGAGTAGAGAGGTTCACTCATCCCTACAATCACACACACACACAACTTGTTCACCCAGTTGTTTATGACTGCTTAATAACCTCAAGAGCTGTATTCAGTGTACAGATCTTAAATTGCCTCAGTTTACTGTACACTGACTGGGACCATGGAAATGCACAGAACTCACAAGAAGGACTGTGATAAACACGGTTCACACATATACTGCACAGCAAGGGTAAGCCAGGTCTATGTATTTGTCTTATAAGAAAGCAGATGAGTCTCACCTGTAGCTACCATGCAGCTCTCCAGGCTTGCTGATATTTCCCTACAGATACTGTTCTCTCTGTCTCTGACTCTCCGTGCATGCTGATATTTCCCTACAGATACTGTTCTCTCTGTCTCTGACTCTCCGTGCATGCTGATATTTCCCTACAGATACTGTTCTCTCTGTCTCTGACTCTCCGTGCACGCTGATATTTCCCTACAGATACTGTTCTCTCTGTCTCTGACTCTCCGTGCATGCTGATATTTCCCTACAGATACTCTTCTCTCTGTCTCTGACTGTCCATGCTTGCTGATATTTCCCTACAGATACTGTTTTCTGTCTCCGACTCTCCATGCTTGCTAATATTTGCCTACAGATACTATAGATAGATAGTCTCTGACTCACATCTACTGATACTCATGGATCAAACTGCAGATAGAATAAGGTGTAACCCATGCATTTGGGTGCAATTGTTAGTTTAAGGATTTTGATTGCCATGGTGAAGATGTCCTGTTGAGAGCTTGTGGATTTTGAGGAGTTCTTCGGTGGAAAGCTTATTCAAGTTGTTCAGTGTATTAGCACCTTTGTCAGGCATTTAGTGGTGTTCTGTTACTTACAATTTCGTTTGTGTATTTTGTTGTTCTTCCTTCTCCATCTAAGAAACCACCAAGAAATGGATACTCTTCTCCAGATTGAATATACAGTAGAACGCTGAGTATCTGAACCACTGCTGACCCCCCCCATGCATTCCTTCCTGATTATTTATTTGAAAATATATGCAGTACACTAGATATAGTGTATATATATTATATATAGTATGTATAGTAAATAGGGGCTGTAGATTAAAAGCAATAACTGATTGATGTGTGATTAAATTAGGATTAAGATTTTTAATGATTTCACAAAATTAACTACAGCCATGAAGTAGATAGCAGTTTGAATAATGATACCATTTCTTTGCAATTCATCAACAACTGGCACACATATTCTGACTATTTCCAAAAAACTGGCAAGAGTGACTGCAGGGTTCATCACATTGTCCAAGCCAATGGCTGGAACGCCAGGACCAGCACCCCATGCAGAGTTACTGCGTAAGAGCAGGAGCAGACAAGCGTAAAGGCATTCTGACACCGTTTCCTGTTAGTGTGTAGCTGCAATAACAAGCTTGACTGCTGGCTCAGACGTGATTGTAAAGCATATCTTAGCAACACATTAACTTTCCTAAATCTATTATAAGACCCGAGCATTCAGTAAAATAGCATGTTACATTCTCATAAATAGCATATGTTGGAGCATTGTACCTCCCCCAAAATGAAATCTCAAAATCCTTGCAATTATTATTCTTCAATAAAAAGTTGAGCAAAGACATTATTGTTCAATTACTGACATTTCCTTTTCACTTTTAGATATGAAAGGCGCTATAGTGAGACCTGTGGGGAAAAAAGTGATAGAGTTTTGTATATGATGGAGAAAGCAGACAAACAGACCATCCAAATATTTTCAACTGAAAAAAGGTCATTTTAGAGAACTGACATATTTCATATGAACAATGATCACCCAGGCAGCTGTGCATCGCAAAGGGGATATTTTCTTTTATTTCCTTTTTTAGAAGTCTAGCATACAGTGCCATGTGAAGTACTAATAGGGAACCTCAGAAGGCTGAAGAACTGGATGAATGATGCTTGTGATGTTTTTGCTGGCTTGTGGAATACCAAACTGAATCATATTAGATAGACTCTCACCGGGAACACGTTGTGTTATGGTACCCGGTTTTCTCATCCAACCCAGTTAGACCATCAGCTCTTTGGTACTAAATGGCACTCACACAAATTAGCATTATGGTTCTTTGACAACTGCACGCTGTCAAACAAATTACCTTTCAAATATGATAGAGACGTTTGGTGTGTACTGATAAAACAAGGAGCCATTTACAGGAAGAATGTGCTGTATCTACAGGGGGTACTGCAATACGAGGGTACAAGCCAGGCTAAGGTGTGTAGCCCAAAGACTGAGGAAGTGTGCTCCCATACTGAGGTGGATTGCTGTAGTAATTCTCTGTATTGAGCTTAATCTGAAACCATATCAACTCATATGATTTAAGTGCAACTTTAGATTTAAGAAACATTGTACAACAGAACGTGATATTAAAGTATATCTTAGACTGAATTTCATGCTGTCTTAAGCAACCTTTCCACAAAACTCAACTCAACAGCAATACGGAGACTTTTTTAAGGTGTCATATGATCAAACGGCAATATTGTAGGATTTGGTGATGGTTACGAACATTGCAGGGCACCTGATTAGAACGAAGGAATATTCAAGACTGCAAACTGATCTTCCAGACGTATCTTGTATTCTAGTCACTGACGTAGAGTTTATCCCTATTTTAAGTACAGTACTTGCTTGACTTCTTCCATTTGTGCTTATTTATCACACATGCTTCATATCTTAAACAACAAATTTAATATGACAAATCGTGAGCAAACATCATTTCATTTATTGAAAAAAAAAAATGCCACACACCAACTAGGCCTGTGTGAAAAAATGTAATTGCCACGTTAATCACTCAATATGCAAAAATAGAGAAAATGGTGTGTGTGTGTGTGTGGTTGGGAGGGGGGTCGAGTTAAAACTTCATCACGGCACTGTAAATTTGTGACACTACGATAGACACTATAAAAGGAAAGATTGTTTAGCATGTTCAGTGACACATTACTTAAGAGCACGAGCACCACCAGAATTACACAACTAAACGTGAAGGAAAACGATGGGGTGATGGTGCCGTCTCGTGGCAAAACTCTGGTACCACCCACACATGAAAATACAGCATTGTACTTTACCCACGAGACATAAATCGGACTAAACATGTACCAATTAGAATGATCATCGTTCGAATAAGATTCTGCGGGCCATACCGATAAAACAAATAGTTCGACAATACCTAAAAAGTATCGGTATTACTGCAAATAAATATCCACTAGGCAACAGGTTTGGTGTACGAGGTATACGGCTGTGACCACGCAACTTAGTGCTTACAACTTTGACACAATATTGTCATCGCCTGCTGTACAAATACCATTATTATCTAAATTCCAAAGGAAAACAGCGGGGGAAATGCCAGTCTGCTTAAACAAATATACCTCGACAACCACCCAAGCGTAACACGTTATGCCGCCATTTTTTGTTGACGTTCGAATCGTACGTCTTTTCGTCGCGTAGTTTATACGTCAATAACGTTACGCATGAGAGTTGGTTAGTGCTGTCCCAATTTTTGGGAATCGATGGACTCGATTCCATACAGTGATTTTCTCAATTCTCGATTCGAAAGACTTAAAACACAATGAAAGTGGTTTTGTAAAACAATATTGAGAGTGCAAATGAGTTACAAATAAATAAAATTTATTAACTTCACAGCCTGCCAGTAAATTTGGCATTTCAAATTACATACTCTACACTTCATATCATATATAGGTTGTGTGGATAATAAGGGGACAAAAAATTTGTTAAAGGGATATTTGTAACACGGAGAGCTAACTAAATTAGCTAGTTAATGGGTGCATAAGCTTGAACCTGACTTTCCTGTCTCAGCTCCTTATGACTGGTCAGCCACTACAATATAGAGCAGACACTTTTCTCACTAGCACTATGCCACTGTCACAGTGGAATTTGAGTTGAACAGCTTTTCTTGTAAGAGCCTAAAATCATTTAGTAAGGAACACGTTTTGCTGGTTTCAAGCAATCCAATCTGAGGTCAAAACTTCCCAGTTATAGGGCTATACAAAGGTAAGCGGAATGAGGAACTAGGGTTTTTACTACCACATTGTTAGCAGTGTGTAGTAGCATTGATGCATCTAGTTGTTGTGGGTGAGTAGCAGCATTGGCAAAGGGTACATGCAATAGTGGAGTGTAGCTTATGTTAGCATCAGGGTTCAAGGCATTTCTTTTTGCTACCTGCCAGCCAAAATCACCATGTATTCTGTTGTTTCACCGTGCCAGTATCCTCACAAGGGGCGCGAACCTTAGCCTTTAAATTATACTTGGTAAGGAATTGAGTTTCTCAGGTTTGAACTGTCAATGTTCATAATGAAGACCTTGTGCTTTAGTGAGCGTGCCACTCTGCCACAGAACTGTGTGATTCTGACAGCCATTCCTGTACACATCTTCTAGGGGGTAAGGGGCATAGCATGTTAATGTATTTGATAAGCAATGTGCTTTGTTGGGTTGAAACCATCAACCTCTATTAGCAGTGCTGCACACTTTGCCCATTCTGCAAGAATAAAGCAAAGTTGTATAGCCTTTCTTGTATACATCTTCTAGGGGTGAGGGCCTTATCCTTTAAAAACATATTTGGATAGGAACATATTTTGCTGGATTTGAACTGAGTACTTTACAGACTGTACCATTCATCCACAGTGATGTGAGTTTAAAAGCCTTTGTTGTATAAATCTTCTATGAGTAAGGGACTTTGCTTTAAAAAACATTGAAAGGAATGAGTTTTGTTGGCTCTGAACCACCAGTTGCCACAGTATAGAAGAGGCAGTTTACCCATTGTGCTACTCTGTCAGGTATGTTGTAATCTGAGTTAGACAGTCTTTCTTGTATAAATTTCCTGGGGATTTAGCAATTAAAAGCATATTCAACATGGGATGTTCTTTGCTGGAATACCCATTATCCCCTAGTGGCATTTTTGTGCTAGTAGAGCTGAAATGTGCCCTGAAAGGTCAATGACATGGAATCATAGGCAGCTCCATGGGTTTGAGTGCATATAAAGGTGAGCATATGGGGCACTAGGGCTCATTAGAGTTGGAGGTACTTACCTGTCATTAGCAGCATTCATAGTACAGGTTGTTGGTTGGGAAATCAGTTTTAACTCTTGTTAGGAACATGGCTGGGGTGAGCAGCAGTTATTAGAGCCATAGGTAGATAGCTGCTGTTAATCTCAATGTTTTGAGCATTTCTTTGTACACACAAAATCATACCTACTGTCCTATTGTAGGGCTCGCACCTTTGTCCTTGGAGTCAGTCACCTGCTCACCTGCTGGCCACAATCACCATGGATTCCACTGTTTAGAATGTAAAAACATGTTAGATAATATTCTTTGATAGATTTGTGTCTTCATGGCAGAAAACAAGCCATTTACTTATTATGGCACTGTGGTGTGTTAGGCTGAGTTAGATTTCCAGTATACTCTTCTAGGAGTAATTAGCCATTTCAAAATAAAACCTTTGTCAGTCAGGAATTTGAACAGGTCAAATCTGCAGTGAACACTGGGCATGTCTCCTAGTGTGGTACACTATCGATCAGCCTTAGGGGTTGGACACCATTTCCCTCTTTAATGTATATATCTTCTAGGGGTAACTGACAGTATTTAATCATATTTTGAATAAGAAAGTGTTCTGAACCGTCAGCCTCTACAGTATTAGGCAGACACTTCACACTGTACCTCTCTGTAACGTAGCTAACTATGAATTGGGCAATGTGTCATGCATATATTTTCTAGGATTAAGGGCCATAGGACGGTCTTTCATAAGCACATCCATTGTCAGGTTTGACCACTTACTGCTGTGGTAAGAGGTGAATAGTTAAGTCACTGCACCACTCTACCACGCTGCATGTTGGACAACCTTGACGTATTCGTTCTTTCAGGGTAAGGGCCTGTTGATTGATGGCTTTGATCAAGAGTTACCTGTCAAGCTCTCCAGACTCTGTGTTCAAGTCCTGCCTTGGTAAGTTGGTAAGTAAAGTCCTTGTGTGTGTCTACATGGGTCACAGATAAATTGGAAGGAGAAGTACATAGTAAATTGGCAGAAGGTTAATGTGGGGAATCAAGATTGTGTTAATATTTGATACTCCCAGAATTACTATTGGAAATAAAGTTGTTTTTTTTTTCTTAAGACATAATGTTTTCCAGTCTCATTCTCATTTGAAGCTATAGATTATAATTCCCACAATTAAGATAACCACTATTTATATCAGACCATAAACTGATATGTTATCGGTGGCAATGAATAATTTAATACTAGTTAGTAATAATTGTTCCACTCATGAAATTCTAAATAATATGAATCTATAATGACTTCTATGTATTAAATTTCAATAAGAAAAACTGTTTGGTTTTTGGGCTCAATGAACCTTCACCAAGTGTCCTGCCATGCAGAGGTACAACATGGATCACAGAGATACCAAAGGTACAGAGTCACACTCTGTATGGTCAGCTCAGTAAAGGCAGTTCTCCTTCAATTTTGCATCATTCTAAATGTCTTCTCCACTTTTACTTTCTTTTTTTTTCCAGAAGCTTATATCATTCTGTTTATTACATTAAATAGTACAGCGAAAACAAAAACTCCTAAGTGCAAATGATGATTTCACCTATACAAAATGAGTCAGCTCCCTCTGCCAGGTAAACACCTTCTCAGGATCCCAATGCAGACAAGTTCAACAGACAGACAAGGTACCGTCATTAGGGGAGCACAGAGTCCATGGATTTCTCAGCCTTGTGATCTATCATTTATGGTCCTTGTTTGAAACTGTGTAAAATATTAAAAATATGTTGTTTTTTTTTTTAAAGGGAGCTTCAGGTTTGACCTCTATGCACCACTTAAAGTCAAGATGGAATACTGACAAGTACCAGTGGAATTGGCAGGCAAAAATTGGAGGGAATTAAACCTCTTTATAATGAATTGTTCAGCAGTTCATACCTGCAAAATCTGAGTTTTTATTCCTTTATAGAATCAAGCTCTTCTGGTTCCGTGTTTATAATCCCAGTTACTATGGTCTTTTAAAATGTCATACACCCTCATGGACATCATGGAATACAATGTATTTTCAGCCAAGGATAAAAAATGCATTGTCAGCTGACATTTGCATTAAACATCAGAATTTAAATGCAAAGTCTAACAGTCATTTATTGTCATTACTAAGTTGGAGTGGAGCAGTTTCCTCAAACCTACAAGCATGATAAATATTCATTTCAGACAACATATTTCAGGTTCCATCTCCATCATCACTGTCTGATCCCTACCGTTTAATGAGCAATTTAACTTAAAACTTTTATATTATAATTTTCATTGTGATACAATGTAATACAACTCTTTAAGTTAAGATTTGATTCTGTTAGAATCATTCTGTTCCTGAGGCAAATGTCTTTGTAAATGATGAATATTTCAAATAAAACAAAGAATGTTTTTAAGTTTCATTCTTATGTGGAGATATAGATTACAATCCCCTCAACATAACCACTGTTTATCATATTAAATCATAAACTGATATGGTTTGCCAAGTGCCATGCCTGAGATTTATAATATTACTGGACTATGATCAGGTTCTCTGATTGTGTGTATGCTGTGGAATATCATGCTGTAACCATTTGAGAATTACAAGAAACCTCGATTTTTAGCCATGACATTAAGGCGACTTTCTTTAAAAAGTGTACAGTATATACATTAATATCCTATGCTTGCAGTATACACCTAAAAGGTATGATGATGCACTTATTACTGGAACTATGTGAATTCAAAAATATGCCCTACTTTGTCCACCAAACACAGTAACACTCGCAGCAGATGGAGGACATCTTGTCAAGGTGTTCATTATGGACAATCAATGACTTACACAGAAGTCCAATAGCAACTCACCACTCAGGTTTCTTCTTGATTATGTCCCTCCAGGTATCCTCATCATTCCCTATGTAAGCATTGAAGTCTCCCGGTTGGAGTGCAGAGTTCATAGGCAGTACCATTCAAGCACATCACCCACTTTCTCTATGAAAGCTGGGTACTCTGACCTGCTGTTTGGTGCATACACACAAACGACAAAGTTTTCTTGTCTGCATCTCTTAGTCACATAGAGGCAACTTCAGCTGCACAGTCCTCAGCCTGAGACTTGTGAGAGTATCACGACACCTGCCTGATATCTTTCTCCATGGGGAACTGTACAGTAGGAGAGACTCCATCACTGATCAAGAGGTCTGGCTCCAGAGCTCACGCTGTGCATGGAGGTAGGCTGACTAAATTTAGCCGACACCTTTCTGACACCCACATTAACTCAGGCTCCTTCCCTGCCAGAGAAGTGACATTCCACGTTTACATAGCTAGTGTCCACTGCCACATTTTTTCAAAGTGTTTTTCTTGGTTATTTTTAGTAAGTAGAATCTGCTTGAGTTTGCCAAGTCTTAGCATACAAATATCAGGCAAAGGACAGGTTTGCAAAAGGCAAGGTAATAAATATGTCCAGAATGGATCAATATACGGTGAAAAAGTTTTTTAAAGATAGGTCCCCAATTAAAAATGGAACTAAACATTCTGGAATATTTAAAATACAATATGCATTTTTTCCAAACTCCAGACCACATATCTCTTCGCATTCTGAGAGCTGTAACATGGTACCGTGAGCCAATTTATGAAAGACCCCAAAGAAAGCTAAAATCTTCAAAAGAACCATTACTTTCATAGATGTAAGAGGATCGTTGCTGATTTTGGTTCTATGTTTTAGTGCTTATGCTGAGTGGTAGAGAGTCATGTGGGCACTCTGTAAGTGTACGTACTATCACGTCACCACCAGGAGGTACCGTTTCGCCACCTTCATTGCCTCGTTTTCTCCCAGCATATCTGTTTCCAGTTGCCCTGTTACCAACCCCAGTTCACTTCCCTCAGCCTGAACACCCAGGGTTCTGTTAATGAACCATCTACAGCCTACATGTGTTTCAATTTCTCCATAGTTCTGCCATGCCTGTTTACTTAGGCACGTGACAAACTACCCCTTGTTGCCCCTGTTCCTTCCAATGTTCCCTAGCTTCTACCACCCCAGTAAAGACTGCCCTGATTTACCACCATGTTGTCCCCGTGTCTCTGCAAACAGATCCACCAGCTGGTTTTGACCTGACAGAGTGAGAGGCAGCAGTGGATCCAGTGGAGATTGCTCCCCTACGGGAGCTCATTGGGGAGCCATGAGCCACCACAGAGGGCATTAACAGCACTCCCAAGGCTCAAACTCAGGAGCTCCGGGCCCTTTGCCAGTCTCTTACTACATTGCTGAGTGTCTCTGAGTTGCCCTCCAACCTGCCTAGCAGAGATCTTCCAGACCCTGAGTGGTATAATGGCATTTCCACTTACTGACATAGCTTCTTCATGTAGTTCTCCTTGTGTTCTGAGTTGCAGTCCTCCACCTGCCTCTGCCTATGTGCTCTTGCTGCTCTCCAGATGAGCTTTAGCCTGGGCCACAGCGGTGAGGAGCTATTTGTCTGCTCTGTGGAGGACCATCACCTCATTCATAGAGGAAATCTGGAGGGTGTCTGATCACACTATTAAAGAAAGTGAGGTGGTCTTCTGGTTATTCTACCTCCAGCAAGGGTCTCCCTCCATTGTGGACTACTCCGTGGAGTTTTGCACCTTGGTAGCAGAGACCAGCTGGAAATGGGAGGCACTTGTCATCCACATTCACCACAACCTGGCAGAAGAGGTGAAAGACGACTTTGCTTTTCAGGAGCTGAGTGAGATCCTGGAGAACCAGTTCTTTATTCTCTCCATTGGCTTTCAGTCAGGTATGGTCAGGTAGGATTTACTTCAGAGTACTTTTTACCTACAAAGCACTTAGGCATCAAGCACCTGCCTACTTGATGAAACTGATTAATGCATATATTCCAAATCATTCACTTAGATAACTGCATCAAAATTCTCATTTCTCTTTTCCACTTGTTTTCTATCCTCCTGCACTGGATATACTTTAAAATTCCAGATGTGAAAGGGTGTCCCAATACCATAGGAAATGAGTGTAGGAGGCCAAATTTTCCTTCAGACATCTCCCTCAGCAGGAGTCTGACTAAGGATACAGAAGTGCATCCTTCACGGAAGAAAATTACACCTGTGCATGACACTCAATTCCCAAAGGACAAGTGATCACGTGATCGTTGCACCATTTCCATATAAGGAAGGTGCACTTTTCTGTAGGATGTCCCGATTCACCCACTTCTCCTTTTCCTAAATTCTTCCCCTTGTTTCCTCATCTCCTATGTGAACTTCAAACTGGTGAACAAGGAGACAAGGAGAGGAAACAAGTGGAAGAGATGAATAAGAGAACTGAGATGCAGCCCAGGTCTTCTCATTGTCCCACATATGAATAAAATTACTGTTAGCACAAAAGCCTTTAGTTACCGGGCCTCTAGATTATGGATCAGTCTTCCAGCTTATGTATGAGATGCTGAGTCATTCTCAGTCTTTAAATCTTGACTAAAGACCTGGGGTTGGTTGCACAAAACACCTTAGGTTAAAATTTTCCTTAAAGTCCGAGTATAAGAATAAGTACAAGATAAGGAGAAAATCTTAAACATGTAAGTGAATGTTTCAAGGAAGCCTTAAAGAGAATAATTAAGGGTGTTTTGTGTGACTAATTTTATTTTAAGGAAACCTTAACTCAGACCTTAAGGAAAATCTTATGGTGTTTTGTGCAACCGACCCCTGCTACTTTAGCCTAACTTACCTGCACATTATCACAAAACAGATTGTAATTATGGCTGCTGGTGCTGCTGTACATGCCCATGTGGTCCTTTGTGTTTGCAAACACAGTACAAACATCTATTCTGACCTTCTGTGCTCTCTGTTCTGCCCCACGTGTCTGGATGGTGCCTGACAGGGGCACCATCCAACTTGGAAGTGGCAGATCCATGTGCAACATCATTTATGTGGGCTGCAAACAAGATCTTTGGGGATCAGAATGATGAACTGGCTTGCAGATGATGGACTTGACTATAATTTACTCATTGAATATAAATTGTTCATATATCTTTGTGCGCTCTGTATAACATAGCATGGCCAAGTGGGTGGATGATCAGTTTACCCCGAGAGGTTTTTTTCTCCTTGCTGATGAGTTTTTGGTTCCCCTTCTACATTATCTTGTCTTTTTCCATTTTCACCTGAGTACTTTGTAATTGCCCCACACTCCTGTTAAGTGCCCTGGGGTAACTGTTGTGAAAGGCACTATGAAAATTAATTGAATTGCCCTGGCCATCAGGATCAACAGCTGGTTGTGAGATCGCCGCCCCTGCCTACCCTCACAACGTCCACTTCTTCCGGAGCAGTTGCATCCCCGTAAAGCTGCAGCATTCCCATGCCAAGGACATCATGGATTCCCCTCAGAACATCCTAATCCTTGGCTTTCCCTGGCTGTGCCACAGATCTGTGACAGCACATCCCACAAGACCGACCATGTGTTGGACTGGGACAACTCCTGCTAAACCCACTGATTGCACCCCCATGCTCTGCCCCAGAGCTAACCAGGCCAGACTAGAGGTGATCAAGCTCTCTGTATTTCAGTACCATGACCTCTAGGAGTATTTTAGCAAGTGCAGAGCCACCACACTGTCACCCCACAGCAAATACAACTGCACAATCAACCTCCTTCCAGATATGAGCCTCTCTGGACTCATCTGTGTTCTAATTCCAGACCCAAGAAGGCAGCAGTGGAGGAATACTTTGCAGAGGTCCTCAAAAGCAGGCATATCTAGCCATTTACCTTCTCCATAGCCACCAGCTTCTTATTTAATGAGAAGTCCAACACGGTGTATCTCTGAATCAACTACCATCACAATTAATCACCACCAGGAAATGTATGATGTTCTCATTGATTTGATAGACACAAATATATTGGTTTATCTGAATGACATCCTCATTCTCCTGTTGACTTGCCGTTCATATTCTCCATGCACGTATCATTAACAATGTCTGCTCATCCATGGCCTGTACTGTCTCCATTCTTGAATAAATAGTGCCTATGGACCCAAGCAAAAACCTCCACTTTTCTGAATTGGCCTAGAGCCTCGACCATCAAACAGATGCAATGCTTTCTGGGGTTCACAAACTTTCACCAGTGTTTTATTAGAGTGTATAGCACAATTACCACAGCCCCTCATGCAACTAACCCACTCATCACCCTACTTCCACAGGGGGCAAAGCACGACCACCTTTGACAGAATCAAGTGTCTCGACTTCTACCCCCATTCTGGCCGGTCCAGATCCCAATCACCTCTACATGGTAGACTTTGAAGACTGTGACGTGGGTGCCGTTTGGGTAAGTTCAATTTGTGCTCATTCCTCTCCCACAGATTCTCCCCTACTGAACAGCACTAGGAGGTGGAGGATTCTGAGCTTAATGCTATATGCAGGACCCTGAAGGAGTGGCACCACTGGCTGCAGGGGGCAGACCAGCTATTCCGATGTGGAGAGATCACCACCAGACATCCACACTCTATCAGGCCTGGAGAAATCCGTTCTTCGCAAAATTCAGTTTCACCAAAGGGAGTTGCATTTACAAAGTATTAAACATCCCAGCAGGACAAAATACCACATACAGGGCAGGTAGAGCTGGGCTTAAACCTTGACAGGTAACAGTATCCCTCATCGAGGTCATTGCCCAATTTGCTCCATCAGCTTGTTCTGTGGTGGACTCAAACGTTGACTTATACCCCTCCCTGGCTTACTCCTGCTCCTTTATGCCCCACAGCGGCTGATTGCCACCAGGCACCAGCTGTGGCTCCTCCCACATTCCACCCAGGTTCTGTGGAATGCCGGCCCCAATTAAGGGGAGCTATGTACGCTGGTGCTGAGGATAGGGGTGTTGTACAGTACCCTACATCACAATTACAGTCTTTTGTAAAGTCTGCATTGATAACAGGCTGAACTTTTACCCAAGATGCATTGCGATCTGGTGGGTGCAGTCTCAGATGCAGACGAAAACAAACTTGGCATGTACCGATCAAGCAAGAGCAAAGAAAAGATGTTTAATTGTGAGTTATATATTTCTACATTTTAAAGACATGTTATGGTTTATGCATTAGATTTAAAGCAAATTTATAGAGTATGTAAGACCAATGATTTGTATTGTTATACATTATGCAACTTGTCTGGTTTAGTTAAATGTATATATGGTAACATTAATAATGTCTGGAATAATGTGGTTCAGGGTTGGACAAATTTATTTTAGATGTTCCAAGTTGTATTTGTTTTAATTGTATTTGTTCTTAGCTCTTGGATTTTTCTCTTTTATGTTAATTTCTAACATAACTAATTTCTAATTCTTTTATGCTAATTCATAATGTTCATTTCTTAACATATTTAAACAAAAGAAATTGTGTCCCCTTCTGTACTACAGACACTGCCATCTCTGCTGTGGGTTTAGCCATCACGAAAGCGTCGCAGCAAAAACAAAGGTGACTACTGTCACATATAACTTAAGGCTAACTACAGTGAAAATAGGGAAATGTGCAATGGAAAACCTGCAGTTTTTGGTGAAAATAACTAGACTAAAAAATTAAGATGTAAGTTTGAGCAGAGGGAGGGCATGGGCAAACTTTTTGTTTGCTTTCAGCGTATGACAAACCGTAAGATTTACAGCTCACACCTGTGAGACAGCAGCAACTGCTGAAAACCACGAGTCACACGTGTAAACCATGAGACTTGACGTGTATGTACCAGCAACATCATGATGCAAGAAGTGTGTGCCAAATTCTCGCATTTAAAGCCAAGCACCCTGAACATTTCACCAGGTCCACATTTTGCACACGTCATCACATCATCAAAGTGAGCAAGATGCAAGTGTGCCATTTTGGACAGGGACCCAATCTCCAGGCCCTTCTTCTGTGGTCTCCTCAAGAACATGGTCAGCCTCTTTTCTGGTTTTGACCCAGAAGGCCAGGCCAATGGCCAGGCAGATGCAGCCAACCAGCGCGTCAAGCAGTTCCACCTGTGCTTTGAGGCATCCAAACCTGAACCGGGAGCCAATACGTGCTCTGGGCCAAATTGGCCCGCAACACTCACCAGTCATTGCCCACCTGTATGGCCCTCTTTGAGTGTATCTATGGCTACTCACCACCCTTGTTGTCCTATGAGGAACTAGCCGATGCTGCCAAGTCTTTCACTCAGCAGAGACATTGTCACCCTGGGGACAAAGTGTTGTTGTCCACCTGGAATCTGCCACTCTGGACAGACTCCTTCTCCCAGTTCCAAGGTCCTTTCCGAATCACCCACCGTATTAATCCCTCCACCTATCAACTAGTCCTTCCTCCTATCCTCTGGCTAAACCCTACGTTCTTTATGCCTACCTCCGTCCTGTTGTCTAAGCCCCCTCAACCCTCCAACTCCTGTTTCTCCACCACCCTGGCTCATCAATGGAGGCCTGCCCTACATGGGGAGCCACATCATGGACAGTCATTATTGAGGCTGGGAGGTTCTAGTACCTTGTGGATTGGGAGGACGATGTTAAGGAGGAATGTTATCAAATGCCATCACACTTCATTCTCAATCACCCCCTCATTCCACCATGACCCCCCCAGACTGACTTCCACCATCTAGAAGTTGCTCAGGAGCAGGGGGTGAGTCCTGTCACATCACCCCTGCACACCACCAGATGTCACCTTTGCACCACCCCCAGTGCCTCGTTGTTCTCCCAGCACACCTGTCCCCAGTTACAACGTTCCACACCTGTTGCTGTTTCCCTCATTGTCCCAGCCCTACTTGGGTCACTCAGCCCAACTGTCCAGTCATTAAACTGTCTACAGCCTGTGTTCAAGTCTCCCCGTAGTTTACCTTGTCTACCTTAGTGCCTCCTGTCCTTGCTTTTTGTTGCTCCTGTTCCTCCCACTGTTCCCTGTATTCTGCCACCCCGGCAAAGTCTACCCCGATTTACCACCATAACCTGCCTGTCTATGTCTACATAAATGGATCCACCACCCAGTTTTGTCCAGTCATGTTCAGCAATGAGAAGATTTATGGAAGGTCTTCACACTGCCCTTTCATTTCCCCACTCTCATAAATAAAGCTCTTACTGGTGGGAATGAAGCCCATTCTGTAAAAACCCTGAAAATGTTGGCACTGATAATTTTAAATGATAATTTGGAAGTTTCAAAGTACTGTATTGCGTTGTATCCTTTGATGGCCTGCCTTTTTTAATTTAATGTTAGTGCCGCACTTCCAAAGAATACACAGCTATACTCAACTGGCGTTTTATTTGTGACTTTTTAAAAAGAATTCAGGTGGAAACTTGTTCTTCAAAACATTGCAAGATATAATGGCCCCTCTCAACCTGTTGCCCTCAGAAACATACCTGTGAGTGTGGAGGGTTCTTGAGACAAGCATTCGCCAAAAGAATGAGATCTGTAACCGAGAGCAGAGAGAGAAAGGGCAGTGCAAAGTCTGTCATGGTTAACTTCATAGGGAAAGCAAGCAAGCAAGAAAGAAAGGGACAAAGAAAAGCTGGCAGCTCACTGTGGTGTGTGGCGCTCACTCAGGATGGCTGAAAGCAACAGAAATGATGCCAGGTAGTAACAAATCCAAGAGAAGTTTATTATGAATATGGCACCTGCAGGATGGTAAAAAACCGTGTTACAGAAAGACAGCCATGTATGACATGTTTCTCTGAGCTGATGAGAATCTACAAAAGTATAAAATAACCCTGTTGTAAAATGAAGTATGTACATTTCTGAATTGCAGCATTATTCATGGTCAATGAAAAAAAGATGTTTCTTAAAAAATAAAAAATAAAATAAAATAAGCCAGGCACTCAAAGTTAGCTTCAGTTAGTTATGTTTTTCAAAACCAAACAAAAATAAAAATGTACCATAGTTTTCTCTTTTTAATATTTTAATTTGTTTGTATTTAGAATTTATAACACTGTTAACATTGATACTAAGAGAACACCCTCCCCATCTTCATCTACTCGGCACCAAATTCCTCATAAAAGAATCTGTATAATTGTACAAGAAATAGTTAAAAACACAGACACAGTCTTCACAGGTAATGAAGTGTTTTTTTCATATTGTCATTTTTAAACACTATGTATCTGACAGCAGCTGAGATTAGTTTTAGTTTAAATCACCAGCAATCATTTTGACACAACACAGAAACATTTAAACAGCTCATCCTGCTGTTCTTTTGTAACATATGGGTGTATTTCCTGGTCCACGGTGTCTGTTTTAGAGCTGCCCCCCCC